>CM053774.1:70142271-70161546 GCA_028658325.1 Potorous gilbertii | reverse complement strand
CCTTCAGCATTTTTTTGGGCCTCCTTTATTAAGGTATTGACCCGTTTTTCATGCTTTTCTTGCATCTCTCTCATTTCTTTTCCTAGTTTTTTCCTCCACCTGTCTAACTTGATTTTCAAAATCCTTTTTGAGCTCTTCCATGGCCTGAGCCCATGGTATACCTATTTCAGATGTTTGGGGTACAGAGGCCTTGACTCCTATGTCTTTACCTGATGGTAAGCAGTTTTCTTCTTCGTCAGAGAGGAAGGTTGGTATCATTTTTTCAAGAAAATAACCTTCTATGGTCTTAGTTTTTTTCCCTTTTCTGGGCATTTTCCCAGCCAGTTACTTGACTTCTGAGAGCCCTTTCCACCCCTAGCCTAGGTCTGCCCAGGTAGTGCTTGGGGTCTGAGATTCAAATGCTGCTCCCCAGCCTCAGGGCTTTTGGCAGCTGGCCTGGCTGCTATTCAGCATAAGATTAAATCAGGTTCTCAGGTGGGGAGAGGGCTGCCTCCTAGGCTCATTTCCCTCAGGGGGTTCATGCAGAGACCTTCTGTAATGGAGCTGCTGCCTAGCTCCTGCCTGCTCTGGGAGCCTCTGGCCTCCTGCTGCCTCTGCCGCTGCCACTGCCGCTGCCTCCCAAGGGGGCCTGAGTCCTGGAGACACCCTGCTCCCCTCTCAGCCAATCTCTCTCACTGTCCTGTCATTCTGTGTGTGGAGGGACCTTCGCGGCCACTGGAGATTCCTTCCCTGAAGATTGCTCAGCTCTACTCACTCCTCTCAGGGCCTTGTGCCCGGGACAGGGCAGGACTGGGCTCCCCTCCTGTCTGGGGCACGATGGACCTTTGAGATCGGTTTTTCAGGGCTCTCTGGAACGGAAATCTTCTTCACTGTGTTGCTGTTCGGCTTCCAGTGTTCCAGAATGTGTTGGGAGTTCTTTTTAGAGGAAATCCATGGGCTGTGGGTTTGGAGCTAGCATAGGTGAATCTTTCTACTCCACCATCTTGGCTCCGCCCCCACCTTATCTATATTTTGACAAGAGATTAAACCTAAGCACTTAGCAGTAGTCATTAAAAAAAGTAACAGAACAAAATTAGAAAATGTATATGATTCCATAAGAGTTCAATGAAACATTAAGGATAAATAATTGGGCTTTTTTGGTTTTGTTCTTGTTTTATAATTCGCATTTCATTAATCATAAAAACATCTACATACACATGGAAAAATAGTAATACAAGTGAATGTTCATTTATTACAAGTCTTTGGTGGGACAACAGCTGGGCTTACTTTGTAGCTACCTAAAACTTTTTTTCCACAGTTTTTGTATTTAAAGCCAGAATTTTCTGGTTGCTTCTCTATAATTTCTGGCTCTCCAATGTTGTTCCCCATAGTTCATGATGTCACAATTTTGGAGAATTGGGTCAACATGGGTCATCAAAGTAAATCATTCAGGAAAGAAAACAGTCATGTGGGGAGGTCTGTCTAGGTTTTATTAGGGGCTTGAGGCCAAAAATGGTCAAACGTAGAAAGCTGAGGTTTATACATTTCTTGTTCAGGATCATCCAACTGCAAAAGCTCATCCAGAGCAAGCTTGGCTACATTGTATCAAGACTCTTTTTAATTTTATCCCAGGCCAGTTTTATATTGAATATCATCCACCACCCATAACATTACTTGTTGTTACAGTTTCATTAAAATCAAATTATACATGCTGCATTGGTGAAAATTGATAGAGGACTGACATCAGTTTGAATTCTGCACATTTATACTTCATGTTGAACTTCTTGGAAATATTCTTTGAATAAAGAACAATATTTGGATTGGCCTATTTTGGGAAGCAGTAATTCTTTAATTTGTATAATCTTAGAAGCTAGACTTCTTGACACGGTGTGATCCAATGCTGAGACATATTATGGAAGAGGATTCATTTTGGTTGAAGAAGGCTGAACTGGCAAGTGCTTTTTCAACATCTGAGCAAAGCCAGGAACCCTACGACTCTGAAAACCTTCCACATTATCAGACATTTTCTTGGACCTTGGAGCAATCTCCCCAAGTTCTGCTACCACCACCCCTGGGATCACAATAGAAGGTGGGTGAAAGGAAGCTCCCAGAGTGTAAATTATTGTGAATAAATATATGACTATGCATGTTATAGGTCTTAGTTATACTTTGAAAGACATATAACATATATATATATATATATATATATATATATATATATATATATATATATATATATATATGACCTATATTTTTGTTGGTGTGGGTAGTCCCTCCATTAATTTAGATTGTCACATCTCTAGATCCTAGTAGACAATCTCCAAGAAATTACCAGGTGAGAAAATATTACCAGTAGGTTGCCTGCATCCTGATAATTGGCTTTATAAAATTGAAATAAGCTGGTCTTCAGCAAACAAAAATGGTCTGCAACTGGACCTACACCCTGAGTCTTTACAATACGATATAAAGTCCTTAGGGATACTAATTGAATCTCATTTTGTCTTTGTATCCTCAATACCTAGTACAGTATTTTAAAAACAAGATACCATAATGTTAGCTAGATTGAACTGGATTGGTAAGATCTTCTGAATTTGCCTACTATTTGTATAGTCTTTAAGAACTAGAGGGAGCCATAACTGTAGGACTTTAATTGAGTTATTTATGTGACTCCATCACATGCAGGTTTGCATGTGTATGTAATGTACTTTTTAGTTTTCAGTTCAACAGCTCCAAGTCAATTCAACTTTCATTAAGTTCAGAGGCACATGTATAATGTGCTTGGCTGACAAAGAAGGAAAGAGACGCTTCGAATTTCCCAAATACGCTACTGGGGGAGAGCAATGCAAGTGTCAAAAATGTCATCTCAGTGTCAGTTGGTGGCTGATCAAGTGTAAACATGATCTATATGTGAGAAACTATCCTTAGAGACCCAGAAGTAAACCTACTCACCAGCATATTCAGGTGACCAGTCATGTGTGATATTTTTAATTAGAGTCAAAGCCACAAATCAAAATTGAGTAGTTAGCTAAAAGAGGTCATCATCAATTTGCAATTAGCATAAATATAATTCTTGATCCATAAAAAAAATTTGCAAACCATGAATCTAAGAACGGTATATCCTGAAAAGAGGAAAAATAACAGATAGATAGATAGATAGATACATACATACATACATATATACGTACATACATATGCACATACATAGATATATAGTGTGTGTACTAACATACTATAACATATAATACTGATATACACAAAATATTAAGAAAATACTGAATTATGGATATATTTAGCAGTAGAGTGGATATATATGTATACATGTATATATACATATATGCTATGTAATAAACATATTTTCATGTCTATGCGTGCATATATAGATTGTATATTTATAGATATGTGTATATGTGTACATATATAAACATGTATGTCTATATGGGCATAATGTACAAACCTTATTCATAGTGTGCATACATATATATTTGCATACATGTGTGTATAATACACACACGTGTGTGTGTTCAAAACAGGATATAATGTTGTTAAATTCAAATATCTATTTAATGTAATAGAAATGGGATGAAATCAGGAAAAGCAAAATAAAATGCTGGAGTGTAAAAACTATTTCATTTATTTGATATAAGATTTTCCCAAAGCTCCAGTATTAAGGCCCTGAAATATAAGCCTATTTTGTCTGTTGAAAAGGAGATTTCCAATCATTTGTTCTAAAGATGGCCTGGGAGTATACTATTAATTCCCTATCCTAACATTTTGATCATATTTTATTACTCTCTTGTAACTGGTACTGTAATTACCTGTTTTTACTGAGACTGGGATGGAAGCAACAGATTGTAAACCTGGTTACAATTATAGACCTGTAAACCTGGTTACAATTACATCTGATTACATGGTGTGGGGAAACCCCTAGTGTGTTATAGTACATGGAGGGAAGCCATAGGCAGTTTATATGTTATTGTTTGGTTTTAATTGAATGGAAGAGATTATAGATGAAGAGGAAGGAAAATCTGATTAGAAGACATCTCTTGAGAGAAAATAGCTAATTAGTATATGTGAAGCACAAGGAAAAAAAAGTAAAATGGAAGCACTGCTTGAACCAAATAAAATATATATATACATACAATAATAACAAGCAAAAGTCACAGATATAAGAATAAAAAAAGGCCCTTGTCAAATTATACGTGAATCAAAAAGTCTTAGAAATGATGACAAAAAAGAGAAAATGTCATGGGGGAATTTCTAAGCAACCTAATTTGTGAAATAAATATAAACAACAACAAAAAAAGATCCTGGGAAAGGAATAATAAGTCTACATAACTAATGAAGTGGAAAATGGTGTGTTCAATAGCTCTTGCCACATTTCAGAAGGAAATCAAGTATTCAGCTTTGGTTTACATAAGACTAAAGTAAAAATCTGTTGGAAAGAACCAGGTTAAAATCAGTTCCCTGAATTTCACAACTCTGTTCTTAAAGAGAAACAGAAATCAAGAATTTAACTAAGAGACATAAGCCTAAATATTTAACTTGCATGTTGACAAGAAACAGGGCAGAAGTTCATTACTCTGATCATTTTCATTCCTTTGATATATGGCATTACAAAACGACCAGGTGAATTAGTCTAAATGATTTGCCCAAGTCACAAAGTAGTGGCCAAAATCAAACAAATACCTACTCTGTGCCACTACTTATGTGGAAAGAATACAAAAACAATGAATGAAACAACTGCTACACAGAAAGAACTTAATTCTAATGTGGGAGATATAAACATATATAAGTGAGTGGCTGGATAGCTATATGTAGACATAAAGAGGGGAGAGAGAGAGAGAGAGAGAGAGAGAGAGAGAGAGAGAGAGAGAGACTGAGAGTTCAAAAAAGGTACATAAAATCAGTTAATTTAAGAGGGAAACACATTAACATTTGGGGAGATCTGAGTAACTTGAAGCAAAAGTGGGATTCCACGAGGCAAAGGTAAGGAGAGCATGCATTGTCTGGGATTAAAAAAAAAATTAAGGAGAACAGTAATGTATAAAGTGGAGCAGCTAGGTGGCACAGAAGATAGGGTGTTGGGCTTGGAGTCAGGAAGACCTGAGTTTGAATCTTACTAGATGTGTGACCCTAGGCAAGTCACTCAATGATTGTTGCCTCAGTTTCCTCATCTGTAAAATTAGCTGGAGAGGAAAATACCAAACCACTCCAGAATCATTGTCAAGAAAATACAAAATGGGGTCATAAAGAGGATGAAACAAATGAGTAACAAAAAATATGTATTATGAGGCTTTAAAGGTATTTTAGGACAAGGTTGTAAAGAATTTTCAAAAGCTAAACAAAGGGGGAGGAAGAGTCAAGATGGTGAAACAAAGGCAATGACTTATCTGGGCTCACTCCCAAAACGCTTTAAAAATGACTCTAAACAGTTTCTAGAGTAGCAGCACCCACAAAAAGATTGAGTAAAATAAATTCCTAGTCCAAGATTACTTGAGAGATCTGTAGGAAGGTCTGTCACACAAGGGTGAGTGAGGCGCACAATGCAGCTCAGATTAGACTCCAGCAAAGCCAGAGCAGGCATTGGGGTGACTGAATCTGTCACAGGATGAACAATTTCCAAACTTCTTGATCTAGACACCCCGAGGATAAATTGAAAGGTCAACAGGAAAGGTCTGTTGCACCTGGGTAAGTGTGGAATGCAGTCATGCACAGGCCATGACAGCACAGCCCCACCCTGAGCACAGCTCCAGATCCAGCAAGCCAGAAGACCTTGAGGCTCACTGAATCAGTAAGAGCAGTTACAGCAGCTGCTTCTGGAGCTCTCAGCCCACAGTGGGTAAGGGAATTGAACAACTGGTCAGAAAGAGATTACAGAGGTCTTTTTGTTACCATTGACTCCATTGTTTTGCCCATACTCAGTTCACAGTCACAGTATTGGGTGGTAGTCGCAAGGCAAGGAGGAGCCCTAACATGGTGGATTGGAGGAGGGAACTTCCTCACGGTTCCAGGACAGAAAAGAGTGCTTATGGTCACTTTCAGAGGAGAGCACAAGTCAGGGTAGTACTAAAAGCCTCTCATTAGATCATACCATCTTGGAAGGTTCTTCCTTACAGGTTACTATAAATATCTCTGAAAGCAGCTGCATGAAAATCCCTGAAGCTTGGGACAATGCACCCTACACCATGGAAGTAGAACTTTGTTTTAACAAAGAGTTAAAAGTCAATAGACTGGGAAAATGAGCAAACAACAGAAGAAAAAAACAAAATAAAACCAATTTTCTGACTGTAGAAGTATGGTGACAAGTAAGATAAAAGCATACAATCAGAATACCACAGTTCAAATCCTATATTCAAAGCCTCCTAGAAAAATAAGAATTGATTTCAGACTTTGGAAGAACTCAAAAAGGATTTTGAAAGTCCAAAAAGATAGAGGAAAATTTGTAAAGAGAAATGAGGGTGATGCAAGAATATCATGAAAACAAGTCAACCACTTGATAAAGGAGAAATACTGAAGAAAACAGCATTTAAAAACAGACCAGGATAAATAGTAAAAGAAGTTCAAAAAGTCAATAAGGAAAGGAATGCTTTAAAAAGCAGAATTGAGCAAATAGAAATGGAGGTGCAAAAGCTCGCTGAAGAAATAATTCCTTAATGATCAGAATGGAGTAAGTGGAATGTAATAACTTTACGAGAAAACAAGAAACAATAAAACAAAACCAAAAGAATGATAAAAATAGGAAAAAATGTGAAATGTTCCTTTGGGGAAAAAAAGTGACCTGGAAAATAGAACTAGAAGAGAAAATTTTTTTAAAAATTACTGGACTATCTGAAAGTCATGATTTAAAAAAGATACTAGGTACAATCTTTCAAGAAATTATCAAGGAAAACTTCCTTGATATTTTAGAAACAGAGAGGAAAATAGAAATTGAAAGAATACACCAATCACCTCCTCAAAGAGATCCCAAAATGAAAACTGTGAGGAATATTTTAGTCAAATTTCAGAATTCCCTGGTCAAGGAGAAAATATTGTAAGCAACTAGAAATAAACAATTCAAGTGTCATGGAACCACAGTTAGGATAACACAAGAATTAATACCTTCTATATTAAAGGACAAGAGGGCTTAGAATATGTTACTCTGGAGGACAAAGGAGCTAGGATTACAACCAAGAGTCACATATCCAGCAAAACTGAGCATAATACTTCAGGGCAAAAAGAAATGGTTATTCAATGACTTGGAGAACTTTCAAGCATTCTTGATGGAAAGACCAGAACTGTGATGACTTATAAATGTGACTTAAAAATACAAGATTCAAGAGATGCATAAGAAAGCAAACAGGAAATATAAATTGTAAGAGACTTAATAAGGTTAAACATTCCTACATGGGTAGATGATATTTTTAATTCATAAGACCTTTCTCACTATTAGGGTAGTTAGAGTATATATAGGCAGAGGATATCTGTGTGATTAGAATATGAAAGGATGATATCCAAAAAAACAATAAAATTGAAGAGTGTGAGAGGAATTTACTGGCAGAAAGAGAAAGGGAAATGTAGAATGGGGAAAATTATGTCATGTAACAATGAAAAAAAACTTCTACAATGGATGATGAGACAGTGAGTCAATCTTACTCTCCTCAGAATTGGCATAAAGAAGAAATAACATACAAGTGAATTGGGTATGGAAATCTGTTTTACCCAACAGAAAAGCAGGAGGGGAATCAGATAAGAGAAAGGGGTTGGTAGAAGAAAGGATAAATTGGAGAAGTAAATAGAAGTAAAACACTTTTGAGGAGGGACAGGGTAAAAAGAGAGAGATAATGGAGTAAACAGAGGGGGATAGGATGGGGGGAAATATAGCTAGCAATAGCAACTGCAAAATTAAAAATTTTGAAACTAGTTTCTCTGATAAAGCCCTCATTTCTCAAATATAGAGAGAACTGATTCAAATTTATAAAAAATAAGATCCATCCCCCAATTGATAAACGATCAAAAGATACCATCAGTTTTCAGATGAAGCAATCAAAGCTATCAATAGTCATATGAAAAATACTCTAACTCACTGTTTATTGGAGAAATGCAAATTAAAACAATTTTCAGGTACTGCCTTATTCCTACTAGATTGGTTAATAGAACACATGACAAATGCTGATGGAAAAGTAGAGAAAATGAGACATTAATGCCCTTTTGGAGTTGTGAACTGATTCAATCATTCTGTAGAGCAATTTGGAGTTATAGTCAAAGTGCTATAAAATCACATATAACTTTTGACTTAGCAATACCATTACTAAGTCTGTATTCCATAAGGGATAAAATCCAAAAAGAAAAAGGAGATACATGTACAAAAATTACTTATAGCAACTCTTTTCAGAGGGCAAAGAATTAGAAATTGAGCATATGCACTTCAATTGGGGAATGACTTAACAACTTGTGGTTCTGATGGTATACTATAGCATTGTAAGAAATGATCAGCAGAATCCACTCAGAAAAATCTGGAAAGACTTGCATGGGTTGATGTCAAGAGAAGTGTGCTATGCATAAAGTAACAACAACATTGTACCATCATCAGCTATGAATGACAGCTATTCTCTTCAATACAATGATGCAAGACGATTCTGACAGATTTATGATGAAAAATGTTATCCATCCCCAGAGAAAGAACTGATAACGTCTGAATACATATTGAAGTACATTTTTTTTACTTTATTTTTCTTGAAGTTTTTTGGTCTGTGTTTTCTTTAATAAGACCATTGTGGATGTTTTGAATGAATACACATATATTACCTATATTGAATTGCTTGCCTTCTCAGTGAGAGGAGTTGAGAGGGAGAGAGGGACAGTTTGTAATTCAAAGTTTTAAAAATGAATATTAAAAAATGATTTTCACATGTAACTGGGGGAAAATTAAAAATTAAAGAATAAAATTAAAAGAGCATGCTTTTTTTAAAAAAAAGCTAAGCAAAGAAATTTATATGTAGCCCATGTAATTTCTGGGGATTCTTGTCACAACTCCCACCAAATGTCAGGTCCCTAGAGCTCAGTTGGCTATATCTACTTGTCACATTTTGGGGCTCTTTGGGGTGTTTGACGATTCCATCAGCTCTTGCCCAAAAACAATGTACTCTTCTCCAAAATTATTCTTTGGGAATTAATTTGGTAAGCCAAGCTTAAATAACTTTAAAATGGACTATTTACTGAGGTGGTATGGTGAGAAGAGTTGGTACAAAACAGAAAACATGACCCAAAAGTCTATCACATATATTCCCACAAATATGTGTATAATCTAAAGGGAAAGCAAGGAAAATATTAAAGGGCACATGTGTCCTGCTTCTCGTTATTGGAAATCCATTTCTCTCAAGAAATAACGTTAAAGAAGTTTTCCTTAGATAAGGTACAATATCCTTTCTGAGACACTTGGAGTGCCTTGAATCCAGCCGGTACTTGATTTCTTGCCAGGTGATTTAGCATCCCTGTATACAACACCAAAGAGATGACGGCAAGTAAACATGCATCGGATTCTATAGGGAATAGGAAGTCACTAAGATTTTTGAGAAGTGGAGAGTACTGATCATATCCTCATTTCCAAGAAATCACTTTGCCAACATTATTAAGGAGAGAATGGAAGCAAGGTGAGGGATTAAGAACCCACTGCAATAATCTGGTCAAGAAACAATGAAAGCCTGAAGGAATAGTAGTTGTGAGTGAGAAGAAGGGATAGGAAATTGAGAAATTGTATGGAGATAGAAAAAGCATGGTTTGGCATTTGATTACATGTGAATGGTGAGGAGAGAGGAGTCAAAATATGACTGTTTATATACCAAAGAGACCAGAAGCATGATAGTGCCTTCAAAAGAAACTGGGAAGTCTGAAAGAGAGGAGAATTGGTATTCAAGTCTAGATGTCAATTTCAAGCACTCTTTCCATCACATCTTAGCAAAATGTTACTAGAAAATTTAGGATCTTTTAGAGAAAATCATTCACTTTCTTTCAATTCAATTAGAAAGTCATCATTTCTTAAAATCCTATGAAAGAGGTGTGAGTGTTTATATACACACTCACATCTATGGATATGCATATATGTATACACATATATGTGTTATATATATATGTAATTGTTAATGTATGCACACATATATATATATAAAGTTTAGTATATTATGTCTATTTTTTAATTATTTCATTATATTCTTGAATGTTATCAGATAGTTTTCAATTGAAGATATGCTTCAAAATCATCAAATAAAATTGAACTATTTGTTATTTGAGAGGTAACATGTCCAAGATGATAAAAAATTCAAGAAGACCTGAGTTTGCATCTTATCTGTTTTACTATGTATACTTTAGGGGCTTTTCTGTCACTATGCAGTCATTTAATTTTGACAAATTATTTCTCCTCTTTCAAAAAGCCTCAATTTACTCATCTACAAAATGAATGTGTTGGATTCAAATATTTCTAACATTCTTATATAGCCCTACCATTTCCTGATTCTATGAGTTCATAATAAACATATCAACCAGTTTGGCTACTTGATTGAGACATGTATATGTCTAGTATTTTTCAGTCATTTTACAGTAACATTGGCATCATTGTTCCTATGGATATTTCTCAAGTAGACATTTGAAACTTAAGTCAAAAATCAATTTTTTTACTATAAGTGTGTGTATGTATACCCACACCTCTCTTCCAGCTCAGCCAAGCCAGCACTGGGGGCTGAGATTTAGATAAGCTGCAGGGGCTGGGTGGCCATTCAGTGTGAGATAAAGATCAGATGCTGAAATCCCTCAGGAGTATTAGGTGGGGGCAGGGTGTCTACACAGGGCTGAGGTAACCATCAACTGCTCAGTGCCCCCAGGGATTTTACAATCTGACAATGGATACAGGATGCTGTAGGGGCTGCTGTGGAAGCTGCAGCAGACCACCCCATGGGACTTCTGTGGGCCATAGCCTGAGACCGAACTATGGGAAGGCCCTTCTCCCTTCTTCCCAGCTGAAAAACCCTGTCACTGACCTTTAATGCCTGTGGGTTGAAGGAAATATGAACCCGCTGGTACTGCAACTGTGGATTCCATCCCCGAGGCAGAGCTGTGCTGCCCAGTCAAGGCTGGGCTGTTGTCCGCTCCATGTCCTGTGTGATAGACATTTCCCACTGACATTTCAGGTCACCCTGGGCTGGAAATTGCCTCCACTCTGTTGTTCTGTGACTTCTGCTGCTCTAGAATTTGTTGAGAGTCTTTCTTTACAGGTATTTTATGGGCTGTGGGGAGAGAACAAGCATATGTGTGTCTTTCTACACCACCATCTTGGCTCTACCCCCATTGACAAAATTTCAACAAACCTAAAATCATAGCTCTGAAATACATTAAAATGAAAAAGAGACCATTAAAAATTCTGGTATTTTCTCAATCAGCTCTTTCAAGATTTCTTCCTTCTTATATATTTTCAAAAGATCCCAATAAGAGTTAGAGAGCTATTTCTACACATAAGTAATAGTACATAACTCTTTGAAATTGTGTGATGTCTAGAAACAAAGAATTAAAGCATTATTCCACAAATATTTATTAAAGATATAATTAAGATTTCAAGCTAACCTGGTTCCATAGTTGGAGTTCAACTCTCTCACTTTTGTTCCAGCTTTAGGGAAAGTCTGGGGATACTTTTCTATACCTTATTAAGACTAACAGGCTGGGTTCCCAAAGAAATGTCACTATTACAAATTCCCTAAAAGGGAGCCTGGGAGTATACTTCTGAAGGACTATGCTTTTTCTCTAATACTATCTACTTTAACAGCATCCAGTGTATTCCGTTAAATATTAAATGCCTAGTTAACATCTCCTCAGTGTCATCTAACCTGTGACATATCCTGAAAATAATCAACTAGTGATTAATATCATATCACCTTTTGTAAAGGATACTTTGTTGAGAAGTTATTTTTAATATAGCTGTGTAAAGATGGAGAAATAAAAGCAGAGGCTTGCTTGAACCCTCCCCTAAACCCCTCCAAAGATCTGTACAAAAAACCTCTAAACAAATTGTAGAGCAGCAGATCCCACAAAATGACAAAGTGAAACAAATTTTCAGACAACACCAGACAATCTGGAAGGTTGACAGTGTATAACTAAGGCACTATTCATAGCACTGGTGGTGCCTATGAATATGCTGGCATAATTCTCAGTCACAAAGTATAAAAGACTCTCCATATAGAAGGGAGAAGAAAAACATTTATTTAGATGCCAGAAAGACAAATTCCACAACCAGAAAGCTAAATCCATCATGGTGACCGAGAAGTTAATAAACATGATCACCACAGAGGGCAAAGTCATTCCCAAGCCTCTCCCTGTCTGATGGGATGTTTTCACAAGCAAACCCTCATGATCTTGAGCCTTACTGTTCCTTCCTGCCTGTGTCCTCTCTCCTCTGCCCCCGATAATGCTCACTCACTTCTCCCCAGTTCTGCTCCACCCTTCTTGTTTCATCTGCTCAGCAAGCTCCTCCCACCACATGTGTCTTAGGCTTCCAAGTGATTTAAGCAGGTCACATGGGCATATTAATGAATGAGAAAGATCTTTCTATTTAAATTGCTATTACAGAGAGTAAAGATCTATTACAGCACCAGGCGGAGAGAGGAGCACAAAATGTCCTAGCACTGACCAGAACGCAGTGAACTAGAAGCAGGCCTTAGGAGACTGTATCACTGGCAGCCATTGTGGTTTCCAGTCTTCTCAAACTACAAATGCCAAAGACAACTAAGAAGGACAGTAGGAAAGGTGTGTTGGACCTGGGTGAGAGAGAATCATGTTCTCCCCTAGTCCTGAGGTGGCAGTGGTGGCAGCTTCCATAGCTCTCAGCTCACAGATGGTGGGGAGGATTGAGCAGCTGAGTAGAGGAAAATTGCAGGGATCTCTTTGCTGACACTGAGGCAGGATTAACTTGCTTTGCCCTTGCTTCAATCTGGGTCTTGGTGCTGGTTGGTTGTCCTGGGGCAAAGAGGAGTATTTACATGGTAGAACTTGTGATGGCAGTGGAAAGGGAATCTTCCTCACAGTTATGTGGTAGAAAACAGTGCTTGTGGTCACTCACAGACAAGCATACAGACAAGGAAAGGAATAAACCCCTCTCCTTTCATCATACAAACTTGGAATAACTGAAAATTTACAGGTCCCTAGAAATATCTCTGAAAAGAGGTCCACAAAACCACTGAAGGGTGGGGCAATACACTCTCCCCACTGAAAACAGAACCCCACTTTTACAAAGAGTTAAAAAATCAAGTATTTGGCAGGAAAAATTACTATATGACAGAAAGAAATTCATACTATAGAGTTTTATTTTGGTGACAAAGAAGATCAAAACATACAACCAGAAGAAGACAACAAAGTCAAAGTTCCTACAATCAAAGCCTCCAAGTTGGAGGTCAAAGGTATTAGAATTAAAACAAAAATCACATACCCAGCAAAGCTGAATATAATCCTTTGGGGGAAGGAGGAATGGACATTCAATGAAATAGAGGATTTTTAAGCATTCTTGATAAAAGACCAGAGCTCAGTAGACAATTTGACTTTCAAATACACAACTCAAGAGAAAGATGAAAAGGTAAACAGGAAAGAGAAATAATAAGGGGTTTATTAAAGTTAAAATGTATACATTATTACATGAAAAGATGGCATCTGTAACTCATGACACCTTTCTTAGTATTAGAGTAGTTGGAGGAAATATATACATACATATAATATATATACATATACATATATACACATATATGACAGAGCACAAGGTGAGTTGAATATGAAATGATATCTAAAAAATAAAATTAAGAGGTGAGAGAGGAAGGTACTTGGAGAAGGAGAAAGGGAAAGGAAGATCAATTATCTCACTTAAAAAGGTAAGAATAAGACTTTTCAGTGAAGGGGATGTGGGGGTAAGTGAAAGGTAATGAGTAAAGCTTAATGCCATTGGATTTGGTTTAAGGAGGGAATAACATGCACACTCAATTGGGTATGGAAATGTATCTGACTCTACAAGAGTAGAGGGAAGGGGATAATAAAATGGGGAGAACAATAGAAGGGAGGGCAGGTTTAGGGAGGGGTTAATCAGAAGCAAACATTTTTGAGGAGGAACAGAATCAAAAGAGAGTATAGAATAAACACAGAGAGGAATAGGATGGAGGGAAATATAGTTTTTCACAATGTAACTGTTATGGAAGTATTTTGCATGAGTACACATGTATAACCTATACTGAATTACGTGTCTTCTCAATGAGAGTGATTGGGAAGGGAGCAAGGGAGAGAATTTAGAACTCAAAGTTTTAAAAAATGAATATCAAAATAGTTTTTATATGCAGCTGGAAAATAAGATATACAGGCAATGCAGTATAGAAATCTATCTTGCCCTACAGGAAAATAGAATGGAAAGCGGATAACAGAAGGTGAAATGATAGAAGGGAGGGCAGATTGAGGGAATGGGTATTCAGAATGCTCACCATGTTGGAGGTGGGGAGGAGAGAAATGGAGAGAAAATTTAGAACTCAAAATCTTATGGAAACGAATGTTGAAAAGTAAAAAGAAATAATTTAAAAATAAACATAGCATTGTAAACATATCCCCCCAGAATCACAGAAAGTTCCATTTTGTAACTTTGATTACTAAGGATAATGGAATCGAATTTTAAGTGACTGCTACAAATATTTCTCCTACCCTTCTGGGGAAAATAATATTTCTTCTCTCCCAGTGTTGTTCTGAGGATCACAGGATAATATTTGTAAGGAACTTAGAGGACTTACCATATAGTAGGTACTTAACAAATGCCTATTTCCTTTTTTCTTTCCTTTCTTTTTTTCTTCCCTCTTTGAATACTTCCTTCCTTCCTTCTTTCTATATACTCTTATAAATGCAGTGTAGCTGACAAATAATCTCTGCCTTTCAGGACAAAGTGCTTCTACTTCCAACTTGATTCATTACTGGCTGTGATTATGTATGTTTTCCCTCGGTTGAGAAAAAGAGACAGACCAACAGAGATAGGGACACTGAGATGAAGGGAGGGGAGAAGAAAACAGGGAGAGAGGAAATGAGAAAGACAAAGAGAGTGAGTACAAATTACTACTGTCAAAAATAAAAAAGAGAGAATAGATAACAAATGAAGAATTAGAGGCAAATTTTACAAATTATGCTTCTCATTTATATGCCAACAAAACTGATAAATGAACTGTCTGAATATTTGCAAAATATAAAATACTCTAACAGAACAAGAAATAGGAAAATTTAATAACCCAATTCCCAAAAAAGAAATTGAATAAGCTATAAATTAACTTCCAAAGGGGGGTAAAAATATGAACAGATGGATTTATGAGTGAATTCTATAAAACATTAAAAGAACAATTAATGCAAGTATGATTCAAACTGCTTGCTGAAGTAGGAAACACAAAGTTTATACCCAATTTAATTTATGAAACAAATAGGGTCTTGTTGCCTATACTAGAAACACTTGGCCCCTTGATCAAGCAAACAACAGAATATTATCCAATGTACAGATAGAGGGAATCCCAGAAGAATTTGATAGATTCAGTAGGATTTTGAAGGGAAACAGAAGACCACCTGAAACTCTGGTCTGGAAAAATCCACAAGTTCAAAATATGAATCTATTATTGTAATAAACATTGAAGAGAAAGAGAGAGATAAAACGGATCTTTTCTCAATGTGGTAAGTAGTAATAAATAGGATATAACTAAAAGAAAGAGTCAGTATTTTATGTAATGGAAAATGCTAGAGGCCTTTCTTGGGGCAATTAAGTGATATAGTGGACAGAGTGGCAGGACTGGAGTCAGAAAGATGAATATTCCTGAGTTCAAATCAGGACACATACAGTTACTAGCTATGTGATTTTCAGCAAATCACTTAACCCTGTTTACCTCAGTTTTTCATATGAAAAATGAGCTAGAGAAGGAAATGGCAAGCGCCTCCAGTACCCTTGCCAAGAAAACCCCAAATGGACTCACAAACAGCCAGTCATCACTGAAATAACTGAAGAACAACAAAGACTATTCCAGGAAGACAGGGGTAAAGCAAGAATGCTAATTATCACCATTGATGTTAATGTACACTTATAAATACTAGCTATACTAATAAGAGAAGAAAAAGGGATTAGGGAAATATACACAGATGAACAGGAAATGAAATTATTGCTTCTGGTATATACTACAAGAGCTGACTTAGTGAACCCAAAATATTTAACTGAAATGAATCAAAACGTGAGTTCAGAAAATTTGTAGTTTATAAAATCAACCTACATAAAAAATCAGCTTCTCTACACATTACCAAAAATATTAGGGAGATATGTAAAACTAAATTGCATTCAAACCCACTATAGAATAGACGAGAATTCATCTGCTAAGACAACTGTGGAAATTATATGAATACAGCTATAAAACCCTTTACAGAAATTATGATAACCATAAATAGTGGGGAAATATTAATTTCTTATATTTGTGCCATGTTAATATAATAAAACGATAATATTTAATTTTTATTCCTTCTGGAGCGTTATGAATGCAATTATCGAACAATGTAGACCTAGAAAATGTGACAATATTCCTGTGGAAAAATAAAATGTGATGTTTCTCAAGGTAAATAACGGAAAGAAAACTTTGGAAGGAAAGGAGTATATAAGGAAAAGGGGCAATAAATATACTATAATTCAGTAATCACTGTATTGATTAATAAAGCAGAAATAGACATGTCAGTGAGTAGGAAAGATTCAGTGAATGACATGTAGAAACATTTAGTAAGTACAATCTCTGACTCTTGAGTAAAGATCTCATCATTTGACAAAAACTGCCAGAAAAAAATGAAAATTAGGTTGTCAAAAATTTCGTTTAAATAATATTTTATTTTCCCTAATTATTTGTAAAGACAATCATTAACATTCTTTTCTTTTTATTTTGTGTTCCATTCTTCTCTCACCTTCTGTCTCCCTGACAGCATAAATAATTTTACTTTGGTTGTATGTATTCTATCATGGAACATATATTATGATATTGGTCATGTTGTGAAAAAAAGACCCAAAGGGGAGAAAACATGGGCAAAAACTTGAAAAATAGCATGCTTCAATCTGAATTCAGATTCCCTCAATTCTTGCTATAAAGATGGATAGCACTTTTCATCATGGGTCCTTTAGAATTGTCTTAGATTGCTGTGTTGCTGAGAAAAGTCATCCACAGCTGATCATCTTACAGTATGGCTTTTACTGTGTACAATGTTCTCTCTGTTCTCCTCACATCACTTTGCCTTTTCAGGTTTTTCTGAAACCAAACTGTTCATCATTTCTTATAGCATAGTAGTATTCTATTAAAATAAGATAGCTTGTTCAGCCATTTCCCAATTGATAGACATCCTCTTAATTTCCAATATTTTTTCCACTACTAAAAGAGCCACTATGAATATTTGTACATATGTACAAGCATTTTTCCTTTCTGTTTTTTAAATCTCATTGGTACATAGTCTTAAGAGTGTTACTGGATCAAAAGGTATGTACAATTCATCGTGTTTTATCGATCCACTTTGCTCTTAAGAATAGTTAGATCAATTCACAACTTCACCAACAGTGTACTAGTGTCAATTTTTGCCAATTCCCTTTAAACATTTATCATTTTTTGTTTCTGTCATATTAACCAACATGATAGGTGTGAGGTGGTACCTCAGAGTTGTATTAATTTGCAGTTCTTTCCCCAAAACTCCAGCTTCTGGAATAACAACTCAATATTTAACAAATATAGCTATAGAAACTGGAAAATAGTATAACAAAAACTATGCATAGCCCAATATCTTATACCATATACAAAAACAAAGTCAAAATGAGTACACAGTTTAGATATAAAGGTTGATACTGTATGCAAACTGGAAGAGCA
Organism: Potorous gilbertii; assembly: GCA_028658325.1. Classification (NCBI taxonomy): domain Eukaryota; kingdom Metazoa; phylum Chordata; class Mammalia; order Diprotodontia; family Potoroidae; genus Potorous; species Potorous gilbertii. The sequence goes on along the minus strand of CM053774.1, from coordinate 70,143,673 downwards.
AGGAATCATTTACCTGTCAGATTTATGGAGAATGAAGAACTCATGACCAAACAATAAATAGAGAACATTATGAAATGCAAAATGTTTAATTTTGACTACATTAAAGTGAAAAAGTTTTGCACAAATAAAGCCAATGCAACCAAGATTAAGAGGGAAGCAGAAAACTTCAAAATAATTTTTTACAAAGTGTCACTGATAAAGACCTCATTTCTAACATATATAGAGAAGTGAGTCAAATTTACAAGAGTATAAGTCATTCTTCAATTGATAAAAAGTCAAAGGATGTGAACAGTCAGTTTTCAAAGGAAGAAATTAAAGATATTCATAGTCATATGAGAAAATACTCTAAATCACTATTGATTAGACAGATGCAAATCAAAGTAACTCTGAGGTACCACAAAACACCCATCATATTGACTAATGTGACAAAACAGGAAAATTATAAATTCTGGAGACTGGGGAAAATTGGAACACTAAGGCATTGTTGGTGGAGTTGTGAATTGATCCAACCATTTTGGAGAGCAATTTGGAACTATGCCCAGAAGACATACCTTTTGACTATGCTGAAACTATGCTAAGAATATCAATATCCTTTGACCTAGCAACACCACTTCTAGAGCTGTATCCAAAGAGATCATCCAAATGGGAAAATGACCCAAATAAACAAAAACATTTAAAGTAGCTGTTTTTGCATTGGAAATGTAGGAGATTCCCATAAATTGGGGACAAGCTGTGGTATACGCACAGAATACTATTGTGTTATAAGAAATGATGAGCAGGCAGACTTCAGAAAAACTTGGGAAGATTTGCTTGAAGTTATGTGGAATGAGGGGAACAGAACCAGGAGAACATTGTACACAGTTACAGCCACATTATGCAAAGACAAACTTTGATAGACTTAACTCTTCTCAGCAATGCAAGGTTGTAAGACAACTCCAAAAGACCCATGATGGAAAATGCTATCCACATCCAGAGAATTATGAAGTCTGAATGAAGATTGAAGTACACTATTTACTCTCTCTCTCTCATTTTGTTTCGTTTCCCATAGTTCACTCCATTCATTTTAATTCTTCTTTGCAACATGACTAATGTGAAAATGTTTCTTTTTTAATTTTTATTTTATTTATTTATAAATGTTCTACAATCACTTCCTTAAAATTAAGATTTTATACCCCCACACCTTCCCCCTCTACGCCCCTCCCTCCCCATGACAGCATACAATTCTGTATAGGTTCGACACATACTTTACTATTGAGCATATTTTCACTATAGTGATGTTATGTAGTCACTCTGACATAAGTGGAAGAAATCATATAACAAATCTAAACATAATACATTAAAACTCCCCCACACACAAACATGATCTGCTACATTCTGCGAATGACTTCCATATTTCTTTCTC
>CM053774.1:70120876-70141771 GCA_028658325.1 Potorous gilbertii | reverse complement strand
GGTAGATACTGCTTATTATTTTATGGAAAGTTCCCTTTATTTCTATGTTCTCCAGTGTTTTTAACAGGAATGGGTGTTGTATTTTGTCAAAAGCTTTTTCTGCATCTATTGAGATAATCATGTGGTTTTTGTTAGTTTTGTGAAAATATGTTTAATGAAAATATATATGTAGCACCATATCAGATTGGATGCCATCTTGATGAGGGGATTAAGGGAAAGGGGAGAAAGGGAGAAGAAAGGGAGAAGAAAATTTGAAATCAAAAGCCTATGCAACTGAATGTTGTAAACCAAAAATAAATATTTTTTAAATAGAGAGAAAAAAGAAAAGTCCCATTTATTCCTATGCTTTCTAGTGTTTTGTTTTTTGGGTTTTTATTTTTTTACTAGGAATGAGTATTGTATTTACAAAAAAGATTTTTCTCTATTTCTGGAAGGGTACATTTTTGTTTTGTTTTGTTTTGTTCGTTTTCTTCTTATTCAAATAGTGAATAGATATAGATATAGTGAATTATTCAAATGGCTTTACTAATATTGAACCAATCCTGCATCCCTTGTATGAATCCCACCTTGTTCTAATTTGTAATTTTGTGATATGTTGTTTTAATCTCTTGGATAGTATTTTATTTAATTACCTTGTGTCAATATTCATTAGAGAAATTGGTCCATAGTTTTCTTTCCCCATTTATCTGTTTCTGGTTTAGGTATCATCATTATGTTTGTCTAATAAAAGGAATTTAGTTGAAGGCCTTTTTTTGTCTATTTTTCCAAATACTTTATATATTTGAAGTAATTATTCACTAAATGTTTGGATTCACTTGTAAATCCATCTGGCTTTGAGGATTTTTTCTTAGGGAATTCATTGATAGTTTTTTAAATTTATTTTTCCAAGATGAGATTATTTGAGTATTCTACTTTCTCTTCTGTTATTTTGGGCAATTTATGATTTTGTAAATTTATGTTACTTGGTTCCAGATTTATTGTCATATAATTGGGCAAATTAGTTCCTAAAATTAATTTAATTTCCTCTTCATTGTTGATGAATTTATCCTTTCACTTTTTTGGCACTGGCTATTTGGTTTGCTTTCTTTTCAAAATATGATTAATTAATTGTCTATTTTATTGTGTTTTTTTCATAAAATTAGTCTTTAATTTTATTTATTAATTCATTGAGTTTGCAATTTCATTTATATTAAATTCTACTTTCATTTTCAGGATCTCTTATTTGCTATTAAATTGGTCATTTAATTTTTTTTCTTTTTCAATTTTTTTAGTTGCCTGCCCCATTCACTGATTTACAGTTTCTCTACTTTATTTATGTAAACTTTTAGAGATATAATATTTGAGTAGGTGCCATGTTCCACTATGTTTTACATACCTACGCATGTATAACCTATAATAAATTGCTTGCCTTCTCAAAGAAGGGCGTAAGGAAGAAGCACGAGAATTCTGAACTCAAAAGTTTAAAAAAGGATGTTAGAGTTATTTTATGTATAATTGGGAAAATAAAATTCTTTCAAAAAAGACAAAATACACTTGTGAATAAAATTGAATGGGGAAAGAAAGGTATACCACTTGTAGAAGATAGACTGGGGAATAGGGTAACTAGAAGCAACCACTTTAGAAAGTGGACAGGGTCAAAAGAGAAAATACAGTAACTGGGATGGGAGCATGATAAGAAGGAGGGAAATATAGGTAGCCTTTTACAATGTGATTTTTATGGTGGTGTTTTGCATAACTACACAGGCATAATCTATATTGAATTGCTGCCTTTTCCATGGGAGTGGATAGAGAAGGAATAACACAGAGAATTTGAAACTCAAAGTTTTAAAAGCAAATGTTAAAAACTTATTTTTACATGTAACTGGAAAATAAGATATGCAGACAATGGGATATAGAAATCTGTCTTGCCTTTCAGGAAAGTAAAGGGGAAGGAAATAAGGAGGAATAATAAAAGGGAGGGCAAACTGGGGGAAATGTAATCAGAATGTGTGTCATCTCAGGATGGGAGAATGGAAAAAAAGAGGAGAAAATTCGGAACCAAAAATGTTGAGGAAATGAATGATGAAAACTAAAATAAATTTAAATCTTAAAAAAAATTTAAACATAAAAGAAAGAAAAAAAGTTGTAATCTGTAATACTTGATGCATATATCCTTAGCATTGTTATTGATTTATTTATATGATACTTTCAGCAAGGTGTGGTTTCCTTTGTTATCTTTTTATATTGGATTTATTTTTACTTTTGTTTTGTCTGTGATCCTGATTGCTACTCATACTTTTAAAAAAAAAATTCAGTTAAAGTATAATATATTCTGTTCCAGGCTTTTACCTTTACTATATGTGTATCTCTCTGCTTCAGATATGTTTCTTGTAAACAGCACAATGTAGGGTTGTTTTTTAATCCACTCTGTTTTATGGGTGAGTTCATTCCATTCATATTTATTGTTGTAATTTTTAGTTTTCTAATTCCTTCCATTCTGTTTTTCTCCTTTTTATACTTCTCTCACTTCTTACCACAGCCTCCCTCAAACTGACATTGATTCTATCAGCTTCCCCTTTTTTGTTCTCACTTCCTTTTACTTCCCTTTACACAAGTAAATGTGTATTTCATTCACTTTATGAGTCAAATCCAATGTGAGTAAGCTTCGGGAGATGCTCACCACCTGTTCTTTTTCTCCATTGTAATAGATCTTTTGAATCTCTTCATGTGCAGTTATTTACCCTATTCTAACTATCTCTTCCTTCTTCCAGTGCAACCCTCTTTCTCACCCTTTAATTTTTTTTTTTTGCATCAATTCACCAAAGTCTACTTATACCCAAACACCTTGTCTGTTTATATGCCTTCTAACTGCCCTAATATTGATATCATTCTTAACAGTTACAAGTATCATTTTCCCATGCAGGATTGTAAACAGTTTACCTTTACTGAAGGCCTTGGATTTTCTCTTTTCTATTTTATGTTTTACTTGAATTTTTGTACTAAATTGAATTTTCTATTTATCTCTGATCAGGAATGCTTGAAAGATCTCTATTTCATTGAAAATCCTTTATTCTTTGTCCCCAAAGGAATATGCTCAGTTTTTCAGGGTAGGTGGTTCTCTGTTGTAATCCAAGCTCCTTTGCTTTCTGGAATATCATATTACAATTCCTCCTGTCCTTTAATATAGATGCTGCTAAATGCTGTGTTATCCTGACTGTGACTCCATGATATTTGAAATATTTCTTTCTGATTGCTTACAGTGTTTTCTCCTTGACAAGAAAGTTCTGGAATTTGAGTATATTTCTGGGAATTTTCATTTTGGCATCTCTTTCAGGGAGTGATGATTCTTTCTATTACTATTTTACTATCTGTTTCAGGAGTATTGGGGCAGATTTCCATGATAATTTTTTGATATATGATGTATGGCCTCTTTTTTTAATCATGGTTTTCAGTAGTCAAATAATTTGAAATTGAATCTTCTGGATCTATTTTTCAGGCAGTTGTTTTATTTCATACTTATATTGTTTCCTTCTTTTTTATTTTGTTTGATTGATTCTTGATATTTCATGGAGTCTTTAGTTTCCTAAAGACTCGTCCAATTCTAATTTTTGAAGAATTATTACTTTTTTAATAGTGTGCTTTTATGCTTCTTTTTTTCACTTTGCCTATTCTACTTCTTAAGGAGTTCATTTTCCCCTTCAGGAGTTTTTATGTTTGTTTTTTTATTTTGCTAATTCTATTTTTTTAAGTTGTTTTCTAACATGGATTTGTGTATCTCAGTTTCCATTTGGCCAATTCTGCTTTTTAAGGAATTGTTTTCTTCATTAATTTTTTGTACATCATCTTCAATCTTTTGTCCCTCCTTTACCAACCTGTTGACTCTTTTTTCATGATTCTCTTGCATTAATCTTATTTGTTTTTGTTATTTTTCACTTCTTTTTTACTCTATTTTTCAAATCCTTTTGGAGCTCTTCAAGAAATTTTTTGGGGGGATGGGGAGTTGAGATCAATTCATCTTTCCCTTTCAGGCTTCACATGTAGATGTTTTGACATGGTTGTTTTCTTCTTAGTTTGTTTTTATTTCCCCTGCAACCAAAGCAACTTTCTATGGTCAGACTTTTTTTGTTTCCATTTTTGCTTATTTTCCAGCATATTCAATTACCTTTAAAAGTAAGTTCTGTTTTTGAGGTACAGGGAGCATATTGTCAAGTTCCTTGTGCCATAAGCCAGGGGCCTGACTGCTGGTCTGCCATGCCAATGTCTCTGGACCCGACTGCTCGCCTCTTATGCCAGTACTCCCAATCCTTCAGGCCCATTTACTACACAGCATAGCTGTTTTCCTCCACTGTGGGCTGGAGGTCTCACAGTTGCTATTGGTAGCTATGCTGGGCTGTGGGGCTTCAGTAGCTGACCTATGTTGGGGCTAAAGGCCTGCTAATGCCTTGTCTAGACATTACTTATGTTGGGTTGTGCTTCACTATTTTCTGAGAGAGACAGATCTTTCCTGCAATTCTTTTAAATTGTCTTGAGCTAGAAAATAAATACTACCGCATCCTTTCATGGGTTCTGCTGCTCCAGAATTGACTTTAAGGCAATACTTAAAGTTGTCAGGAGGGAAATTTGAGAAAGCTCAGGCAAGTCCCTTTTCTCCACCATCTTGGTTCTGTCTCTTTACAAATTAGATTTAGATTGGCACTTCCCACCACAAGTTACAATGTTTCAAATGGATACATAGCATGTATGTAAAAGATAAACTCATAGACAAATTATAGAAGAAAAGGGAGTAAAGGCCATTAAAAATGAAGATGGAAGAAGAGTTTGTTATCAAATAAGGGTGAGAAAGTATCAAAGAAGATAATTGGGTCATTTTGATTATTGGAAATCAAAAAGCTTCTGCCATAATAAAATCAGTGCTCTAAAAATGAAAGAGAAACAATAAATGGGAGGAAAAAAATGTGGTAAATGTCTCTGACAAAGATATGGTATTCAAAATATAAAACCAATCTTAACGGAAAGAAGCATGAGCTATCTAGAGCCACATTTTCACATGCTACAAATATATAATAAAGAAATTGAAATTAAAACATCTCTGAAGTTCCATTGCAAATCAACCACATTTTAAAAGATGACAAAATGACTATTTTGACAATTATTGAAGCATTCCCATAAAAGTTGGCACACTAAATGACTCTTGGTTTATCTCTAAACTGATCTAGTTGGCATATCAGTGCACTTATGGGGCCCAGTGTATAAAGTACTAGTGCTGGAGTCAAGCAAACCAAAATTCAAATTCAACTGCATGATCCTGAGAAAATCACTTAATCATGTTTGGTTCAATTTCCTTATCTATAAGATGAAGCAGAACTACAACTAAAATTAACTAGGTAATGGCAAACCACACTTTTACCAAGAATACAGGGTCACAAAGAGTTGGATGTGACTGAAAAATAATTTTATAAAAGAAGAAAAAGGCAGAGAAAAAATGGGAAGGGGAGATTTAGGAAGGAAGGTAAGAGTTTTAAAAGAGAAAGGAAGGGAGAGGAAATAATAAAGGGAAAAGAAGAGGAGGGAAAAGGAGAAACGAGAATTAGGGTAGTCAAGAAAATGAGTTGGAAGAAATGGAAGGAGGTGAAAAGACAGGAAATTAAAGGGTACAGAGAAAAGGGAGGAGGAAAGAATAGAACAAGAAAGGGAAAGAATAGAAAGATGGAGAGGGTCTACAATAAAGGAGAGAAGAGAAGCACAGAGACAAAGACAGAAAATGAAAAGAGGGAAGAAAGGAGAGAGAGAAAGTGAAACACAGAGAGAGAGACACAGAGACAGACACAGAGATAGAGAGACAGGTAACATGAAAAAAATATGTGTGCAAGGAGTTGAGATTAGAATCATGTTATAATACAGAAATAGAATCTCCATTGACCCTGAAATTAAACTCTATGGGGGAAAGAAAATATACAGAGTTAAGTGTATACAAATAAATGGCAAATAAAATAACAAATGTCATTTCAGTACTGTGAGCTGGAGGCTGGGGGTAGAGGCTCGGGAGTAGTTCAAGGAAAAGTAATGTACGAGTTAGTATTTGAATTGTCTAAAACAGAGCTAAATATCTCCCCGAATCTGCCAATCTTCCTAAAATCTTTATTCTTTTCCAGGATATGCTCATCCTTGAAGTCGTCAACATCCACAACATATTACTCATCTTTGACTCCTCCGTATTGAATAAATTTACAAGGCATTTCTAAATACCTTTTGTATCCTTCCCTTATCATTCTCACAAATATCAGTCTTGCTCAGGACATCTCTCACCACAAATATTGTAAAAGTCTAAACTGATAGTCTTCTATCCAGTATCTCTCCTCTCTAATCCTTCCTGTACAGAAATGCCAAAGATATACGAATTTATGTGCCTAAAACATGGGTTGTCCATGTCACTATCATAATTAAGAAGTTTCATTATTTCTAGGATTCAGTTAAAATTCTTCTGATTAACTTTTTACAGTTCTTCAATCTGTCTTTTAATCCTGGTTTTAAATGAGTTCTTTTTAAGTTAAACTTGCTTATTTTCATCTTTCCATGTATGGCAATATCTCTTTTCATAATGCAAAAATTTACAAAGCATTTCCTCTTACTTTCTGGAGTCATTTCTGATCTTCCAGATACTGTAATCTTTACTTCCTTCCTAGGCTCTGCTCAAGGGACACAGACTTTTTCTCAAACTGGAAAGTAATATGGTTAGAAATAAACCAGAGATCTTTCTCAACCTTTCAATTGTTATATTCTTTCTCAGTTTTGAAATTTATTTTGATTTACTTCCTATGTATGTTGTCTTTATATGGTATTTCTTACTTCACCCCAATGGATGCGATTTCCACTGGGGCAAGGAATATTTTGTCATTTTCTTCATATTTCTTTTTTTCCTAGTAGCTTTTTAATTGAATTGGATTGAATAAGAGATAAGGACTGTTTTCACTTTGGCTTTGTATCCCCAGTGCTAAGCAAAAAGCTTAAAACTGATTGTTGCATTGAATTAAATTACAAGCATAGAATTTCATATGTGCCCATTGCCATTCACATAGCTGACACAATGATTTTCACATTTATTGTATGAATCATAGCAACCCTGGATAAATATAAATAAATTTGTAGCCTGACTAAAAATGGTTAAAACTATTAAAATATAGTATATTTAAAGAAGTGTATATGATAAAAAATATGTTATGGGTATTCAGGTATGATGGAACACAGAGAGATATTCAGAGACTCAAAGGACATGAGAGTCATAAAGGACCTAGGTGGCTGTCTAAACCTCATATTGTGTTTTTACCTTCCTAAGTTCTTTTTCTCACTCTTGGGACTTTCTCCAAAATGCCACAACAGCCTTCTCATCCCTGAAGTTCACTCTACCTTTGATCTTCTCTCATTGTAAGTACATTTTGTCCCTGCAACTTCTTCCTCAGATAGTTGGGTTCCTCCTGTAATCTACTTATTCTATTTTAAGGAAAATGTCCACATGAGGCATGTCTACATTGCTTTATTCCTCTCTTCAATCATCTTCATGAGTATCAGAACTTTACACCATATTTCAACAATTCACATACTTCAATTTTCTTTTTATGTATTATCTTCTTCCATTAATACAAACTTAGGAAAGAGGGTGCTATCTTTCTTCCTACTTAAATCTGTATGTCCAGCACTTCACATAGTGTTTTGCACATGTTGTTACAGTTCAGTTGTTTCAATCATGTCTGATTCTTCATGACCCCTTTAGGGTTTTCTTGGCAAAGATACTGGGCTTGTCAATTCCTTCTCCAAATTTTTTACAGCTGAGGAAACTGAGGCTAACTTGCCCACAGTTAAACAGCTAGTAAATGTCTGATGCTGGATTTGAACTCAAGAAGATGAGTCTTCATGACCGAAAGCCTAGCAATCTATCTACTGTACCACCTAGCTGCCCTGCCTGACAGTTAGAAAGTACTTTATCTTGAATTGATATCTATATGACCAGAACTTAACCTCAATAACACACCAAAAGTGTCTTATACATAATTGCTATTTAGTAAATTTTTATTAAGTCAAATTACTCATCCAGCCCTTGCTTGCAGACATCAGTTCTGGAGAACTCACTTACTCCTCAGACAGGCCATTTCATTTTTTAATAACTCTAAGTAGCTTAATAATGCAACTTTACAGTGTCCTCTGTGGCAGCAACCATTGCTGCTGGTTTGGGCCTCTGGGGCCAAGCAGAAAAAGTTAAATATCTCTTCCATATCTTCAAATACATTAAGGCCCATAATGTGTCCTCAGTAAGTCTTTTCTTCTCTAGTCTAAATATCTCTAGTTCCATTCTCATCTGGCAAGATCTTGAGACCTTCTATCTTCCTCATCTATGTCTGGACATGTTTTAGCGCATGCTCTTCAATTGTGGGCAATAGAAATAGTCTATGGTCTTACAAGAGGAAAATTTCTGGTCCTAGAAACTCTTTCTCTCTTAATACACCCCAGAATGATAGAATAAGAAATAGTCAGCAGTCAGGGTTTCCAGTCAGGAAGACAGAGACGAATTCTACCTCTTATACTTAATACTTGAATAACCAAACTTTTCTGAAGATTAATTTCATCATCTAAAATTGAGAATAATGACAGCTCATACACACATGTAACAGAACAATAAACTTACAGAACAATTATGAAGATCAAGACTGAGATAACTTATATTTATTCATATTTACGTATTTATGTTTATTCATATTTAAATTCCTATACACAATATAACATATTACATGTACATATATACTATATGTAGCTAATAAAATAGTAATAATATAATTAAAATAATATGTAATGTTTATATAGTGCTTACTTTGTGCAAGATACCAGGTTTTATATGATTCAATCCTCCCAACAATCCTGGGAGGTAGGTGTTATTATAAACCCTATTTTATAGATAAGAAAATGGAGACAAAGAGTGGAAATAATTTATGCCATGTCAGAAAGCTAGCAAGTGCCCAAGGCTCTATCTGAAATCGGGCCTTCTTGACTCTAGGCCTGGCTCTCTCTCTACCATGTCATCTAGTTATTCCATATATATATATATATGGAATATATATGCATATATATGTAGATGTATATGTAGATATATAGATATACATGTATACATATAGGTATATATGTAGATATACACATGCATTCTACATTTTGCAATCCTAAAAACTTTATAGAAATGATAGCTATTTTTGCTTTAGCTTAATTTTTGTAATTGCCATATCACTATTGATTCCTTCCTGGAACTTCCATCTACTCATGCCTCCTCCATTGTGCACTTGTGTCTTTTATTTTTTGACCCCACCTATAACAGTTTACATTTATCTCTTTTAAATTTCATTTTAGTCTTCTCTCTCTCTCTCACACACACACACACATATGTATATATGTATGTGTGTATATATATGTACATATGTTATATCTCCTATATAATACACAGAATTGTCGAAATTCTCAAGTGCTTATAAATTACTTTTTCAAATTCAGGATCACTTTACAAACCTCAGAACCCTTCAAATTTTCTTTAGAATCCTTCAAGTTTTGTCTTTTTCCTGGTCATCCCACACAAACTCATCCTATCCAAACTGGTAGTGGAATGCCAGTAGAATTCAAATATCTAAAGAACAGTAACAGACTTTGTACTTCTCATTCACACCATTTCCCTATTATGTGGCCTTATGTAAAGTTCATCTTACTCTTACTAAATAACCGTTTTTTTTCTTCTTATATGCTGCTTCACTACTGGCATGATTTGAATCTGTTCACTCATACCACATTATTTTTATTCCATGAGCAAAAGTCACATTTCCTAAAATATAAATCTACTGAATCATGGCAATCATCAACTCTTTCATTTGTAAAAAAAAATAAAAAAAAGAAAGAAACTGTAAAACTGTAGAAAGAAGAACTCCTTAGAAGATAAATGGCAAGTACAAATTTAGCCAGCCACTTAGTGATAGAGCTGATGTTAAAAATGAATTTCCTAAGTGCGAATTCGGTGTCCTTTCTGCTATGTTCCACAGTCTCCAAACATAGAAGTAACAGGTATGGACAACTGGAGAAACTGAAAAAACAAACAGACAATATCCAATACAACTATAAAATGATTTTTTAAAAAGTTAGAGTCAAAAAGAAACAGAAGTTCTTGACTAAATAGGAGACAATCGTGCACACATGCCCACACATGAACAAAGGTATTCTCTCTCTCTCTCTCCCTCTCTCTCTCTCTCTCTCTCTCTCTCTCTCACACACACACACACACACACACACACACGCATGCACACACATGCACACACACACAAATACTCCTAAATATAATCTTAACTTTAAGTACAATTAAGTGTCTTAGAAACTGCATGAGATTTAGAATCAGGGTACTTGAATCTAAATTATGGCTAGACTGCTTACTAACCATGAGGGACAATTCACATTGGCATCATCATCGTTATCGTTAGTAATAAAAATAATAGCTAGTTTTTCATATCACAGTGTATTATAAGAAATGCAAGGCATATTATATATATATATATATTTATATGTATATATATATATATATATATATATATATATATATATATATATATATATATATATATATATATATATGCTCTTTCATTCAATCCTCACAACCATTTAAAATGTTAAGCATGGGAGACTGAGAAAGTTTAAGTGACTTGCCCATGGTAGCATAGTCAGTATCTAGGAAATTGTTTCATTCCAAGACCATCCTGATGGCAATTACAATACTCAAACCAGTGAACTCACTGCCTCTCTGAATTTGATACGTCTGTATAATGAGAAGGTTGGACTAAATTTTTCTCTAATGTTCAAACTCTAAATTTCTATGATCTTCTGAAAGGTTGATGGGCCTTCACATAAATCTTTATATAGATATATATATATATATATATATATATATATATATATATATGTATGTATATATATATATATATATACATACATACATAGATATAAAACCATAAACAACAATTATCATTAGTAGCATAAGCTTTGAAATTTAAAAATAATAAGATATTTATATAGTACTTAAAACTTTGCAAAGCACTTTATTCACTATTTCATTTATACCTCAGAACAATCCTGTCAGGTAGGAACTAAAGTTATAGTCTATTTTATAGATTAAAATATTGAGTCTCATGCCAGCTTACTATTTTGCACAGGGTCGCCCAGCTAGTAAATGACAGGGACAGCATTTGAGGATTACATATAAACCCAGATCTTTCTGACCAAGAATCCAGTATTACTCAATCTCACACTTATCTTCCAGAATTTATTGCTTCTATATACATATAATTAACAAGTATTAATCTACTTTCTCTATGTCAAAAAAAAGGAAAATATACACTCCCCATTACTTTTACAAGATTTTGTCTTTATCATGGACAATGATTGATGCTGTCAGGTATTTTATGTTTCTTTAACTGATCAGATTTCTCCTGCATCATTTTTTTTTCACTTTACTCACACTGCTAGACTTTTATCAGCTTGTGACTTTCTCTTACATATAGGGGGCAGAGGTAATCTATCTGACAAGTGCAATACCTAGCAAAATCATATGTGATATATCCACAAACTCCTATAAAGAGCCAACAATTAAAATGATGCTTGTGGTTTTTTGTTTTATATATTTCATCGTGTTATGATAAATGGTATTTCCCAGTGTAATTGGTAACAGAATGATTAGTAACTGCACAGAAAACAGTTGTTACATTAACTAATTACATATTAATTCTAATTATTAAAAACTTCCTTACTGTTCTGAGATCTTGGAAATAATACAAAGTTCAAATACTTAGGCTAGTATTCAAGTTACAGAAAAGTACCATTGTGGTTGAACTATGTAAGTTCTCTATGTCCTTTTTCCTCCATAAAAGTTCAGAGAAAAAATGTTGTTTTGGATCATAAGGATCGTAGAGCTATCTCTGGAAATGACTTTAAAAATAAGTTGTTACAACTCTCACTATTTTTAGTTTTATTTCAATTTTTATTATTAAATTCAAAAATAGTGGATAAAGAAAAAAATTCAAAAGAATCATAGAGAATAATTTCTAAATAATAGTGAAGAGTGTTTATGATTAATAGCATGTGCAGCTAAGTACTATTGTAATATTTTATATCTTAAAAGAATGGAATCTCCTGTAATAACATAAGCAACATTGAATCAACATTCATCCGTATGCATTCCATGTTATCTGAATTTTCTAAGATAAAATGTTTTTATCTACATAGTTATATTCAATGTATTTATTTTCCTATTGATGTAGCATTGTTTTTACTCTATAATGTTGAGTTTTTTGTCAGTTATTTTCCCCCTCACTTTATTTTTTCTAAATATATTTTATCTATTTTGTTTAATATTTCCTAATTATATGCAAAAAATGACATTTTTTTAAATTGATGTTCAAATTTTCTCTCTCCTGCCTCTGTCCATCTCATAGAAGACAAGAAACACATTTATAATAGATGTAAAGTCAAAAAAAACATAGTTCAACATTAGCTATATTGCAAAAGAAACCAGAGAGAGAGAGAGAGAGAGAGAAAGAAAAAGAAAGGAAGGAAGGAAGGAAGAAAGAAAGAAAAAAAGAAACAAAATTTTAATAATGCTTAAATCTGCCGTCAGAATCCATCAGTTCTCTCTCTGTGGATGGATATCATTTTCCCTTCATAAATCCTTTGGAACTGTGTTGATCATTGTCTTCATCAGATCATTGTCTGTCATGGTTGTTCATTCCTACAATTTACCTATTACTGTGGACAACACTATCCTGGTTCTGCTCACTCCACTTTGAATCAGTTAACATAAATTTCCCAGAATTTTCCAAAAAACGTGCTCATCATTTCTCATAACACAATAGTACTTAAACACAATTATATACCACAGCTTGCTCAGCCATTCCTTGGGTTATTCACATACCCTCAATATCCATCTTTTTTACCACCTCAAAAAGTACTGGTAGAAATTTTCTTTTGCAATAAAGATCATTTCCTCTTTTCTTAGACCACTTAGGGATACAGATCTAGAAACAGAATTGCTTGGTCAAATGGTATGCACGAGGTTATTTGCATTCCAGTTTTTCAATCTTTAATTTTATTTTTTTGATAATATTCCATCATATTTAACTCAAAAGATCAAGATCTCTATTTATGTTACTCCTTACTACCCTAATAATGAAAAACTTTTTCAAAGTTACAAATATTATTTTCCCATGCAGATCTGTATACAGTTTAACCTTAATGAATCCCTTTAGATTTCTTTTTACTGTTCATATTTTTATGCTTCTCTCAAGTCTTGTATTTGAAAGTCAAACTTTCTATTGAACCCTTTTCAACAGTTTTTCATCAAGAATGTTTGAAAGTCCTGTATTTCATTAAATCCCCTCAAAGGATTATACTTAATTTTGCTGGGTAGGTGGTTCTTTTTTATAATCCTAGCTCTTTTCTCTTGGGAATATCATGTTTCCAGCCCTCCTATTCTTTAATGTAGATACTTCTAAAACTTGTGTTATCCTGATTGTGGCTCGATAATATTTCATTTGCTTCTTTTTGGCTGCTTGCAATATTATTTCTTTGATGGGGAGCTCTGGAATTTGGTTATTATATTGCTGAAAGTTTTTATTTGACATCTTTTTCAGAAAAAGATTAGTGGGTTCCCTCCATTTCAGCTTTACTCTTTGGTTCTATAACATGAAGGCAGTTTTCCTTGATAATATCTGGAAAGATGATATCTAGGTTCTTTCTCTGATCATGGTTTTCAGGTAGTCCAACGCTTAAATTATCTCTCCTCAATCTATTTTTCAAGACAGATGTTTTTTGAATGAGATATTGTACATTTTTTTCTGTTTTCTTCAGTCTTTTAACTTTGCCATGCTTTTTCTTAATTTTTCCTCCTGCTTGCTCAATTCCCATTTTTAATATATTATTTCAGCAAGCTTTTATACCTCCTTTTTCATTGGCCAATTCTAATTTTTGGAAGGGTTATTCAGTTAATTTTTACATATCTTCCCCTCCCTCCCATTTGGCCAGTTCTTTTTAAGGAGTTATTGTTTCCAATGAATATCTATACCTCTGTTACCACTTGACCTACTTTTTTTATTAATTTATTAATTATTTGTAGCTTTAGTGCCTTCTTTAACAAGTTCTTGACTTTTTTTGAAAATTGTCTTATATCACTGTAATTTCTCTTTCCAATTTTTCCTCTCCTTCTCTTACTTGATTTTTAAAGTCATTTTTGAACTCTTCCATGGCCTGAGATCAATTAATAGTTTTTTGAGACTTTTGATGTAGCAGTCTTGTCTTTATTATCTCCTTCTGAGTTTGTGTTTTTGATCTTTCCCATCACCACAGTAACTTTCTATGGTTAGAATTTTTTCTGCTGTTTGCTTATTTTCCAGCCTATTTCTTGACTTTTAACTCTATTCTAAAGTGTAATCTTCTTCCAAAAGTGGAGCGACCACTGTTGCAAGTTTCAGAAATATTGTGTAGCCGCTTTCAGAGATAATTTGCACAGGGCCATAAATTTGCAGTTCCTCCAAGGGGGTACAATCTAGGGAGAAGTTTGTTTACCACTCTCCTGACTTTGGTATGTGAGTGACCACAAGCACTCATTTCTGAGATCAGGTTCCCAGTTCCCCTGGGGTCAACAGTTCTAGTGTACTATTGCTCCTCCTTTCCCTGGAATTGAGACCCAGGACTGTAACCAATAACCAAGATGGCAATTTTACAAAGTTCTATCCTTGGTATCAGCAAAGAGACCCCTATAATCTTCTTTTGGTTAGTTATCTGAACCCCTTTCCACTGGCGGACTGAGAGGTCTGTAAACTGCCACTGCTGCCATTCGCTCATTTTCTCCTGCACCTACTTTTGGTTTTCTGGGTGTGTCTTGTGCTGGACTATGACACAATTTCACTCCAGTGAAAGTGCTGACCATATAAGAAGTCTTGAGCTAAAATATTGTTTTCCCTCAGACTTTTGTGGGTTCTGCCACTCCAGAATGTGTTTTGAAGTATTATTAAAAGTTGTCCAGAGGAATTTGGGAAAAACACAGATGAGTTTATTTCTTCATCTTGGCTTCTTGAATTAACACTTATTTGCCTTGATACTCTTTAAGGAAATTAGTTAATAGATTTTTTTCTCTCCTTTTGCTCTCCCTTTGCTAGGCATCAAAACATGTTTTGTGTCATAAAGGCAATTTTCTAGAGATATTTTTTTACCTTTTTCACTCAGTAATTTATATAGTATTAGGATTAATTGTTTCTTAGATATTTGGTAGAATTCAGATGTAAATCCATATGATCACGGAGATTTTTTTTCCTTAGGGAATTACTTTATGGCTAGTTCAATTTCTTTTTCTAAGATAATGTTATTTAAGTATGCTATTACATCTTTGTTAATTTGGGCAATTTATCCATTTTGTCAGATTAATTGGCATATAATTGAGCAAAATAGCTCCTAGCAATTGCTTTAGTCTAACTTCATTGGTGGTGCACTCACCCTTTTCATTTTTCTTACAGAAATTTTTTCTCTTAAAAATAAACAATTGTGTTTTGTTTCGATTTTGTCTTTTAAAAAATAGTTCTAAGTTTTGTTTATTAATTTATTTTTTCTTCCAATTATTTTAAATATCATCTGTGATTTTCATGCTTACCATTTTAGTATTTAAGTAGGGGCTTTTAATTTTTTTCCAGGTGTTGTTTTGGATGCATGATTAAATTGTCTGTCTACATTTTCTCTCTTTTATTGAAGTACATGTTTAGAGAGATACATTTTCCCCTACATATTGTTTTGCCTACCTCTCACAAATTTTGGTATATTGTTGCATTGTTGTCATTCTCTTTAATAAAACTGCTGACTCTTCCTATAATTTGTTCTTTGACTCACTGAGAATTAGATTATTTAATTTCCAATTAATTCTCAATCTTTGGTTTCATGGCTCTTTATTGAATATACTATTTGTTAAATTATAATCTGAAAAGGATGCATTTAATATTTCTGACTTTATTTGATTGTGAGATTTGCTTTTTTTTAATTTCCGAATGCATTTTCCATTTTTCTGAAGGTGTCCTGAAAAAAATAGATACTCTTTTCTGTTCTCATGTAATTTTCTCCAAAACTTTATCGCATCTAATCTTTTCAAGCTTCTTTTCCATCTCCTTGATTTCTTATGAATGTTATGGTTAAATTTATTTAGCTCTGAAAGGGAAAAGTTGAAGTCTACCACTAATGTAGTTTACTCTCTAATTCCTCTTCTAACTCATTTAAAATTTCTTTTAAAAATATGAATGCTATGTCATTTGCTACATATATGTTTACTATTGATAGCATGTCATTGTCAATGGGACCTTTTAGCAAGATATAATTTCCGTGATTATCTCTTTTAATTAGTTGTAATTTTGCTTTTGTTTTGTCTGTGATCAAGATTGAACCTGAAGGATTTTTTTAAGATCAATTAAAGTATAATGGATTCTGCACCACCCCTGTCTTAACTTTTTTGTATGTCTCTGTTTCAAGTATGTTCCTTATAAACAATATATTGTTAGGCTATGGTTTCTAATCCACTTTCATTTTATGGGTGAATTCATTCTATTTCTATTTACAGTTATGATTATTATTTATGCATTTCTGTCTGTCCTATATTATCCTGTTTATCTTTTCCTCTCACTTTTTATTCTGTTCCTCTTCTGAAGTTCATTTTGTTTCTGACCAGTGCCTCCCTTCCTTTTAGCATCTCCCTTTCTCTTGTCTCCTTTACTCTTCCTTCTCTTTGTAATATGCACTTCTATATCTATTGATTGTGAATATTTAATTTTACCTCTTTCAACCAATTTGGATAGGATGAGATTCAAGCATTGCCCAACCCTCATGTTTTCTTCTCTAATGTAAATGCTCTTCCTTACACCTCCTTATCTATTAGATTAATTATCTATTAGATTATTTTTCTCTTTCTTCATCTCCATTCAATTTCTCCAAGGGCAAACATTTTTCAGGCCATTGATTTTTTATCATCTCAACCAAATAAATCTAATCTACTCACTTTCATACACTCTTTGTAGAATCCTTCTAACAGACCTGATGATGATAAAGTTGCTAGAAGTTACATGTATATTCTTCCAAAGTACAGTTTTATTGAATCCATTACTATTTCTCTTTCCTGTTTACCTTGAAGTTTCAATTTTCAATTTAGCTATGATCTTGTCATCAGAAACATTTCAAAGTCCTCTATTTCATTAAATATCATTTATTTCCCCTTGAAACCTTATACTAAATTTTCCTTGGTTGTAATTTTAGCACTTTTGCCTTCTGTAGTATTATATTCCAAGTCCTTCACTTTTTTTTCCATGGTAGTTGCTAAATCTTGTGAGATCCTGACTGTGACTACAGGATATTGTAACGATTTCTCTCTTGCTGACTGAAGTGTTTTCTCTTTGACCTGAAAACTCTGGCATTTGGATTTAATATTTCTGAGAGTTTCATTTTTAATTCTCTTTCAGGTAAGGATCAGTGAGTTCTTTCAGTTTCTATTTTTCCTTCAGGTTCTAGGATTTCTGGGCAGTTTTCCTTGATATTTCATGAAATATGAGGTCTAGTCTCTTTCTTTGATCATGGTTTTCAATTAGTTTGAAAATTCTTAAATCATCTCTCCTTGCTCTATTTTCCAGATCAGTTTTTTCCCCAATGAAATAGTTCACATTTTCATATTTTTTTCCCTTTTTTTAACTTAGTGTGATTGTTTTTTTTATACCATTGAGTCAGTAGCTTTGATTTGATCAATTACAATTTTTAATAAATTATTGTCTTCATTTAGCTTTTTTACTTCCATTTTACATTTATTCAATTATTTTACCTTTTGATGTGTTAATTTTCCTCAGTATTTTTGTGACTCATTTACCAAGCTTTAAGTTGTCTGATAATTTTATTCTCTTGCTTTCATTTCTTTATCTTATTTTTTCTTTACCGCTCTGATTTTGAAAATATTTTTAGTTCTTCCAGATATTCTTGATTAGCTCATGATCAAGTACCAATTGTTACGGCTTTCCTCATAGCTATTTTGACTTCATTTTCTTCTGAGTTTGTCTTGATCTTCCCTGTTGCTATTGTATCTTTTTGCAGTCAGCTCCTTTTTTGTTTTTTGCTCATTTTTCTTTTTCTAATTTTTCTTTTTTGTTTTTGTCATTATTTTAATAATTTATTTGTTTTCAATTTTCAACAATCACTTCCATAAGTTTTAAATTAAACACACTTTCACATTAGTCATGTTGCATAGAAAAATTAAAATTAATGAGATAAACCATGAGAAAAACCAAACCAAAACAAATCATATCAAAATAGAAAATAGTCTGCTTCATGCTATGTTCCAATTCGATAGTACTTTCTCTAGATATGGATGGCATTTTCCACCAAGAGTATTTTGGAAATGTTTCAGGGCCTTGCATTGCTGTTAAGGGCTAAGTCTATTAGAAATAGTCCTCATGGACTATGGCTATTACTGTGTATAATGTTCTCCTAGTTCTCCTCATTTCACTCAGCATCAGTCCATATAAGATTTACAAGGGTTTCTGAAGTCCACTGCTCATCATATCTTATAGCACAATAGTATTCCATTATATACATATGCCAAAACTTGTTTGGTCATTCCCCAATAGATGAGCATCCACTCAACTTCCAGTTCTTGGCCACCACAAAAAGAGTTCCTGTAAATACTTTTGCATATATGAGTCCTTTTCCCATTTTTATGATCTCTTTGGGATACAGTCCTAAAAGTATTGCTGGGTCAAAGGCTTTCCACATTTTTCTAGCACTTTTTGCAGTTCCAGTTGCTCTCCAGAATGGTGGAATCAGTTCACCAACAATGTTCCACCAACAATGAATTAGTGTTCCAGTTCTCCAACATCTTCTCCAGCATTTACCATTTTCCTGTTTTGTCATGTTAGTCTGTATGATAGGTATGATGTGGTATCTCAGAGTTGTTCTGATTTGCATCTCTCTAATCAATAGTGATTTAGAAAATTTTTTCATATGACTTCATATAGTTTTAATTTCTTCCTTTGAAAATTGACTGTTCAGTGGGTGGAGCCAAGATGGCCGAGTAGAAAGACTCACATATACTAACTCCAAACCCACAGCCCATGGATTTCCTCTAAAAAGAACTCCTAACAAATTCTGGAACAGTGGAAGCTGTGCAGCAACACAGTAAAGGATATTTCCGTTCCAGAGAGCCTTGAAAAACCGATCCCAAAGGCCCATCATGCCCCAGACGGGAGCAGAGCCCTGCCCTGCCCTGGCCGCATGGCACTGAGAGGAGCGAGCAGATCTGAGCAGGCTTCAGGGACAGAATCTCCAGCGGCCTCGAAGGTCCCTCCACCCACAGATGCACAGGTCAGTGAGAGAGACATCTGGACAGGCTGAGAGGGGAGCGGGTGTCTCCATAACTCGGGCCTCCTCGGGAGGCAGTAGCAGAGGCAGCTGTTGGCCACAGGCTCCCAGAGCAGGCAGGAACTCCACAGGAGCTCCATTACTGAAGGTATCTGCATAAACCCCCTGAGGGAATTGAGCCTGGGAGGTGGCCCTGCCCCAACCTGAGAACTTGATTTAATCTTACCCTGAATAGCAGCCAGGCGTGCTGCCAAAAGCCCTGAGGCTGGGGAGCAGCATTTGAATCTCAGACCCCAAGCACTAGCTGGGAAGGCCTAGGCTGGGGTGGAGAGGACTCTCAGAAGTCAAGTAACTGGCTGGGAAAATGCCCAGAAAGGGGAAAAAAACTAAGACCATAGAAGGTTATTTTATTGGTGAACAAATGATTCCAACTTTCCTCTCTGACAAGGAAGAAAACTGCTTACCATCAGGTAAAGACATAGGAGTCAAGGCATCTGTGTCCCAAACATCTGCAATAGATATCCAAAGGGCTCAGGCCATGGAAGAGCTCAAAAAGGATTTTGAAAATCAAGTTAGACAGGTGGAGGAGAAACTGGGAATGGAAACGAGAGAGATGCAAGAAAAGTATGAAAAATGGGTCAATACCTTAATAAAGGAGACCCAAAGCAGTGCTGAAGAAAATAATACCTTGAAAAATAGGCTAACTCAATTGGCAAAAGAGGTTCAAAAAGCCAATGAGGAGAAAAATGCTTTCAAAAGCAGAATTAGCCAAGTGGAAAAAGAGGTGCAAAAACTTACTGAAGAAAATAGTTCTCTCAATACTAGAATGGAACAGATGGAGGCTAATGACATTCTGAGAAACCAAGAAATTACAAAACAAAACCAAAAAAATGAAAAAATGGAAGATAATGTGAAATATCTCATGGGAAAAACAACTGACCTGGAAACACATCCAGGAGAGACAATTTAAAAATTATGGCACTACCTGAAAGCCATGATCAAAAAAAGAGCCTAGACATCATCCTTCATGAAATTATCAGGAAAACTGCCCTGATATTCTAGAACCAGATTGCAAAATAAGTATTCAAGGAATCCACTGATCACCACCTGGAAGAGATCCAAAAAGAGGAACTCCTAGGAACATTGTGGCCAAATTCCAGAGTTGTCAGGTAAAGGAGAAAATATTGCAAGCAGCTAGAAAGAAACAATTCCAGTACTGTGGAAATACAATCAGGATAACACAAGATCTAGCAGCTTCTACACTAAGGGATCGAAGGGTGTGGAATAAGATATTCCAGAAGTCAAAGGAACTAGGTCTAAAACCAAGAATCACCTACCCAGCAAAACTGAGTATAATACTTCAGGGGAAGATATGCTCTTTCAATGAAACTGAGGACTTCCAAGCATTCTTGATGAAAAGACCAGAGCTGAAAAGAAAATTTGACTTTCAAACACAAGAAGGAGAAGAAGCATGAAAAAGTAAAC
>CM053774.1:70101436-70120376 GCA_028658325.1 Potorous gilbertii | reverse complement strand
TTATTCCTCCCAGAGGACTGGGAGGCCGGTGGCGCCCCGAAGACTCATCATGACTGGGATTGGTGAGTAGGAGAGCAACCTAGCTCCAGGACCGGGGACCCTGTCAGAATAGCTGGAAGGGATCCACAGGGTCACGTCGCAGCTAGTGACTCAACAGTATTAGGATGCTATAAATGAACTACATGGACTTTGATGGAGGAAAAGAGTATAAGTAGCTAATGCAAGGTAATAAAAGAAAATTCTGTAATCAATAACAGAGAACCAGGAGGACATATGTAGTCCTTCTTCCTGGAAATGGCAAGAAATCCTGGTATCCAGAGAACCAGAATCTGCCAGGGCAGATTTATTTGTCAGGAGAGTGAGAGGAAGGAATGGGGAGAGACACCACTGGAAAGAAGTACCCAGCTCACCAGGTCCTGTGGAGAGAGCATTGCAAGATCCTTTGCATTTAGGAAAAAAAACAGCTATAGTTGTGAAACTTATTTATTTCTCCCTGCCTGAGTATATGCATATGTCCATTCCCTCTAACTTTTGGCATCTAGGAGAATACTGTATTCATCTCACCCTAGTAATGGGCACTGCATTTCAGTTTACACTGATGAAGATTGAAAAAAGACTTTTCTACATCCCATTATTTTTTTTTTACATTAGAGCAAAAAGGAAATTTTCAGAACTGGGCTCTCTGTGTTGCAAAGGGGTCATGAGAGTAGGAGGGATAAGAGGGAACAGGTGGCACTTATACATTTGCATTATAATCTGAGCATCACAAATGACAAAGGCAAATAAAGAGGTATAAACATTGACCAGAACCACTCTGTTTATTCAAGGACACAAAACAAGAAATATGCATATTTGATATTGAGGGGAAAAAATGTGGTAGCCTACAATTGTTTTGACCAATCCAAATAGGATATGACTTTATAAATAAATATTGGTTGATGGTGAGCTATAATTTTACAGTACAAAAGCAGTCTAATTTCTTTGTTGATTTTTTCTTTTCCCTCACAAAATATATTTTAACTACTGTATTTTCCATTGTAGCCCATCTGAATTAGTTAATTATATTGATCCTAGTTACCAACATAATCACAATCCTTTTCTCTCCATCTCATAACGTTGGAATGTACAACCCTGCACTATCTCAGGTTATTGACAGGCTTTCATCTCTAGGCATGTCAGGAAGACATTCAATTTAGCATACTTAGAATTTTCCAGGAGAACTTCAGAAGCTGAACCAATGGACATAACACTAGATAGTTTAATTTCAACATTTATCAGGAAATCAGAAAAGGAAAAACGAGGCTCATTCTGTAAGTATGTTTTGGAACAAGCAACATCTGCTTTAATGACAGAATCAATTACTGTTTTTAAGTTTTACAGTTACATTATCAGAAAGAATTTTCATGTAAGCCTTTCTTTCAAGTAAGTTTTACCCACCTTTACTCAAAATCTGATAATTAGTTATATATCGTTCAGGAGCAGATTCATGTCATAGGAAAAACTGCCTCAGAAAACTGCTTTTAACACAAAGGAGTCCAAAGAATAACGACTATGCAGACCCGGCAAAGTTAAGTGTCATCATGAATTTAAAAAAAATGGACATTCCATGAATTGCCGCCTTGCTGGAATTTTGTTACAAAAAGCCTTGTAAACTGTAACACTCGACATATGACATATGAGATCGAAGAGAAATATCAGGCGCACCTCAAAGACTAATCACAGGAGACTCGGTAAGGACAGGTTGCTTAATTTTTATATGAGGAAATATAAAATATGTGTCTAAGATTTTTCTTAGTAATTGGGAAGTTTGAAAGAAAGATGGGGGTAGACTTGAGTATGATGTGATCTGAAAAGTAAAATATTGAGGATAAATCTTAAAAAGTAATAATGTTATACAAATGAATTTCAAGAGGAAGAACTGACACAGAGGAATTAGATGGGGGTAGAGGGCTGGTAGTTCTGGAACCCTACTCTTATCTGGAATGGGTTCAAGAGGGATATATATATGTATATGTCTCCTAAATTCACAAAGAAACAAAAGGTTAAGGGGTAGGGTAGAGGGAAGATAACACGGGAAGATAACGCAGGGATTTTAGAGGGAACTCCACTCACATCAGTGGTGGGTTAAAGAGAGAATAATACATACATTTAGAAGGGAATGAAAGTCTTTTAAATTTATAAAGAGGGCGAGGATAGAGGATAAGGGCAGGTAAAGATGGGTGTCTAGATTAAGAGGAATAAGATAAAGAGGGAATAATGTATATATTTGGAAGGCTATAAAAGAGTTTTAAATTCAGACAGAATAAGGAGGGTAAGGGGAAAGGGTGTGGGAGAAGGCATTAAGGGAAGGAATCCCTGGATGGGGAGGGCCTAGGTTAAGTCATATGAGGGAAAGTTGGTAGAATGAAAGTAGATGAGTCAGGAGAGATGGGAAATAAGTGATATATATAAAAATAAAGATCAGGAAAATAACTTAGCTGGGAAAAAGCAGGAGTAGTAGTTGGTATCTCAGACAAAGTTAAAGATAAAATATATTTAATTAAGAGAAAAATAGGAAAGTTAAAATCAATATTATTTTAAGCTACTCAAAACAACTGGACAGTATAAGGTTGTAATATCGCTAAGGTGTAGGAAATGAGTTGGTGGACTTAGAAAATTATGGAAATACTTGCATTGTCAAGGAAGATGGAACAAGTGTAGCAGATACATAAATGCATGTAAATGTATTTGTCTATAAATGAGTATGATTATACATGTGTGCATATATGTGTGTATACATGTTTACTTGTAGCTTTCTTGGTGGGAGGGAGAGGGTAAGGGGGGGAAAAGAACAATTTAAAAAGTGCACAGCACAAAACAAAAGAAAACTTACAGTATATAGGGTTTATTATATAGGCTTTCTTGAAATGGAAATTTATTGTATATTTTGAATCATCTCATATTCTACAGAGCATATCACAATACTTTTCTTTTCTTACTTTGTGTTTAAGTTTTAGTATCTAAGTTTATATGTTTCTTTTTTATTGGGCATTTTAAATTTTAGTATTTAAGTTTAAAATAAAATAATTTAAAATAAATAAATGTCTTTTTTTCTTTCAATTAGTTACATGCTTATCTGTCTAGTATTTTATTTTTCCCCAGTTACATGTAAAAGCAATTTTTAACTTTTCTTTCTAAAGCTTTGAGTTCCAGGTTCTCTCCCTTCCTCCTTCCCCATCCACTGTCATTGGGAAGATAAAAAATTCAGTATTGGTGATGCATGTGTGGTCATGCAAAATATATTCATAATATCATGTTTGAAGCAAAACATAGAAAAAACTCAAGAAAAATAAAATTTAAAAATGTATGCTTAAATCAGTATTCAGAAATCATCAGTTCTTTCTCTAGAGATAGATAGTATTTTTCAACCTAAGTCCTTCAGATGGAAATATGGTTGAGAATAGCTAAGTCATTCACAGCTGATCATCTTACAATATTGCTGTTAGTTTGTACATGGGACATCTCACTTTTCATCAGCTCTTGCAAGTCTTTCTAGGTTTTTCTGAGAACATCCCACTTATCATTTCTTATAGTACAATAGTCACATAAAATAGCCTGTTCTACAATGGGAAACCGCTCAATTTCTAATTCTTTGCCTGCAGAAAAGAGTTGCTATAAATAATTTTGTACATATAGATCCCTTTCCTTTGTGTTTGGGGGATGCAGAGCTAAAAGTGCTATTGCTAAGTCAAAGGATACGTATGCTTTTATAGCCCTTTGGCATAGTGCCAAATTGTTCCACACAATGGTTGAATGAGTTTACAACTCCACCAACTGTGCATTGATGTCTAACTTTTCCACATATTCTTTCCAACATTTGTCATTATTAGTGAATATAATAGGTGTGAGGTGGTACCTCGGAATTGTTTTAATTTACTACAATCAATGGTGAGAGTATTTTTTATATGACTGTAGAAAGCTTTGATTACTTCATATGAAAACTAATACCTTTTGACCAATTATCAATTGATGAATGGCTTTTCCTTTCATCAATTGGACTCAGTTCTCTATAAATCTGAACAACTAAGCCATCAGAGAAACCTGCTTCAAAATGTTTTTTGCAGTTGCTATTGCTGAATGTATTTCCTTCCATCCTATTCCCCCATTTCTTCAACAGGTCTATTTTCTATTTCACTCAGAGTAAGAACTCAGCAAGACTTTAGATTAAAATGGCCAAGGTCTCCTCCTGCATCATGGGCCATCTCAATCATTCTGATCTATATCTGGCCACTGGACCCTGACAGCTCCTGAGGAGAAAGTGAGGCTGGTGACTTCCCAAAGGCCTCCCTTACACAAATCCAATTCAATTGCAAGCCATGTAATCGTTTTCCTGATGTCATGGTCATCTTTGAGAATGAAGGACAAACCACACACATTACACCAGCCCACTTATTGCATTCTCTTTCTCCATTGACTATGTAGCTCCTCAAGTGTTTTGCTTCTGACTACTCCCTCTCCAATCTACCCTCCCTTCTATCAGCCACATTTCTCTTATCCTCCTCTGTTCCTTCTTTCCTGTAGCATGAGATAGATTTCTATACCCAAGTTAGTGGTTATAGAATTCTGATAAACCAATTCTGATGAGATTAAGGTTCACTCAGTCCCCCACACCTCACCCCACTATTCCCTCCACTGTGACAGCTTTTTCTTGCCTCTTTCATGGGAGATAATTCACCACATTCTACATCTCCCCTTCCCTTTAACCCAGTACATTCCTCTCTCACCCCTTAATTTTATATCTTTAGACATAATCTCTTCATATTCAATTCAAAACAATGTCCTCTGTCTATATATACTCATTTTAACTACCCAAGTAATGAGCAAGATAAAAATGAGTTACAAATACCATCTTCCCAGATAGGAATGTATACAGTTTAACTTTATTAGGTCCTTTATGATTTCCCTTCTCAGTTTTCATTGTTTAGCTTCTCTTGGGTCTTATTTTTGAAAGTC
The DNA here is from genome assembly GCA_028658325.1 of Potorous gilbertii. Lineage (NCBI taxonomy): Eukaryota > Metazoa > Chordata > Mammalia > Diprotodontia > Potoroidae > Potorous > Potorous gilbertii. The sequence continues at coordinate 70,115,384 of CM053774.1, read as the reverse complement.
AAATTTTCTATTCAGCTCCGGTCCTTTCATAAAGAATACTTGAAAGTTCTCTATCTCGTTGAATATCCATGTTTTCCCCTGAAGGATCATATTCAATTTTGCTCAGCAGGTGATTCTTGGCTGCAATCCTAATGCCTTTGCCCTCTGGGATATCATATTCCAAACTGTCTGACCCTTTAATTGAAGTTGCTAAATCTTGTATTATCCTGACTGTGGCTCTAGCATACATGAATTGTTTCCTTCTGGCTGCTTGAAATACTTTCCCCTTGACAGGGGACCTCTGGAATTTGACTATAATATTCCTGTCAGTTTTTATTTTGGAACCTCTTTTGGGAGGTGATGAGTGGATTCTTCCAATTACTATTTTACCCTTTGGTTCTCAAATATCAAGCATTGATAATTTCTTGAAAGATGATGTCAAGGCTCTTTTTTTTGTCATGGCTTTCAGGTTATGTGCACCTGTTTTCAGGCATACTTCTAGGGACCTGTAGGTTTTCAGTTCTCCCAAGGTGGTATGATCTAAGGGGAGGTTATTTTACTTATTTCCTGACTTGTACTCTGGAATGTGAGTGACCACAAGCAGTCTTTTCTGCCTTGGAACAGGGTCTATCCTCCATTGTAGCTGAAAGTTCTCTCATGCCAGTGCTCCTCCTTGCTTTGGGATTACTACCCAGGCCTGTGATCCTGATGTAAGCATTTGCAAATCAACACTGCCTTAATGCTTGCAAAAAGACCCTTGTAATCTCCTGAGCCGTTGTTAGACTCCCTTGCCATATATGCACTGAAGGCTCCAGAAGCAGCCTCTGCAACTGCCACTATTTATTCCCTAGCTCCCAGGGTCTGCTTCTGGCTTACTGTAACAGTGACTGTGTTGCTGTAACCTGTGCCAGACTGTGCACCACTCTCGCTCAGGTGTGACAGATCTTTCCTGATCATCTCCTAAATTGTCTTTCATGTCTGTGGGCTGTGAGAGGTCTGGAAACCACAACTGCTTCCAGTGAGTCAGGCACCCCCAGGCCTGCTTTGGGCTTGCTGGGGCCTGTTCTACACTGGTGAGGTCTGCACTGGACTGTGCTCCTATTTCACCCTGCTTCAACAGTCCGTTTACCTTCCATGTTTTCTGGGGCTATAAATTCATTTTGCTCTGGCTTTTTGTGGGCTCTGCTGCTCGTGAATTTGTTTAGAGTCATTTTATAAGTGTTTTGAAGGATTTGGGGGAGAAGTCAGGCTCCCTGCTTTACTCCACCATCTTGATTGTACCTCATGTTACATCCTTATGCTACTTCCTTATCTAAATAGTTACGGTGAAGAAGTCTTAGAGCCTGGGTTCAAATCCCATTATGGCAAATTACTAATTGTATAACATTGACATAGTCACTTAAACACTCTAAGCCTCTGAATTTCCTCAATTGAAAATGACAGGATTGGTCAAGATATTCTCTGATCTAAATTTATGAGAATAAGGAGGGAAGGGAGAAAGCACATATGCGCCAGACATTGTGCTAAACTCTTTTCAAATACAATCTCATTTGATGCTCACTTTGACCCTGGGAGGAAGGTACTATTATTAAACTGATTTTACAGTTGAGAAAACTGAGGGACATTGAGATTAAATACCTAACAAAGAGTCATGCAACTAGTAAGCAAATATTTGAGGTTGGATTTAAACTTAGATCTTCCTGTCCCAAAGCCTGGCACTCTATCCTCTGGCACCTACTTGCCTCTGATATTATGCCTAATTCACTATTGGATTTTTCTTTCTCACAAATGCCCATTAATTGCTATGAATCCAAACATTGATGTCTTAATATTTCCCTCCAAATTACACAAAACTATTACTTCAACTTCAATTGATGTTATATTTTTAAATTTTTCACCATTTCCTGTTGCCTAATTGATTTCTATCTCTAGTTTTCATTTCATTTATCATTTAATAAATTAAATTCAGTGAACATATATTAAGTGGCTACCTATTATGTGCAAGGTACCCTATGCCTTTGTATTGTTAGGGATAGGAAAATGAAAAAGGAAATATTTCCTGACCTTAAGGAGCTGAGCATATGCTCAGATCATTAAATATAGCATAACTTGAGGAAGGAAAATCATTTAAGCCTGGGGAAATTAGTGGTTGTTTCCCAAAGGAATAGGCCCAGAACTGAGCACTGAATGAAGAGAAAGATTCTTAGGGGTAGATTAAGAAGATAATGCAGTCTAGAAATGGGAATCCCAAATCCTACACTTGGTCACTCCTCTTCTATTTTAATTCTCTTTGCTTGGTTGATTGGTCACAACAGTGTTTTCATATGAAAAAGAATTTCAGCAGCCAAGTGAACTCTTGAGTGAAGGATCATTGTGGTAAATAAATTTTTACAATTGACACTGTATGAAGAATTGCAAAAATAGGGTAAGGGGCTAACTGATGGGGTACAAAGAAAAAGATGGCATGCTGCTGAACTGTCTAATTAGTAACTACCTCTTCTCATTTGTTTGTTTGTTTTACAATTAAGGCATCTGAAAAAACATATTTTTTTTAAACTGTGTATATCTGCAGATGCATAATGTCAAAGAGTATCATTTCAATTTCTTGCCTTAATTTAATAATCAATGATAATCAATGACTCACTTTTAGTCTACCTTTTTGAAATTCATTTCTTTGGGACAAAAATCTTATTACAGAAAAAATCCTTTTCATTTTATTAAAAGTTATTTGACCAAAATTAAATTCTATTTTTGTCATTAAAGTCATCATCTTCTATGTTTATGTAAAGGAAGTTATTGCAGAATCTTGACCAAATATCTAATCCTAGAAGTCAATTGAATAGCAGAAAAAAACTCAAAAATAGCATGTCATATGGCACTATTCAGTCCAAAATGATAATATTAATTTTGCTCTTGCTATTGATAAATCATATTTAAATTATATTTCCTAATTTTCAAAGTGATTTCCTCTCAACAAGATAGTTACCATTATATAACAGAATGTAAAATAATTCTTAGACAAATAATTTTCCCAGTATAGAGAGAGATGAAATCTATTTTTTTAAAGTTAATATGGGTAGATAGGTAGGTAGGCAGACACACAGACAGGTGAACAGACAGACAGACGGATGGATGGATAGATGGGTGGATGGATGGATAGATGAATGGACAGATAGTTTAAAAGATAGGATCTACATATTTCATTCAGTTTTTAAATTTTTAATATTTTTTAAAGAATGGGAGAATCTTTTGAGAGGGCAAGCAATATAGAAATTGGACACCTGATATCATGTAAAACATTTCTGTATTAGCCATGTTACAAAATTAAATACAAAGTAAAAATTCTTTTTAAATTAAATATATATATGATATAAATGCAAGTATATATATATATATATATGTTTGTATATATACATATATAAATATCTATGTATGTAAATAGGTACATACACACATATATATTTCAGTTTGTCCCCAGAGTTCATCAGTTCTCTTTTTGGAGATGACCAATTTTTTTTGATCATATGTCTTTCAGAATTATCTTGGGTTTTTGTATTGATCAGAGTAACTAAGTCTTTAATTGTTAATCATAGTTGAAATATTGCTGTTACTGTATTCAGTGAACTCCTAATTCTGATCACTTCTCTCTGATTCAATTCAGACTGTTCTTAGGTTTTTCTGAAACCAGCCCCCTTGTCATTTCTTATAGTACAGTGGTATTCAATCACAAAAATATATGACAACTTATTCAGACATTTCCCAACTGATTGTATTTATTCAATTTCTAATTCTTGGCTACCAGAAAAAAAATTGTTGTTTTTTTTTAAATATATCAGGTTCTTTTCCTATTTCTTTGATCCCTTTGGGATATAGATATACTAGTACTACTGCTGCATCAAAAGGTATGCACAGTTTTACAAGTTTTTGAATGTAGCTCTAAATTGTTCCCCAGAATAGTTAGATTTGTTCACTATTCCATGAAAAGTGCATCCATTTCTCAATGTTTTCATGTCCCATCTACAATTTGTCATTTTCATTTTCTCTCTTCTTAGTCAATCTGATTTGTGAACTTGTATTTCAGAGTTGTTTGAATTTGCATTTTTCTAATCAACAGTAATTAAGAGCATTTCTTCTTGTGAGTATGGATAGCTTTAATTTCTTCCTCTGAAAACTGCCTGTTCATATTCTTTGGCCATTTTTCAATTGACAAATAGATTTTACTTTTTACAAATTTGGCTTGTTTTCTATAGATTTAAGAAATGAAGCCTATATCAGAAAAACTTGTTATGAAATTATTTCCTAGATTTCTATTTCACTTGTAATTTTGGCTGCATAAAATTTATTTATGCATAACTTTTTTTTAATTTCATATAATGAAAATTATCCATGATACTTCTTTGTGATTCTTACTATTTTTTGTTTAGTCATAATCTTTTCCCTTATTCTTAAATCTGAAAGGTAGTTTTCTATGACACATACTTTGCTTATGATATCACCATATCTGAATAATTTTGAACTTATCTTGATTCATAGTGAGAGATAATGGTCTATGTCTAGTTTCTACCAAACTTCATTTCAGTTTTCTTAGTAATTTTTGTCAAATAGTAAGTTGTTGCCCCCAAAGTCTGGATCTGGTTTATCAAACACAAGATTTCCATGGTCATTTACTAATATTTATTATATATCTAATCTAATCTGATCCACCACTGTATTTCTTAGAACATACCAAATCATTTTTGATGATGATCACTTTTTAATCAAATTTGAGATCTGGTACTATTAGGTCACTTTCCTTCACATTTTTTTTTCATTGATTCTCTTAATAGTCTTGATCTTTTGTACTTCCAGATGAATTTTGTTATTTTTTCCTAGCATGATTAAGCAGTTCTTTAGTAGTTTGATAGGTATGACACTGAAAAAGTAAATTAATTTGCTTAGAATTATTATTTTTATTGTATTATCTCAGCTTACCCATGAGCTATGAATATTTCTTTGATAGTCTCATAATTGTAATCACATAGTTTCTCAATCTGTTTTGGCAGGAAGACATTTAAATTTATTTATATTGTGTGAAATTATTTCAGAAGTAATCTCTTTTCTGTTTTTTTTTTTTGTAAAATGTATGTCTATATAAGTGTGTGTGTATATGTGTGTATATATATATATATATATTTATATATTTATAGGTATATATTCACATGATTTATGTAGGTTTACTTTTTAATCTTGCAACTGTGCAAAAGTTTTTAAATTTTTCAACCAGATTTTTTTGTTCAATTCTATAGGTTGATTCTATTTATATTATAAATATACTATCAATGATAGTTTTGTTTCCTCATTGCTTATTATTAGCACTTTAATTTCTTTTTCTTCTCTTGTTACTATAGCTACCAATTATAACAAAATATTCACTAACAGCGAAAATAATGGACATCCTTGCTTCAATTCTGATCATATTCAGAAGACTTCTAGTTTATCTCAGTTACAGAAAATGCTTACTCTTACTTTTAGATAGCAATTACTTATTTTAAGAAAAGTTCAATTTATTTCTTTGCTTCCTGGTATTTTGAACTGGAATGAGAATTGCATTTTTCAAGCCACTCTACTCCGTCTATTTATGTAATCACATGTTTTTGGTTGTTTTCTTACAGATGTGGTCACTTATAATTTTCCTAACATCAAAATAGCCCTTCATTGCTGTTACATCCCAACTAGTCACAGTGTTTGATTTTTTGTAATATATTACTGCATTATTTATGCTAATATTTTATTTAAATTTTTGCTTAAATATTTGTTAGGTAAATTTGGCTACAGTTATTTTTCTCTGTCTCTGCTCTCCCTTTTTAGCTATAAAACTATAGTTGGTCATAAAAACAATTTAGTCAGATTTATTATCTATTCAGTACTTTTTCAAATGGTTTATATAGTATTGGAATTAATTGTTTTTTAAATATCTGGTAGTAATCACTTGTACATCCATCTGATCCTGGAGTTTTTTTCATAGAGAGCTCATTTTGAGCTTGGTCATTTTTTTTTCTAATACAGGATGTTTTATACTTTCTATTTTCAGTGAATATGTTTTAAAAACAGAGTGTATATATATATATATATATATATATATATATATATATATACATATATATATATTAAAATAGGTAATTAGGTAAGAGAGTGTATATATTTTAAAGAAAGATCTAGATTTATCTATCTAAAATATATACACAAACATTTGTTATCTCTCATTGCCCACCAATCAAAGAAAAAAAGCCATCCCAACAGATACACAAAGTCCAGCAAAACAAATTCATAAAGTCACTGTAGACAAACATCCCTAAATCACTCTATAGAATTAAAAAAGATAGCAAATGGTATAATATAAATCATTAGTACTATGGGAAAATCCACATGAAACTCCAGAATGTTTGACAGTTTCATAAAAGAAGTAAAAATAAGCTAGAGTTTTAGTTACAAGGAATCCATATGAAATTAAAAAAAGTATATTCCATACTGAGAATCTCCTGAATATACCCCCTTCTTTCCTTTTTCCTTGCCACCAACATCAGGAAGGTCCTGATCTGAATGATTAATATAGGATTAATATAAGTTCTCAAATACCTTTAAGTATTTCTCCATTCAATCCTACTCACTTCATCCAGATTAATTTTCCTAACATGTATTGACACTAGTGTTTAAATTTTTCAATGGCTAACCATTACCTAACAAATAAACTCCAGATTTCTTAGCCTGGATTTCAAGCCCCACCACACTTCTGTTCTAATCTACTTGCCTCCCTTTATCTCACACTATACTATACATAAATTACACTCACACAAAACAAGCGCCTTCATTTTTCTCCAATGATAAAGGTGATAGTTTATGAAAAGTAATTTGACAATTATACATAAGCTAGATTAGAATGCATTGAAAAGTCAAGAAAATGGGAGACCAATTTTAAGACAATACAAACATAAAGTGGAGAGTGCAAGGTCCAGGGCTGCAGTAGTGAGGAATGAAAGAAGGAGGGTAAACAAAAGAAAACTCATAAAGGAACAAGTGTTTGGAATCATGGCATTAGCTTGTTGTTGAGGGGTAAAGGAAAGAGGAGAATTAAAGAACCTTTTTCCAGAAAATAGTATTTTTAAAAATTCGTAAGCACAGTCCTTTTTTATTTTGAACATACATACATGCACACTTACTTTCGTGTACTTAGAGAAGCTATTTAAGGCATTTAATCCTACTCAGCTTTCTTATCAACCTTTTCCATCGTTATTATCTTAATAATACTACTTAGCACTCCTAGCATGTACCATCTTCCAAGTGCTTTACCAGTGGTAACTCCCATTAATTAATTAGTCGTTATCAATTGATTTGTTGAATTAATCTCATTTGTAAAATTTCATTTTTTATTGAAGATAATTAAGAAGGTGGCTAAACAGGAACTCAAACCATATCTAATCGTATCTCCTGTGCATATATTGGATCTCTGTGAGAAACAGAAAATTCTTTGCCTTTGAATCTTTCTAAATTAGCCCTACTAAAATGACCTTCAAGTAACACCTAACATTGACGATAACATTCTTGTACTGTACTTTCTTGATCTCCAAAATCTAAATATGTGTGTGTATTCATTAAATTTCAAAAGGTGTACATGTGTTATGCTTCCTCTCTTTTCCTTTCTTTCCATAAAGGAAGTAAATATGACTATTTTTCAACTCAATTCATATTCAGTTGAATTTCATATTATGAGAATTTACTAAGCACTTACACTATGCTAAGTACTAGTGATACAATATAAAAGAGAAGCATCTTACCCTTTGGCCAGCCTAGACAGATTGGGAAAGGGTTATAGTTTACTAATTATTCTCGCCTTTCTCTCATCAGTTCTCTACACAGTTATATTACTGAGGCATATATCTGAACATGATTACTCTTCTGCTCAAAAAGATTACGTAGCTCCCGCTTGCACCTAGGAAATTATCAAAGTCCCTTATTTAGTATTTAAATCCCTTCATCATCTCATCTGTCTCTAGCTTGCTTTTATAGCCTTATTACTAATTACTCTTCTCCATAAACTCTATTTTCTAGCCATGCTGGTGTGCTTACTGTGCTTAATGTATAACAATCTACCTTCATCTCTCTACTGTTGTGCAGGCTGTCCTTCATGAGGCACACCCTCTCCACCTTTGCCTCTTTAAATTCCTGATTGCTTCCAAGTTCAGTGTTGATAAGGCCATTGGGACTATGTCAGGGGTCCTTAATCTATGACACATGGATTTTTTTTTAATGATAACTCTGTTTCAATATGTTCATTCCATGGACTGTTTTGCATTTAAAAACATTATTGTGAGCAGTCTACAGTCCTTATTGCCAAAGCCATCCATTACATAAAATGACTAAAAATCCTTGCATGAAACTATTAATGTTTAGTTGATCTTTTCTGGGGGAAAATTATTTTGCATGACCTAATAAATGAAAAATTGTGCATTTAGTATAAACTTAATAAATGCTTAGTGATTGGTTCATTACACTACATAAAAATAAGTCTTTATATCTATAACCATGTTCAGTTTTACAACTCCACTTGTAACTTGAAAGCAACTAAGCTAGTTGAAATGCTGAATCACATGCTTTAATTTAAGGAGAAAGGAAAACAATCATCCATATATTATTGCTTTTTACCTAAACATGGTAAAAAAAGACACATGAATAATCTATATTTTCAATCCATTTCCTATTAGGTCTCCATTTAGATGAAGAGGGCTGTTAACTTCCAAAAATCAATGGGAAAATATGCTAATTTGTTTCAACCTCAACATAAGTATCTACTATTTAAAAAATAACTTGGATGAAAAGTTCTATCTTCAATTTAATATAATAGCTATGGTTCTGAGGCACATTTTAATAATATAGCTAAATATGATATTCTGACATCTTAACACAAAGTAATTTGAAGTTCAATCTTTTAATATGTCATTCATAAAAGAGCAGACATTCTTACAGATATAATCCTTTTGATTTAGAAAGATTACTGGTATGGGATGGCATCTAATCATTTGACATATCAACTTTGTGGAAATAAAGTTCAATTACTATAATCATCAATAAATGGCACCAGGGACTGGGATGAGTATTTGATAGAATACAAATATCAGGGATTTGTTTCTTGTGACACTGACAATCAGGGCAATAATAGCATTCTATGTCACTGAGTTACATGTGCTATTTAAAATTTAGATACATTAAAACATCTTGTTCCTAAATTTCCTTTGACTTAGGGAGTATTTTTATTTTATTTTTTATTTTTTGCTAATATTTATTTGCTTTACATAAAGCTATCTCATTCAAAGAATTCTGGAATTATAAAAGAAATGATGATTATATTACTCAAGAAATATATCCCAAAGAGCAAAAATGATATTGATATGATAAGAATATAATTAATGAACACCAGCCACTCATCAATTATTTATTAAACATCATATATGCATCAGGGACTATTTTATGCTTTGATGAGAAAATTTAGCCCAGCATATATTACAGTTCATCATTTTGAAATGTATTAATAAGAATCTTATCAGAGTCTCATTTTTAAAAAAACTCATGAAATTGAAAGGGCAGTTCTCATTTTTTTTAAAAGTCAGATAGATGGCACAGGTGTTAGAATACATGAGTTCAAAACAACTTGTCAAGGTTTCAGAAGCTTACTTGGTCTGTAATCCTTGACAAGTTGTTTAAATTCTTCCTGTTTTACTTTCCTCAATTATAATAAACAGTATTATAGTAATAATACCTACCTCCCAGGGTCATTAGGAGGAGGAAATGAGATAATATTAATAAAGTATTTATCATAGTGGATGTCACAGAGTAGGAACTTGATCATTAGAAACTTCTTTCATTATTCTAATTTTACAAATAAAGAAACTAAGATTTTTATAAGATCTTTAAGTTTAGTAATAGACAAAGTCAGGTCGTGACCCTGGGATTTCTTGATTCCAAGTCCTTAGGTTATTATCCTTATGTCAAAATGCTTGTAAGGATGGAGAATATTTTTATAGAACATTGATGCTGATTGCATTCCAGACCTGTGATTTTATCGACATAATTTTAAGACAGAACATCTCTCAACTGATGGAGAACAGTTGACTCTTCTATGATTTGAATTCATAGAGATTTGACTAAAGTATCAGGTCTGATTCCATAGATATATTCAATTTTTTGATAATGACTTCAATTCAAATTTCCTTTGTAATTAGTTCCCTACATTGTAATTAATTTCTTTAGTTATTTCTATCATGCATTAAAAACAATTTGAGAAAATATACATAGACTTAAAGGTGTCCATGACACAAAAAAGCTGGAGTCCTTAATCTAAACCATTGATGGAGAAGTTTAGTGACTTTCCCAGTATCACATGGTTAGTCTGTATTAGAGATAGGTATATACCTCAGGTCTTCTTGATTGTCTATTATGCCATGTTACCTGTATAAATAAAATTATTTGCTAATATTCAAATTTAAGCTCATGAATTAGTATGGTAAAATGTAGAGTTCTGTATTTTGAGTCTGGGGAACAAATTTCATTTCTGCTGTTCACTTCAGCCATGACCTTTGGTAGGTCAGAACCTTTATGAATCTCAGTTTCCTCATCAATAAAACGAGGAAGGTTGGGAAGAATGAACTCTAAAGTATCTTCTAGGTCTAATCATAAGCTGCTAAGTAGTAGTGATCATAAGTTGGAAGCTTGTTATTAACAAATCTGGGGAAATTATAAATACACTGAATTGATTATATATTCAGTGTCTAAAAAGAAATCAGGCTTTGGGCAAGTACAAAGGGTAATAAAAACTTAAAATATGATCCATAATGGTCAAGAGTATGAGTATTGGCTTCCTTCTGGCTACTGATGCTCATATCTCTGGTCACATCTTCACTATCATCCCCGAAAGTGTAGAAAAGTTTTGCGGATACTTTTATAGTGATAAAAATAGGGGATGTAGATCGATCCACAAAGCAGTGCCATTCTTCAACTGTCCACAATGACTTATGAGCATGGTTATCCCATTAATATTAACAAAATCCCTGGGTGATAATTTGAAATATCATCACTATTTTTAGAGAGAGAAACTGAGGGTTAGTTGATTAAGTACCTTAACAAGGGCTACATGGCAAATGAATCCTGAACTGGGGGATAAAGTTTAATTATTAACACATAAATACATAGATATATAGAAGTAGATATATAGTTTAACTGGTAATATAGATATATACATTTATAAGTTATACATATTTGGTAATATATGGACATGCACACTGATATATCCACATATGGGTGTATATTCACAAATACAGCTATAAACATACACACACACACACACACACACACACACAAACTGGTATACTTGACATGTTAAGAGAGAGCAAATTCTGTGAATTCCCTGTCAAACTTACAAAGATATAATCATTCAGGTTGGTCAGATATTGACGGGTTTCCATCTGCATGATTGGTAAGTAACTACATCAAGGAACTCAGAGATGTATTTGTGTATTTGAACATATAGACAGAAAAATTTTTTTTATTACCTAGATTTATGAGGATCCTTTCAACAAAGCTATAATCTTAGAGTAGGAAGAAACTTCTGGAAGTGATATAACTATGTCAACATCTACATTTAAGACGACATTGAAAAAATACAAAATGTAACAGGTTCATTATATTTAAGTTTCCATTGCTCAACTTCACTTAGTAGCATGTTATCAATTTTTAAATCAGTTTTAGGCTACCCACTCTTTGAAGGCAGGTACCATATCTTACTATACCATTGCATCTCTCATGCAGTGATCTACACAAAATGCTTGTAAAATGTTTGTAAAAATGATCAATATTAAAAGAAATGCCACTTCTAATTATTTGAATGAATTTGGGTTATAAGCCCACTTCTTTAACTTGACTTACGGTAGCTTTAGTAGTCACCTTTTTAACTCCCAGCAAACTAAATGTAAAATAATAGCACCCAAAGACCTGTAAGACCTCAGGATACTGTATTCCTATCTCACTCATAAGGGGGTTGGGATTCATCTCAGGCAAAATCAGTAAAATATCTAAAACCACTCAGGTGACATGTGCAAACATGACCGAAGGGGGAGGGCCAAGAACTCCCGGTGCTGAAGCATTTCTGCCAGAGGAATAACAGAATTCCTCAGATTTTTTTTTTTTGGCTTGAGAGCTTACTGTTAACTCCCTACTCAGAGTGTAAACATTAATCATTTATGAAGTAGCATCGTATTTGTTTAACATAATTAACACCTATAATCATTCCCTTGCCAGAAATCCTGCTTCTCTACAAGATAAGAGCAAATGCTAGGGGAAGTTGTTATTTTTTCCCCTCCTTATTTTATGTTCACTACCTGTAAATAGTTCTGCTGATTTGAAATCATCACAGTACAGAGAAGCGTCAGTCCAGCTCTAATATGACTGTGTCATATCTTATTCTGGTTGGATTTGTTGCATTAATGAAGGTCTCCCCTTTTCAAAATCTTGAAGACCCACTTCAGATTTCACTTGCCTTTTAAAGAAAACTGCCAATTCCACATTTGCAGAACTTCACATACCGTATTTTTTCTCCTTTTTATGTTGTGCTCACCTAATAAAGGCAGATAAAATATAAATATTGAGATGCTGTATGTGCTCACAGGAATGGTTTTATGAGGAAAAATCCTAGAAACTAAATCAGAAGAGCCAAGCTTGAGAGGGAAAGGGGTGCATTGTGCACATCCAATGACAGTGAATTTAAGTGTTTGGGCTAAGAAAAAAAAGTGTGTTTCTAGTCCATATACAGAGAGCAGATACTTGGCTTCTTTCCATCCTTCACCTGCTCATTTGGGGAAGTATCTCACTTCAGCACTTATCTGTAATCTAAGTGCAATATATATTGATTTAAAAACAATTCCAAGGCTGCAAATTTCCCTAAGGAGGTTTGTTTGAAATTAACTCTTCGCTTCTGGGAATCTGAGTTCTCCTGCATGCAAATGCCTTAATATTACGTCCCAATATTGACAATTGAAACATTATTAGTGAAGGTGAAGGTTATGCTTATATATTCATAGATCTAATATGTTCCATTCACTTAAATTCAATATGTAATTATTAAGGGCAAGAGGTAGTGTGGTAAAATGGATAGAGAGCTGATTTGGAAGTCAAGGAGACCTGACTTCAAAGCCTGTCTCACAAATGCAGTGGCTGTGTAACCATGGGAAAATCACTTAACATCTCAGTGCCTGTGGCAACTCTCCAAAGCACTAAGTGACAGACCAGCTGGCAATCTGCATCATTGGACATAGTTTCCAAAAAGAGAATTTCTAAATGATAAAACCAAAGGTAAAACAAAGAAACCAAAAAAAAAAAACCCTCACTCCTGTCAAAAACTGCAAAATGTGCTAGGAATTGTGTCAGGTTCTAGAGATATAGCCAGAGATGAAAACAGTCTCTGCCCTTATAATATCTACTGGGGGAATCTTAAATCAGTTATGGAAATTAGTCCCTGGCTCAAGGTCAAATTGCTTTTATAATAGAATAAGCTAAAAGTCACCTACAGACTTGAGTGAAAAAGAGGAATGAATATCATTTAAATAAAGAAAAAGTTAAAAGTGTTACTCTCCTTGTTGATGATTACTTCTTTTAAAAAGCTGCACTAAATTGAAAAGGAAGAGGAGATAACTGTAGTTTTTATTAAATAAATTTATTTATTTAACTTTTTACATTAAATTTCACAAAATTTTGGGTCCCAAATTTTCTCCCCATTTGTCCCCTCGCCCCTCCCCAATAGACTAAGCATTCTAATTACCCATATCACCAATCTGCCCTCTCTTCTTTCATCCCTCCCTTCCCTTACTCCATCTTCTCTTTTGTCCTGGAGGGCCAGATAACTTTCTATTCCCCCATTACCTGTATTTCTTATTTCCTAGTAGCAAGA
>CM053774.1:70075827-70100936 GCA_028658325.1 Potorous gilbertii | reverse complement strand
CTCCCTGGCTTAGATCCCCCGAACTAGTGCTTGGGGTCTGGGATTCAAATGCTGCTCCCCAGCCTCAGGGCTTTTGGCGGCAGGCTTGACGGCTCTTCAATGAGGGCTTATCTGCTGGTTCTCAGGTGGGGGCAGGGCTGCCTCTCAGGCTCAGTTCCCTCAGGGGGTTTATACAGAAATCCTTTGTAGTGGAGCTGGGGTGGAGCTCCAGCCCACTCTGGGAGTCTCTGGCTGAGCTGCCTCTGCCTCTGGCCGAGCTGCCTCAGCCTCTGCTGCAGTGGCCACTTCCCAGGGGGTCCGAGTCCGGAGATCCCCCGCTCCCCTCTCAGCCTGTCTCTCTCACTGACCTGTGCGTCTGTGGGTGGAGGGACCTTCGCAGCTGTCGGAGACTCAGGTCCCCGACGCCTGCGGGGCTCTGCTCGCTCCTCTCAGTGACACGTGGCCGGGGCGGGGGAGGGGAGCGCTCGGCAGGACAGGGCTCCCCTCCCGTCTGGGGTACCTTTGCAGTCGGTTTTTCAGGGCTCTCTGCAGCAGAAATCTCCTTCACTGTGTTGCTGTGCAGCTTCCACTGTTCCATAATTTGTCAGGAGTTCTTTTTACAGGAAATCTATGGGCTGTGGGTTCGGACCTAGCATAGGTGAGTCTTTCTACTCCGCCATCTTGGCTCCGCCCCCCCGAGATTTTTCTTTCTTTAAGATAAAGATATCTTGATTTTTTTTGCAACAAGGATGCAACCAGAGAAAGATTGAAGTTCAGGGAGTAAGAACATGAATGCTGTGGTAAACTACTACAGTAAATTTGATCAAGTAAAGGAGCTGATCTTGGTAAGGAGAAATGTGCTGTCCTTTTATCAGAGACTAGTTGAAAGGAAGAGCTAAATGGGGATGATACTGATGAGATTTGAGATTTTGACTGGAGGGGAAGACACATGACATGATGTGATATCATGTCATGATGACTCACCTGAATTTTTCTCATTAAAGTGTGAAGCATGTCCTTGGATGAGAAGATTGGAGGATGACTGGTATGTGACACGAGGAGAGAAGAAAAATTTTAATAACTTTAGTGAGAAATGGCGAATAGGTAAGGAGGAATTTTAAAAAAAAGTTTGCTTTGCTTTGCTGAAGGCCCAGATGAGGCTTTTTAATCTAAATTTGTAGTGGACCTATTCTTAATTACTGCTCAACTTCCTTCAAAAGAGAAAGGTAACATCTAAGTAGTAGCAAAGAAAACTAATAGTAGGGGTAATTGGGTGTTAGGATCTGGTAAGTTATGATGGCTGAGTGTTGAAAATTTAAGAGAACATGGGATTCAGGAGAAGAAAATGGAGAAAGAGGCACATACTTTAGCTCTTCCCCCACAACCCATAAAATATCAGTAAAAAATGACTTAAAACAAAGTCTAGAGCAGCACAAGCCATAAAATGACAATGAAAGAGATTTCCAGCCCAAGATAGCCTGGAAAGCCAACAGGAAAGGTGTATTGCACAGGGTACAGAGCAGAGCACAGCCTATAGCCCAGCCATGGATGATTGGTACCAGCAGGATCAGGACTAGAAGAGGCCTCTGGGGGTGGAATTCCCAGCAGCAGCTGAATTTCTCTGATCCCTGAAACCACAAGCTCCAAAGAAAGTTTCAAAGGTCAGTGAAATAGCTGTTTCATCTGGAAAAGAGTAAGGAGTCTGACCCTGCCAGCAACAGCCACTAAAGCCACAGTGTCCATTGTTGGAGCTCTCTGCCTAAAAAGCCCCTGGAAGAATTGAGCAACTGATCTGAATCTCAAACCTGAGCCAGGCCATGGGATGAGGAGGAGTGCAGAGAGGGAATTATACTACTCACAGATTTTGGGGAGAAAAGTTTTTGGTTGCTCCCAGGCCAGTGTGTAGGCCAGGAGAGGAGTAAAATCCTCTCCTTTGATTGTGCCACCTTTGAGGAACTAAAAACTTTCAGATCCCCGGAGTATACTCTCCTCTTGAGAAAGGATTCAAAAGTCAAGTAACTGACTGGGAAAATGCCCAAAATGGGGAAAAAATAAGACTATAGAGGGTAACTTTCTTGGTGAACAGGCATTTTCTTTCATCCTTTCAGATGAAGGAGACCAATGCATACTGTCAAACGAAGTCAAGGCTTCTGCATCCAGTACCTCCAAAATAAATGTACAGTGGTCTCAAAGCTGGAAAAGCAAGTCATTAGCTTGCTAAAGGAGACCCAAAAAATACTGAAGAAAATAACACTTTTAAAAATACCTCAACTGGGAAAAGTTATCCAAAAAACCAATGAGAAGAATGATTTAAGAAGCAGAATTAGCTAAATGGAAAAGGAAGTTCAAAAGCTCACTGAAGAAAATAATTCTTTAAAAGTTAGAATAGACAGATGGAAGTTAATGACTTTATGAGATACCAAGCAATTACAAAACAAAACCAAAGGAATGAAAAAATAGAAAATAATGTGAAATATCTCATTGCCTAAACAACTAACCTGGAAAACAGATCCAGTAGAGACAATTTAAAAATTATGGGACAACCTGAAAGCCATGATCAAATAAAGAGGCAAGACATCATCTCTCATGAAATTATCAAGGAAAACTGCCCTGATATCCTAGAACTAGAGGGCAAAATAAATATTGAAAGAATCCACCAATCACCTCCTGAAAGAGATCTGGAAAGAAAATATTGTAGCCAAATTCCAGAGTTCCCAGGTCAGGGAGAAAATATTGAAAGCAGCTAGAAAGAAGCAATTTGAGTACTGTGGAAATACCATCAGGAAAACACAAGATCTAGCAGCTTCTACCTTATAGGATCGAAGGGCTAGGAATATGATACTCAAAGCTACTAGGATTAAAATCAAAAATCACCTACCCAGCAAAACTGAGTATAATACTTCAGGGGAATAAATGGTCATTCAATAAAATAGAGGACTTTCAGGTATTCTTGATGAAAAGACCAGAACTGAATAGAAAATTTGGCTTTCAAGCTCAAAAATCAAAAGAAGCATGAAAGGTAAACAGGAAAGAAAATCATAATGGAATTTCTAAAGATGAACTGTTTACGTTCCTGCTTGTAAAGATAATATTTATAACTCTTGAGACTTTTCTCAATATCTGGGTAGTTGAAAGGCTTATACACAGACACAGGCATGCATTATATATATATATATATATATATATATATATATATATGTATATATAGATAGATAGATAGATAGATAGATAGATAGACAGATTGTACATGATGAGCTGAAAAACAAGGGATTATATTTAAAAAATAAAATGAAGGGATGACAGAGGAATGTAATGGAAGGAGAAAGGGAGAAATGGAATGGGACAAATTATCTCTCATAAAAGAGGTAAAAAAAGTTTCTTCAACGGAGGAGAAATGGAAGGAGAGGAGAGGGAAATAGTGAAGCTTACTCTCTTCACATTTGGCTTAAGAAAAAAATACATGTACACCCAATTTGGTATGAAAATCTATCTTATACTGAGATAAAGTAGGGGAGAAGGGGACAAGTGGGGTGAGGGACATGATAGAAGGGAGGGAAGATGGGAGGAGGGAGTAATTAGAGGTAAACTCTTTTGGGGAAGGACAAAGTAAAAAGAGAATAGAATAAATGGGGAGCAGAATAGGATGAAGGAAAATATAGTTAGTTTTAAACAACATGATTATTATGGAAGTCTTTTGCAAAACTACACATATGTAGTCTATATTGAGTTGCTTACTTTCTCAGTGGGGATGAGTGGGGATAAAGGAAGGGAGAGTAGTTAGATTCCAAAGTTTTAGGAACAAATGTTGAGAATTGTTTTTGCATACAACTGGGAAATAAAAAATACAGGTAATGCCGTATAAAAATCAATCTTGCCCTACAAGAAAAGAGAGATCAGGACAAGGGAAGGGAGGGATGTGATAGAAGGGAGGGCATATTGAGGGAAGTAGTAATCAGAATGCAAGGAATTATGGGGTGGGGAGAGGGAAGAGATGGGGAGAAAATTTGGAACTCAAAATTTTGTGGAAAGGAATGTTTAAAACTAAAAATAAATAAATAAACAGTAAAAAAGAAGAAAAATGTAAGACTGAAAAGAATACATAATATAGATGACATAGATGAGAAAGAAGAAGGTAGGAAGGAAGGGAGGATGGGAGAAAGGAAGAAAGAGAAAAGAAAGAAAGGAGAGAAGGAATGAAGAAAATGAGGTAAAAAAGAGAGTGGAGGAAGAAAGGAGAGAGGAAGGAAGTGAAGGAAGAAGGAAAGGAAGGGAAGAATAAAAGGAAGGGAGAAAAGGAATAAGGAAAGAGAATGAGGAAGAAAAGGGAGGAAAGAAAGGAAGGGAGATAGAAAGGAAGGAAAAGAAAGTAGGGAGGAAGGAAAGAAGAAGAGAGGGAGGAGGGAAATGAGAGAGGAATGAAGGGAGTGAAGGAAGAAAGAAAGGAAGGGAAGAATAAAAGGAAGGGAGAGAAGGAATAGGGAAAGAGAATGAGGAAGAAAAGGAAGGAAAGAAAGGAAAGGAGACAGAAAGGAAGGAAAAGAAAGTAGGGAGGGAGGGAAGGAAAGAAGAAGAGAGGGAGGAGGGAAAGGAGTGAGGAAAAGAGAAAGGGAAGAAAGGGAGAAATAAAGGAAGGGATGAAAAGAGGGAAAGATGTGGGAAAGGAAGGGAAGCAAGGAAAGAAAAGGAGGAAGGGAAGGAAAAAGGAAGGAAAAGAAGGAAGAAGGAAAGAAGGAAAAGACAGAGATATGTATGAAAGAACATGGGTAGAATGTGAAGCTAGATCAGGCATATAGCACTCAAGTATTGATAGAAGGACTAGAAGTTCCTGAACAGTGAGGGAAAAATATAAATTTAGGACTCCTGAGACCTAGGGAGAGGTAGAATGATAGAACCTGATGGTTAGACAAAAGAATTTCAGAATTCTTAATCTAAAAGTAGCATTTACTTAAGTGAGAATATGTTTTTCGCCTTATCTTCACTGTAGTCCACCCCCATCCCCACAACCCACCATAGAATATAAAGTCCTTGAAGTCAGGAACAATTTCTTTTTTTATCTTTTCAGTCTGGCATTTAGTATAATGCCTTGCACAAAGCAGGCTCTCAATAAATGTTTACTGAATTCATTTAAAATTCAAACTAGAGGGGCAGAGCCAAGATAGCAACAACTCATCAAAGCTCTTAGATAAACTCCTTAGGATACCTCTGAAAGGAGAATCTGACCAAATTTTGGAGGTGTGGAATCCAGTGGGAGACAGACTGTGGTAGATTCAGAGACCAGGACAGAATGGAAGGTCCATGGGAAGGATCTGTTCCATGTGGGGGGAGCCCACAGCATACATCGCAGAGGGACTAGTGCAGCAGAGCAGAAGGGCCCCTGAGAGTAGCAGGCTGAATCAGCAGAGTAGCACTCGAGGGCGGGAGCCCAGCAAAGCCCAGCCAATGAGAGCCCTTGAGCACCAGATATTTGCTTAGCAGCTCTTGAGACTTTCAGCCTGCAGATTAAATATCAGTAATTCACCCACTTGAACTTCTGGGAGACAGGATGGTGGAGTGATCAGTAAATGCTCTCTTCTCTCCCCTTGATGACATTGAAAGAACCATAAAATATTTCCCCAGAAAAATCCTGGATCAGCTAAACAGCAGAGGGAGCAAATAGTCTCAAAACACCTGAGGCTAAGAAAATAGCTAAGGGGTTTTTTCCTACAGTGGTGGAGGCAAACCAGAAAGACAGAGGACCCAGGGTGGAGGAAAGTCACACTAGGACCCAGGCAAGCCTCACTGCCAGGAGAGGAACCCCAGGAGGGGTGGGAACTCAGACCAGCATCTAGGCATGCCTCAGCACTCCAGGACAAACAGAAAGAGAATAAGGCAGCTGGGATCACCATCCCCTGAGCTTGCCTTTGCCTCTGCTCAGCTGAGGAGATCTCCCATGACCAGACCACCCCTCCTTCACACTTAATGAGTTAACCCCAGGGCTGATTGGAGAAACACAAAATAAAAACCTGCTCTTAGCTTTTTCACACAAGTTGCCTCAACACCAAGTTCTGCAGCTTCTAATTGAAAGAAGTGAAAGCCACAACACACAATCAACATCATGAACAAGCAAAAGCAAAAGGAGGGTGAAAAAACCATAATATCTTTCTACGGGGATAAGGACCAAAACACAATACCAAAGAGGTCAGTACTGAAACTGTACTTCCATCTGAAACTTCAAAAAGGATTATGAACTGCTCCCATGCACAAATACCTTTCCTGGAATAGCTGAAGAAGGAAATAGAAGAAAAACTGGGCAATGATTTTTAAATTATAAAAAAAGAATTCACTGATGAGAACATCTCTTTGAAAAGGAAAATTGAACAAATGGAAAAGGAAGTACAAAAATTAACTGGAGCAAATAACTCCCTAAAAGGAACACTTGGTCAAATGGAAAAGGAAACACAAAACCTAACTGGGAAAATTGGACAAATAGAAAAGGAAGTACAAAAATTAACTCGAGAAAATTACTCCTTAAAAGGAAAAATTGGATTGATGGAAAAGGAGATGCAAAAGTTAACTGAAGAAAACAATTTAATAAAGATTAGATTTGGGCAAGTAGAAACTAATGACTCAATGAGACAGCAAGAATCAGTCGACAAAATCAAAAGAAAGAAAAGATAGAAGGAAACATGAAATATCTAATTGGAAAAACAACTGACCTGGAAAATAGATCCAGGAGAGAAAATTTAAGAATTATTGGCCTGCCAGAAAGTCATGATGAAGAAAAGAGTCTGGACAATATCTTCCAGGAAATCATCATTGAAAGAATCCACCATTCACTTCCCAAAAGGGATCCCAAACTCAAAACCCCAAGAAATATCATTGCCAAATTCCAGAACTATCAAGTGAAGGAGAAAATACTACAAGCAGCCAAAAAGAAACAATTCAAATATAGAGGAGCTACAGTCAGGATCACTCAGGGCCCTGCAACTTCTACATTAAAAGACTGAAGGAATTGGAATCCAATATTCTGTAAGGTAAAGAAGCTTGGACTACAACCAAGGATCAACTACCTAGAAAAGTTCAGCATAACATTTCTGGAAAGGAGATGGTTAATCAATGAAGTAAAGGATTTCCAGACCTTTCTGATAAAAACACCAGAACTTAATAGACAATTTGATCTTCAAATGTAGGTTTCAAGAAAAGCGTAAAAAGGTAAATTGGGGGGGGAGTGCATGTGGAAATTTTTGTTACTTTATTTGGGCAAACTCTTTACCTCCCTATCAAGGAAGATGGTACCTGTTAATATTGAAAATTGTGTTATCTATTATGAAATATAAAAGGATATACATAGAGGGAACAGGTATAAAGTAAATAATATTATGTTAAAAATATGATATAAGTATGCCGAAGGATTGTAACAGGAGGTGTGAAAAGGAGGAAGCAGAAAATGGTAAATTACATCACAGGAAGAAGTACAAAATTGTAGTAGAGGGAAAGAGGGGAGGGTGATGAGCACTGTTTGAGAGGTACTCTCATCTGATTTATTTCAAGGAGCGAACAATTAACTTAAGTAGATTATCCTAACTAGCTCTAAAAGCAATAGGAGGGGAAGGGGGAAGAAAGGGGAGGGAAGTTAAAAGGGAGGGAAGAAGCAGAAAGGATAAACAGGGGTAAAAGGGAGCAGGGCTAAAAGAAGGAAGGGAAAGCTGCAGGAGGTGGTGGTGAAAAGTGAAAATTATCAAGGAGGGGAAGGGAGAAGGGAGAACTAAAAGCACAAACAATGGGAAAGAGGATGGAGGGAAATACACAGATTGTAATCATAACTGTGAATGTGAATGGTATGAACTATCCCATAAACAGAGATGGATAGCAGAATGGATTAAAAGCCATGATCCAAAAATATGTTGTTTACAAGAAACACATTTGAAATGAGGGGATACACACAGGATAAAGGTCAAAAGTTGGAGCAGTATATAGTGTGCTTCAGCTGATGTAAGAAAAGCAGGAATAGCAATCCTAATCTCAGACAAAGCAAAAGCAGAAATAGTTCTAATCAAAAAAGATAAGGATGGAAACTATAGCCTGCTAAAAGGCACCATAGACAATGAAACAATATCATTACTAAACATGTATGCTCCAAGCTCCTCCAAATTCTTAGAGGAGAGGCTGGGGGAGTTGAAGGAAGAAACTGACAGCAAAACTATACTAGTGGGGGACTTCAACCTCCCCCTTTCTAACCTTGATAAATCTAACCTCAAAATAAACAAGAAAGAGGTTAAGGAGGTAAATAAAACTCTGGATAAGGTAGATATGATAGATCTCTGGAGAAAATTGAATGGGAATAGAAAGGAATATACCTTTTACTCAGTGGTATATGGCACATTTACAAAAATTGGCCATGTCCTGGGAAATGAAAACCTCACAATCCAGTGAAGAAAGGCAGAGATAATCAATGCATCCTTCTCAGATCATAATGCTATTAAAATTATATGTAATAAAAGGCCATGGAGAGATAAACCAAAAATCAATTGGAAACTAAATAATCTAATCCTAAAGAAGGAGTGGGTTAAAGAAGAAATCATAGAAACAATCAAGAATTTCATTCAAGAGAATGATAGTTAGGGAGCCAGGAGTCTGGGCCTGATCTCTCAGGTTTATCTGGCCAGCAGAGGCCTGCAGGCCTTGGTGGAGTGTAGCTGTAAGTAATGACTGAAGCAAGAGACAAGATAGTAAGAACTCCGATTATTCAAGCAGTGAGTGGTGCTTTTATCTCTTTTCTGACACCAGTGCCCTAAGTGAACCTATCAGCAATTAGTTTGCCCTTATAAGGAAGTAATTTACCTTAAACCAAGACTGCCCAGGTGGACACATAGCCCCTAGAAAGAAAAACATTTTTGGCTTCTTTGTTCTCTGAAAAGCCCGGGAAAATAGCCTTAAGCAAAACAGGGGCAGAACTCTTCCTCTCAGTGCCATCTTGTTCATGCCTTACCAGTTCCCCCTCAGTTTACCTGAGTCGTGACTGATAAATGCCTTCCAAGAGGCTGGGGGTTGGCAATTCCCTTACAGATAGTAATGAGACAACCTACCAAATCTTATGGGATATTGCAAAAGCCATTCTTAGGGTAAGTTTTATATCTTTGAATGCTTACATAAATAAAATAGAGAAAGAGGAGATCAATGACTTGGGCATGCAGCTGAAAAAAGCTAGAAACAGAACAAATTGAAAATCCCCAAGTAAATACCAAATTAGAAATACTGAAAACCAAAGAACAGATTAATAAAATTGAAATTAAGGGAACTATTGAATTAATAAATAAAACCAATAATTTTATGAAAAAAACTAATAAAATTGATAAGCCTTTGGTCAATTTGACTAAAAAAAGAAAGAAGAAAATCAAATTACTAATATTAAGAATGATAGGGGTGAACTCACCTCCAATGAGGAGGAAATTAAAACAATAATTGGAAATTACTTTGCCCAACTTTATGCCCACAAATTCTATAATCTAAGTGAGATGGATGAGTATTTTAAAAAATACAAATTGCCCAGATTGTCAGAAGAGGAAGTTGAATACTTAAACAACCCCATCTCAGAAAAAGAAATTGAACAAGCCATCAATGAACTCCCTAGGAAAAAATCTCCAGAGTCAGATGGATTTACAAGTGAATTCTATCAAACATTTAAAGAACAGTTAATTTCAATATTATATAGATTGTTTTTGAAAATTGGGGAAGGAGTCCTCCCAAATTCTTTCTATGATACAAATATGGTTTTGATACCAGGAAGAGACAAAACAGAGAAAGAAAATTATAGACCAATTTCTCTAGTGAATATCGATGCAAAAATTTTAAATAAGATTTTAGCAAAAAGAATACAGCATCTTATCATGAGAATAATACATTATGATCAAGGAGGATTCATCCCAGGAATGCAGGGCTGGTTCAATATAAGGAAAACTATTAGCATTATTTATTGATCATATCAACAATAAAACTAACATTTTTGTTAGTTTTATATATATTGATTATCTCAATAGATGCAGAAAAAGCTTTCGACAAAATACAACACCCATTCCTACTAAAAACACTGGAAAACATAGGATTAAAGGGAACTTTCCATAAAATAATAAGCAATATCTATCTAAAACCTTGAGCAAGCATTATATGCATTAGGGATAAGCTAGACACATTTCCAATAAGATCAGGGGTGAAATAAGGATGTCCATTATCACCACTATTATTTAATATGGTACTGGAAATGTTAGCTGTAACAATTAGACAAAATAAAGAAATTGAAGGACTAAGAATAGACAAAGAAGAAACTAAGCTATCACTCTTTGCAGATGATATGATGATATACTTAGAGAATCCCAGAGATTCAAGTAAAAAACTACTTGATATAATAAACAACTTTTGCAAAGTTTCAGGTTACAAAATAAACCCACACAAAGCTTCTGCATTCCTATATATTAGCAGCAAAGTCCAACAGCAAGAGATAGGAAGAGAAATCCCATTTAAAGCTAAGGTAGACATTATAAAATACTTGGGAGTTTGCCTGCCAAAACAAACCCAGGAACTATATGAACACAATTATAAGACATTTTTTGCACAAAAAATGAAGTTAGATTTAAGTAAGTGGAAAAACATCAGGTGCTCATGGGTAGGCCGAGCTAATATAATAAAAATGACAATTCTACCAAAATTAATTTACTTATTTAGTACCATACTAATTAAACTATCAGATAATTATTTTCTAGAGCTTGATAAAATGGTTTCCTAAGGCAAAATGCCTTCCATACTCAGAGGAAGAATTATGGAATTCATTTGCCAAATGTAGCAGATCATGTTTGTATATATGTGTGTGTGTTATGTTTTGGTTTGTTATATGATTTCTTCCATTTATTTTAGTTCATCTACACAGCATGAATATAGTGAAAACAAAGTACAGGTAGATCCTATATAGAATTTTAAGCCATCTTGGAGAGGGAGGGGGGTGATGCGGGATACGTAAGGGGGTATAAAAAAATCTAAGTTTTCTGGTAGTGATTGTAGAACATCAAAATAATTAATTAATTTTAAAAAAAGAAAAAATATTCAAGGAAAAAATAAAATAAAACAAAATTCAAGCTATCTTTTCTCCCCTCACTTTTATACTGGAGGCAAAATGGAGTCCAGAGGCAGCTAGAGTTAGATTAGGAGAGGAAGTATGTCCCAGGCTTCCTGACCCCTATCTCCTGTGTTCTTTCCTCTCCATTATCTGCTTTCTCACAGCCTTGTTTCAACCACTTTCTGACACAGATAGATGCCCTCTAATTGTAAGAGTTTACAGTAATTCTCTCCTTTCCATTATGTGAAGGTATGGACTATACTGAGATATTTGGTAACTCATCTCTATACAATTTCAGAATCAAGAAGGAATCATTGTGCCACTTGAGGATCTTCTGTCCTTTGTAGTATATGATCTAGTGTTGATTAGCAACTACTTCATATTGATTCTGGACAGCGGAGTATAGTAAGAATGTACTATACACCAAACTTTCAAATTGATTTTTAGGCAGGATAATTTCCATGTAATTCAAATTCAACTTATTCATGCATCTATAGTCATAAAGTTTGGCAGTGGGTAGGGTATATCTTAAATGTCGCATTTAAAACACTGATGCCAGTCCAACAATTAAATGTCTAAATGTTTTTTATTAATATATATTATACTATATTTTATTAACATATAATATGAATTTTGTTGTTTTTGAGTGATAAATCACAACTACATCAACTGGTGATTGAATGATAAACTTTTATGCAGCAGCAGTAAAATCACAAATATTTATCGCATGTATTTTGTGCTCAGTCAAGGGCCCAAGGGTCCATTATAAACTAACATTTCACAAGAGAAGAAAAGGGAATTCAATTTTTAATAGAAAAGATTGGTAGGTAATGTGAGTTTCATACTACTGGTAAGATAGAACAGATTCAAAATACTTCTCATTAAATGTTTTGAGAAGTAATTGAAAGAACAGTAAATGTCTGCATACAGAAGAGAAGACAGTAGAAGAATATAATAACTGGCTTCAGATTTTTAAAAAGAGTTAGGATAAAAAATTTATATTTGGATGAGACCTTCATGGTCATGTAATTGAATTGCATTGTTTTATATTACAGTAAATTGAGGCACCGAGAAGTTAAGTAATTGGCCATTGGCATGTTGGAAGCAAATGGCAGAGAAGTGAAAAGATATAATGTAGAAAAGAAGCATTTTTGCTTTTCCATAATTTTCATTTGTGTCTGATTATTTCTGACCGCATTTAGGATTTTCTCAGTAAAGCAACTGGAGTGGTTTGACGTTTCCTTCTCTAGTTCATTTTAGAGATGAAGAAACTGAGGCAAATAGTGTTAAGAGATTTGCCCAGAATCACACAGCTAGTAAGTATTCAAGGGCATATATATGAATTCAGGGACACCAGTCTTCCTGACTCCAGACCCAGTGCTCTATCCACTGTACCACCTAACTCTCCTAATAAGAAAGATTAGACCTTTTCTGTTTGACCACAGAAGTAAGAACTTGGACCAATAGATGGAAGTTTGAAAAAGCCAAATTTACTCTCAACCTAAAGAATAAAACGTTGAGCTATTTTATAGTGGATTTATTTTGTATTAAGAAGAAAACCAAAAGAAAGAAGAACAGGTAAATCATTGAAATCAAGAATGGACTACAACTTGATAGTTTAAAGGGTATTTGTGGCTTTAGAGTTTTTGGTTTGAGGGTACTTTCTGATCTGCCAATCAACTTTTCTGTAATTGTATGATTCCTTTTTTCCAGGGATGACATGTATGGGAAAACTATGATATACATTCAATATTTAGCTATATAAAAATTGAACAGTCATTATTTTTTGCCCTCTTCTTTCCCTCTAAAACTTCTTTCCTTCTATACTGTGTGTACCTTGTTTGTACTTATTTAAAAGTCTCATTTCCCCTTTAAAAACTGAAGAAAAAGAGTGATTTTACTTTTGTTTCTGCAGCCTTTAGAATAATACTCGACTAACCGTAATTCATTAACAATACATACTTTTTAATTGATTGATGCTTTTTAAGGGCAAATGTGAAATTTTTACATACAGAACTATTATTTTGTTTAAATGATAGATATTCCCTTCAAGAGACAGTTCCAGATACCTACCACTGTTGGTGGCCACCCTTAACACTCCTGTGTGTGTTTGTGTGTGTGTGTGTGTTTGTGTTGTGTGCTCCCTCTAAGGAAAAATGTTCAAAGTAAAGCATATATAAAATCAATTTTATATATCCTTCTATCAATCTAAATCTTATATTTACTCCTCTAAAGAAAATGGCCAAAGCACTCCAGTATCTTTGCCAAAAAAATTCCACAGACTGAAATGCCAAGACAGAAAAACAACAATCAACATGTTGTATTCCTATAATAAAAATTCTTAACTATGGACCATGAATGTGTGTGTGTGTGTGGTTCATAGGTTTCACCAACCTGCTTTGAGATTGGTATCTATAACTCAAAAAAAAAGTTTCAGAATCCCTGTCTTGGTGAAATGTATGTTCTTTGAAGGAAGATACTATCTCATTTTTGCTTTGTAACATCAGGACCTAATAGAGACTGGCATATAATAGGAGCTTAATAAATGTAAGTTGATTGATGGATCAGTCTGGACTTACAATGGCCTATTGTTTCATGGTAGTATGAAAAAGCAAGAAAAGGAAATCTACATATAAGGAAGAGTTAAATTTCATGACTTCTCTTAGGTTACCTGTCAACAAATCAAGAGCGAGATTTCAGAGGACCAAAGTTATCTATAAAATTCTATTATTTGTAATGATGTAGTAGCTAGTAAACCTCATTTACCACTCTGAAATAGTAATGTTTCTGGTCATTTGAGCTTAGGAACTATCATCCAAATGATCTGTTATATTCCACAAGTCCAAACAATGACAAAAGATCACTATTACCTTAAACCCATCCACAAAAAGGAACAATTTCTATACTGTCTCTAATGTGAAAGGACATGTTTTGCTGGATACTCTCAGAACCTTCATTCAGTCCCATTAAGCAGATTCAAGTTGGAAACGGAATGTTAGCAACAATGTGTTCCATATAAATTGACATATAAATAAATCTGTTCCTTCTCTCCTCCTTCTCCTTCTCTCCTCCTACTCCTCCTTCTTCTCGTCCTCATTTTCCTCCTCTTCCTCCTCCTCCTTCTTCTTTCTCTTTTTCCTCTTCTCCTCCTTCTTCTTCTCCTTCTCCACCTTCTCCTCATATGCCTTCTCCTCCTCCTGCCCAGCTCTGCCTGTGAGCTTTAGGACTTTGAGAACAAACAAAAAAAAACCAGTTGGAACAATGGTTTGATTGCTAGTTTTGGGAAATGACACCAGGGTTTCTACTTTATGAAGCACATGGTGAGATTTCACATTTTAAAGAAACTTGAAATGAAATCAAGATTCCTAATACTTTTATGGCCCACCATCTTTATAAATGAATTAACAATTCCAATATGAAAACTCTAGAAGAAAATACTGTTAGGACTCAGCTTCCTCTAAGTTATTTTCCAAGCCATAAACTGATACAGACCCTGACATATAATTTTGCAACTGTACTTCATCAAACCAAACTCCATCTTCCTAACTTAATTTCCTCTCAGGCTAACCGTGTCATCACAGGAAGAGACTGTAATTTAAGTGCTACTAATCACTTTAGATTTAATTTGAATATAAAGCAGAAGATTAGCCTGAGAAGAGGAATCTTGTGATGTGAAAAGGTTCTGAAGGTGTAGTTAATTCTAAATGGTTTTAGCTCTAGTCCACTTTCACAAGATGCCCTTCACACACTTTGTTGCAGTCCCTCACAGGGGGACAAGACAAGATACTCCATAATAACACAGAGTTCATAGGAAAAAAAAAGTGTCTGCAGCCACCGAATCTCTGAGGAAGAGCCAAATGATATGATATGTATATTTCCCTTGACAAGGGCTTGGCTTGCTCACTGATCTTTCCCTACATTTGACCTCTTCTTTGCATTTCTTTGAAGAATTATTCTTCTTGAGTGTCAGTGGCCATTTCTGCTTCTCAGTACAATTTTCCAAAGATATGCTATTAGCTATCCATCAGGAACAGAAACACTGGTTTAAAGACTAATGACATGGTCTCAGTTTAAAAAAAATACACAAAACTTTAGGAGAAATCAAATTGAGGCTACCTTTAATTTATAAGATTCATATTCTTCCACATCTCCCTTGAATACAATTCACACTTGACAGCAGCCTGCCCTTTTCCCAAAGGTTGAACTGAGATAGAAAATTATTCTGCATTTGAAGCTCTCAGTCAGCAGCTAGAGCAAGGTGAGGCTATTGTGTTCCTTCTTATAATATCGGTGACAAAAAACAGACCTCCCAATTAAAAATAAAGAGGAAGAAAGAGAGACAGAGGAAGAGATAAAGAAAAATAAAAGGAAGAAAAGAGGTGCTAACCTGAATGTTCTAAAAGGTGGCTGGGCCACAGTAATTATAGGGATCATTTGACATAAATTCTATTCCAAATAAATCCATTTATTTGGGGGGGAGGGTCAGAATGAGTACTCTATTATCATCAAAACATTTTTTATTATTCCATTTTTTTGTCTTAACTCTGTCCCTTTATCATAGTACAATGGAGACTTTCCAACATCCTCAACCCTACTTTCATGACAGTTAAGGTTGGGATCATTTAAATAGTCTAAAAATTAGGTTCAATAAGCAAAGAATATATTTGGTTAAGAATAAAAACATAAGTAGCAATTTTTTCATCTAGGGCAAAAATCATCCTCAAATCAACTTCTGAAGGCAAATTCAGGTGAAGGATAAACCTGGACATCATACTGTTAGCTAGTAACATAAACCAAAAATTATCAGGGCGAGATTATTTGAAGCATTCTGATAGAGGAGCCAGAAATGTTCTTACCTGAATGAAGAATGGAAGAGAAGTAGACCTTTGGTAACTTTATTAATCAAGCTTAATCCACATATGCTGAGCTCAGTAGATCTATGCTGCTGAAGGACTGAAAGTATTTTCAGCACCATCTAAACATGGGCACCCAGAGACAAAGTTCTGGTCACCCCTCTAGTTTTTGCTTTTCACAGAAAAAGAAATTACTAAAAACCAGGGGTTTCATTTTAAATTGGTATATACGCAGCAATAAATATTATAGAATAGTTAGAAAGAGGGTATAGAGAATTAGTAGGTTGAAGTGGTTATTGAATTACAGTGAGTAACTAACTGTCAACCAGTGGAGTGTGTCTTTATTTTGGGGATGTGACTCTGAGTTCTCAATGACTTTATACACCAACAGAGCATAAACTCTAGAAGGTTGCCTAACCCAGGAAGACTCAAAGTATGGATCTAAACATGAACTGTATCATTATAGACTTAGATCAGGAAGGAATCAAAGTCTAACAGGTTCACTATCATCAATTTACAGAATAGGAAATAAAGACACAGAGAAATTAAGTTACTTGTCTAAGGTCACACAGGTAATACATATGAGAATTTGGATTTGAAATCAGGTTCTTTGACTTTAGAACCAATGTTCTTTCTACTGTATCATGTTTCCTCTGACTATTTAGTATCATTAAATTTGGTAAGGCTCATTAGCAAAAGAGAGGTAACATGTCACAGTGGCTAGACAACTCTCCTTATAGCTAGGAAAATCTGGGTTCAAGTCTTACCTTTTGACATACTGACTGATAGACCCTTGGCAAGTCACATAACCTCACAATTACCAAGCAGTTCTCTAAGTTACAAAGTAGGTGAGGAATTGCATTACTAAAGGGAATTTCTTCATCTGGAACTTCTCTTGACCAATGATTTTACAGATGCACTTTCTCTATCTATCCATTAATATAAAAGTAGCCCCTAGGTAATAAATTCTTTGAGTCTCTTGGTGGGGTTGGGATGGATAATGATAAATCTTTGGAAACAGGAAAGGTACTATCACATAATTTTTATGGAATCCTATATATTGTTATATATGTAATAGATACATAAAACATACATGTAGATATAACACACATATATAAAACCATATAATTTTTACAGTGCTTTATAAATTACAA
Source organism: Potorous gilbertii (assembly GCA_028658325.1). Classification (NCBI taxonomy): domain Eukaryota; kingdom Metazoa; phylum Chordata; class Mammalia; order Diprotodontia; family Potoroidae; genus Potorous; species Potorous gilbertii. The sequence continues at coordinate 70,083,864 of CM053774.1, read as the reverse complement.
AGTACATTTCTCTCATGCTGCCCTGTGAAATAGGCAGACCTAAGCTCTGAAAGTTTCCTTTCATTTTTCCTACATATAGATAAGAATAAATGGTAGAGCAATTTTGAAATAGATGAAAACTATTCCAAAGTTCTCTTCTCACATCTGGCTAGTAGGATTGCACAAATACTCACTAGAGATGGCATATGGCATTTGAAGACCCAGCTACTGTTTAATTTAATTGAATTTTACATGACATCTGGATGAACAGATATGTCATGGTAGCATTTGATGACTTTATTACTGTTGCCATATTTGAAGGACCTCATAGAAAGTTAATACTCAATGCACTTCAAATACTCAATGAGGGAAATTATTTGTATTATGATTTCAACTCTTCCATACATACTTTTCCTTTTTTTCAACCAATTCTTTATAAAGTCCTTTGTTTTTTACATCAAATTATTTTCTGAATATCTCTCCTCTGTTTTCCTCATCTGAAGGAACGCTCCTTATTAGACAGGTGAAAAAAAAGAAAAAACAAGAAAACAGTTCAATAAAATACCTCAACTACCTGACTGTATGAACAATCTTTCAAACACAAAGTCCTTTGCCTCAGTAATAAAGAGAGGGAGGCACATTTTTGCAATCATTCATCACAGCTGAGCATTCTTTGAACACTTTATGATTTTGTATTCATCGCGCACATTGTTTTCCCGATTCCGTTTGTTACACTCAATGTCAGTTCATATTAGCCTTTCCAGATTTCTCAGCATTCTTTATTACATTTTTATTTTTATTTTTAAATAATGATTAATAATAAAAATATTTATACATTCATTACATTCTTTATTACAACACAGATTAATATTCCAATTACATTCATATAGTGTAATTTGTTGAGTCATTTTCCAACTGATAGGTGTCTATTTTTTTACGATGAAAAAGCTGCAAAAAAGCTTTCATTAATCTCCCCACATTTAAAATTATCACTCAACTTTTATAATTTCAGTATTTGTCATCTAAGACATTTACCCAAAGAGGCCCCTGCTCTAGCAACTGATACTGTTATATTATTATTTGTTACTATAGATTCTTCATTTGTTACAACTTCTGTGAGGTCAATGATATAGGCATTTTTATTCTCATCTCACAGATAAGGAAATGAGAGTCAAAAAGACAAAATGGCTTGCCAATGGTCACAAAGTAAATGTCAGAGGTAGGTTTTGAACTCTGAGCATTTCAGCTCCTACTTCTGAATGTTTGCTCACTACTCAGTGCTACATCTCCTAAACCAGTCATTCAAAAACCTTATACTCTAAGATTTTCTTTTTGATTCCTATTCCCGACCTTCCCAAATAATGGGATTCCTACTAAAAATTATATTTTCCCTTTCTCTGAGAGCACAAATAATCATATAAACAGTGAATAATCCCCCAAGCAATTGGAAGGTAATGTTCCCAGGCTGATTTAGCTCTCTACAACTGACAACTATTGTAGAAAAAGTGAATCATGGGATCTTTCCACATGAATCTGCTGTTGTCTTTTTGTCCTTTTCTTTGCTCAGTAGAAGGAGGGCTCTAGATCAGAAAAAGAGCAGATAATCTATTAGTCTAGGATTCTATGACCCATAATAGATAGGGAAAAGTGCATTATGTTGTATATTGGGGGCATATCATAACTATATGTTCTTCATGTATACCACACAATGTCATAATATAGTACAGTGAGAAACAAATTAAGGTACTAATTTAATACTTCTCCATTTCTCTATAACTCTAGGCTTGAAAAGTGAGTTGACTCTTCTGCCCAATATCTTATTTTCCAGTCTGAAAATATACACTTTAAATAGGTGCTTTCTTAATAATAAATAACTTTAAAAGATCACATTGGTTATTCCCTAAGAAAGCAAACATTACTATAAATAACTAGTGTCCAGCAAATGAAAATTTGGCAAGAAGCTCCTTCTAAAATTGCAAAACAGGAAGACTCGCTGGGGTTTAGATTTAGATTTAGCTTAGAAGTTGTCTACTTTATCACATCTGTTTTATATACAAGGATACCGAAGCCCCCAAATTTAGGTATTTATACTAAATGTCACTGGCCTAGTTAATGGCAGAGCTGGGACCTAAGCATATCTTCTCTGCCTCCTAGATTAGTGATCTTTCCACTACAAAGTAGCCCTTCCATTGAATTACAAAATGTGAAAATCCATCCCATAATCCATTCCTTTCTCCTTTATTTCAGGCACAAAATAACAGATATTTGTCTAATATTAAGGAAAACAGGAATAAACAGAAAGAATTTATGATGAATAAAATTAGTCGTCTTTTACAGTTTCACAAAGCATACTTCTCTTTTCTTTGCTTATCCATCCATAATAAATCAACAAATATTCCCATGACATTTCTCATATTTTTAATCTGAGCTCATAAGAAAGATTTCTTAAATTCTGAACATAATTTTATAGTTTACTAACAATTGGTAAGCTAAATAATGAAAATATGAATTGATAGGATTGTGACATTTTTATCTAGGTTACTGAGAAACTATAAAGAAAAAATCTAATTTTAAATAAAATTATTTAAAAGAGTACAGTCATATTCACAATTCTGGTTTTCATTGGAAACTGAAGTAAGCTATACGTTGAGAATAGAAAACAGCAAAATTTATCACCCGTTATTATGATCTACTATAACCCATTAGTCAGATAACCACTAAGATTCAGAATTCACTCTAATGTTTTGATAGCCAAGAATGACAAAAAAGTCACCGTCTTAGCCTCAAAGAGCTCAGACGAGTCATTTATTAATTCTATACACACCGTAAAAATTGCACATAGGAAATTTGACCATTGAAATTTCATCAGGAAGTCCAGTGAAATCTATTAAAAAGTCATGCATTGATAACTGTATACTTTGTCAAGGGCCTGCATGAATATATTGGTAGTCTCTTTTCATTACCTCGATCATTCCTTCTTGTGGGAAATCTTTAAATGAGGAATATCAATGGAAGAAGCTGAAGAATGTAATAGATTGCTCTGTCTTCCATAACTCTCATTTTACCTTTTCCCATTCTTAAAAATATTCCATTGGCTTTGTTCTAAGAGGAACACAAGTCATTCTTATAAGATCCTAGTTCAGTTATGAAAGATATGTGTGTGTGTGTGTGTGTGTGTGTGTGTGTGTGTGTGTGTGTGTGTGTTTAGGTAGATGTGAGAGCACAGGTTTTCATGACTTTTTTTTTGTTAAACTAGTAAAACACAATGATTTCCCAGGGGAGTTAGTAATAATTTGATTTTAGGATGAGTCCCAGATTCAGAAGGCTTAATGTATGTACAAAGGTGACATTTTTAGAGAAGAAAACAAGGATGTTATTTACTTTAGCAATTAGTAGCAGTAACTATAGTAATGTATTCACATACAGGGGATCAAACCATAATGGAAAAGATGATGAGAAAAGAAGAATGAATTTTGGGTATATTTATTTATTCTGAAGAGGAGAAGATGATAGGGGAAATAATAGATGTCTTCAAGTATTTTAAGTTCTCAGAAGTGGAAGAGGGACTAGACAAATTATTTTAATGCGGAAGACAGTATGAGAAATCTTCATTGGAAATTACAAAGGTAAATTTACACTTGATACAGTTATCCAAAAAGTAGAATGAGTTGCTTTGAGAGATACTGAGTTCCTCTTCTTTGGAGGGCTTAAAGTAAAGGTGGATCAGTTTTTTTGAGTATGTTCCTGATCCATTTTTATATTTGAACATTAAATAAAGGATATTACCAAAGCTGTTCAATCATAGCAATTAGAGTTATTGTAATAACACATTCACATGGCATCAGGAATACTAAAACCCAATGAATGGGACTGAAAAAGAAATCCAATAACAACAAAAAGACAGGATATTTTTTGGGAGGGGGAACTATATAATGCAAAAAGAGGATCATCAAAGATGGGCTACATCACTGCTAAAATAGGGTGAAATAATGAAAATGAACAACTGAAAGAAAGTAGAGTTGACAACTTGAGCTCTGCTACTTTTCTCCCTCTCTGACAAAGAAAAGTACATGTGGAATAGAAGGAATTTTTGATGTCTACAGTAAATAGACAATGAAAGAACACTTACATGTCCCTGATGGTTTCAAAATGTTCAGTCCCAATTAACTACATCCTGGGACACTGAAACAACAAACTGCACAGTCACTGTAAGCTCTCTTTGAAAGTTGTGGAGAATTGAAGATATTGCTTAAGACTGAAGAAAAATAGGTCCTTGCCTCATTTTCCAAAAGGGAAGTAAAAGGAATCTGCAAACTACAGCCCATAGAAATTGTCTTCAATTTGTGGAAAAAAATTCAAGAAACTTACAAGGAAAGTTAAAAATAACAAGAAGCCAGTTTAGTAACTATTCCAGGGTTGTTGTGATGATAAAATGAGATAATAAGTGTAAAGCTCTTGTCTCTGTGCCTGTCATATAGCATATAAAGGTGAACTTGTTAATACACAAATGAGGAAGTTATGATAAAAATGACACAGTGTGACTTCATAGAGGCACAGTCATATCAGACAACTTCATTTCCATTTTTGGTTGCTTTGATAAGATGGTAAGTCAAGGGATGACTAAGATCCACTCTACCTAAATTTTAACAAATCATTTGACAAAATCTTTCATCCAGTTCTGATGGTAAAAGATAGAGAGAAGGTGTATATAAAAAGTATACTTAGAGGGATTCATTATTGGTTAAATGATGGGATTTAAGATGTGGAATCATTAATGACCCAATGTTAACTTTAGTGAAGTGCTCAGGGAATCTGGTTTTGGTTATGTGTGTTTTAATATTTCTGTCATTGACTTGGATAAAACATAGATAGCATGAACATCAACTTTCAGATAACATGAAGCTAGGAGGAATATTTAGTGCATTACTCACAAAATCTGATTCCAAAATAATCTTGAAAGGCTACAACCTTTGACTGAATCTAATAAGGTGAAATCTAATAGGGATACATATAAAACTTTATAAATTGAATTAAACAACTTTGTAAGTGGAAGAAAGTATAAACAGGAATAGATCTGAGAGAAATCTGGTGTTTGGATGGACTGTAGGCAATGTGATCCAATAGTATGATAAGGTAGCAATGAAAATGAATGAAATTTTATATTAAGAAAGGCACAATGTCCAGAGTAAGGTGTCTTTCGATGCACTGTGCTGACCTCATTGCCTGTAAAACAAGGACCATCCACTGGTGCCATGCCAGAAAACTGAATTACTTCCATCAGATCTAGAAGATTCTGAAAATCACCGGGCAGGGTAAGGTCCCGGACACTCAGGTCCTAACTTGAACTAAACTGCCAAGTATTCAAACTATGCTTCAGAGAATCAGCTTCTAGGAGATGGTCACGTTGTTCTAATGCAAAATGTACACTTGCCAAAAAGACTATTTTATGGAGAACTCACATGGGGCAGGCAATCACATGGTGGTCAGAAGAAGTGATGCAAGGACACTTTCAAGGTCTCTCTCAAGAGCTTTGGTTTACATCGTGCAACATGGGAGACACTGGCACATGACCACTCAGCATGGTGTGCCTACATCAGAAAGGGTACTGTACTCTATGAGCAAAGCAGAATTGAGACAGCACAAAGTAAATGTAGGAACCACACATTTGGAGTATCCACTCCAAATGTTCACATGGACTATCTGTGCTCAATCTGTAGTAGAATTCTGAGCTCATATTGATCAGATCAGCCACTGTCAGATACACTGAAACTTGACTTTATCATGGTGGTATCATTTTGGTCTTCTAGAGCAAAGGACAGCAACCAAGTTCCACCAGTCAGTGTTCTCATTATTGTCACATTTTAAGAGGAGCATAAATAAACTAAAAAGTGTCAAGAGGTGGAAATCCAGAATGATAAAGGACCTCAAGTTCATGTCATATCAGCACTGGTTGAAGAAATATCGAATATTTTTTTCTGGAGAAAAAAATGGTGGGGAAAATGAGAAGTGGCTTTAAGTATTTTAAAGTCTGACAGGTGAAAGAAGGATTAGATTTGCTCTATTTCAGTCCAAAGGAAAGAATTAAGAATAGCAAGTGAAGATTGCAAAGATATACTCGATATAGATATCCAAAAAGAAGAATGGGTTGCTTTGGATGGTATTGGGTTCCTCTTCATAGAAGGGTTGAAGGAAAGTATGAATCAGTTTTTTTATGTTACTGATCCATCAAGGCCCACTGACAGTGGCTCAAGAACTCCTTATCCTAGTGGCATAAACTTATTTGGGGCACCTTGTTGTTCCCGTTATTTATCTTGGCTTTCAACAACTTGGTGAGTGTCCTTTTAGAATATGCTTTCTTTGAAATAGATCATAATATCAATAATATGACAAGTTGAGTAGTTTTCCCTTCCCCTCCATTATGTATAGTATTCAAGTTCTTCTCTCTTTTTTATTCATCACCCCAAATAGGCTCCAAAATGTTTTTCTTGTCTTCATCATTCAATGACATTAACCTTAATCACCGAATGGGCATTGCCTCAGTCAAACTGTCAATAGTTAACGACCTTATTTTAAAAAGATCAGCATCTCCCACTGCATCCAGGGCTTGTCATCTTGATCTATATCTCACCACTGGATCCAGATGGCTTTAGAGGAGAAAGTGTAGATGATGACTTTACACAATTATCCCTCACTTAAATCCAATTCATTTGCTGTCATGGCATCACCTCCCTGATGCTATGGTCCTCTTTGAGAATGAAAGACAAGGAACAATATTTTCACTATGAGAATGAAAGTTACTTAAAATATAAGGTCATATGGCATTGCTTGTTTATTTTGAAATTAGTTTTTTAACTTACCCCTCTTCTATTTTATACATCTTTTTAAATCTAAGACAATTATTGATTTTTCTATTATTATTAATTACCATAGTCTCTGCAAATAACTTCTTTGTCTTGGGAATTACTTGTCTTTGTGTCTTCAGAAGTTCAATTATAAGAATTTCTTGTCCATTTAGCTTTATAAAACTTGACGAATTTGGTTCATGTCATCCTTTCTATCTGTTCTTTGAATTTTTGAAATTCAATTTCCAAATCTAAGGTATGGATTAGACTATGCATATGTTTTCTCCCCTACACTGTCATGAATTTTAAGATAGAATATTTGTTTTCTCCACTTTAACAACCAGTTCTTTGTCTGTCAGAAATAGATACTGAAGAGGAATTCTACTCATCATTTCTTTCCCTTTTGAAGAATGAAATTGATGTTTAGAAAAATTGAAAACTTATCAGCTTTTCTACTTGGAGAGAGAGAGACAGAGTCCAAGAAATAGAGACAGAGATGGAGACAAAGACAGAGACACACACACACACACACACACAGATTCTGAATAGTTTCCTTATCTATATTGAGATAATAATAGTATCGACATTACAAGGTTATTTTGAGGATTAAATAAGATATTTATAAAATACTTTGTAACTATAAAGTGATAAGTAAATGTAAGTTGTCACTGTCATCATCCTCATTATCATCATCATCCTCATCCTCATCCTCATCCTCATCATCATCATCATCATCACCATCATCATCATCATCCTCCTCCTCCTCATCCTCATCCTCATCCTCCTCATCATCATTCTCATCCTCATCCTCATCCTCATCATCATTATCATCATCATCACCATCATCATCATCATCATCATCCTCATCATCATCCTCCTCCTCCTCATCCTCGTCCTCATCATCATCATCCTCATCCTCCTCATCATCATTCTCATCCTCATCCTCATCCTCATCATCATCATCATCATCATCATCATCCTCATCCTCCTCATCATCATTCTCATCCTCATCCTCCTCATCATCATTCTCATCCTCATCCTCGTCCTCATCATCATCATCCTCATCCTCCTCATCATCATTCTCATCCTCATCCTCGTCCTCATCATCATCATCCTCATCCTCCTCATCATCATTCTCATCCTCATCCTCATCCTCATCATCATCATTATCATCATCATCACCATCATCATAATCATCATCACCATCATCATAATC
>CM053774.1:70060132-70075327 GCA_028658325.1 Potorous gilbertii | reverse complement strand
AAAATCCTTTTTGAGCTCCTCCATGGCCTGAGCCCATGGGGTATCTATTTCAGATATTTGGGATACAGAGGCCTTGACTCCTATGTCTTTACCTGATGGTAAGCATATCTCTTCTTCGTCAGAGAGGAATGGCGCAATCCTCTGGTCACCAAGAAAATAACCTTCTATGGTCTTAGTTTTTTTCCCTTTTCTGGGCATTTTCCCAGCCAGTTACTTGACTTATGAGAGTCTTCTCCACCCCCTGGCCCAGATCTGCCCAGCTGGTGCTTGGGGTCTGAGATTCAAATGCTGCTCCCCAGCCTCAGGGCTTTTGGCGGCAGGCCTGACTGCTCTTCAATGGGAGCTTATCTGCTGGTTCTCAGGTTGGGGCAGGGCCGCCTCTCAGGCTCAGTTCCCTCAGGGGGTTTATGCAGAGATCTCTTGCAATGCAGACGCCCCGGAGCCATTGCCCCTCCTGGGAGTCTCAGGCCAAGCTGCCTCCGCCTCACCTCTGCCACGGCTGCCGGGGGTCCGAGTCCCGGAGATACCCCGCTCCCCTCTCAGCCCTTCTCTCTCACTGACCTGTGCGTCTGTGGGTGGAGGGACCTTCGAAGCTGCTGGAGATTCAGTAAATCTCACATTTTACAGTTGAAAAAACTCAAGTCAAAAGAGGTGGAATTATTTCCCCAAGGTCACACAATTAAGGGAAAGAGAAAGGATTTGAATTCAGATCTTCTGGCTTAAATCAATATATGCTTAACATGACTTAGATCTCTCTCACACACAAACACACACACATGCATGCACACATACACATTTATTAACTGGCACCTAATAAAAGCTTGTTGTTTTATTGTGGCTATATCACAATATAATTGATTCTAAAAATATTAAGGTTTTCTTTAAATAATATTTTCAAAGAATTCCTTTATATACTTCTCAGATCAGATAAGTGAGATCAAAATCCAAGTAGTAACATTAAAAGCAAGGAAAATTAACTATAATTACTATCATTTTTTACAGCACCATATCATTTAAAAGACTGGTGCAATGGAAAGAATGTTGATTCAGGAATCAAAAGATCTGGATTCAAATCCTAGTTCTGGTGACCTTGGGCAAATCATTCAAACTCTCTAAGCTTCATTTTCAAAACCTGTAAAGTGATAGTGTTGGACTAGATGACATCTAAGGTCTCTTCATTTTAGATCTATCATTTGCTGAGACATATTTTTATACAGAAAGTTTTAAATAAACAGATGTGAGTACCACTGCTTTAAGATTTTTATTTTGGGGGGGTTGAAACAAAATGGCAGAGTCAGAGCAACTACTCACCTAAGCTCTTAGACAACTTTAGAAAGCTCTCAAAAGAGAATTTGACAAAATTTTGGATGTACAGAATTCAATAGGAGACAGACTGTGGGAGATTCACAGACCAGGACAGACTGGAAGGTCGACAGGAAGGATCTGTTCCACAGGAGGAGAAAAACCAACAGCATACAGCAGAGTGCATCCCACCATGGCAACGCCAAGCAGGAAAGCCCCAGGGAAGCCTGTGACAGTGGCAGCATGGCAGAAAGGTGGAGTGGCAGCCCAGGGAGGGAGACCAACAGAGCCAAGTGAGGGGCATCCAATGAGCCCCAAGTATCAGTCATCATCATTTCTGAGACTTTCAGCCCACAGGTTAAACCTCTTTAAACCACCTACTCAAACTTCTGGAGCCAAAATGGTGGAGTGATTGGTAAATGCTCTCTCCACTCTGCTTGTTGACCTCAAAAGAATAGTAAAATATTTCCCCAGAAAAATCCTGAATTTGTGAGAAGGGGCAAACATAGCACCTGAGGCTAGAGAAATCACTAAAGAATATTCCTCTTACTGTGGCACAGGAACAGAGCTGTCTCAGACAGCTAGAGCTCCATGGGGGTGGAGCCTTGCACTAGCAGCCAGACATGCCTCAGCTCTCCAGGGGAAGAAAGAAGACAATAGAGCAGCCTGGATCACCAATTGTTGAACTTGCCTTTACTCTAGCTCAGCAGAGGAGATCTCTGGTGACCAGACCACCCCTCCACTTCATTTAACAAGCTATCCCCAGGCCTAATCCAGGGAAACACAAAAGTAAAAGTAAAATAGGCACCTACCCTTTGCTTCCTCAATCCAGCCAGCTCACCATCAGGTTCTCTAGTTGAAAGAACTAGAGGCCGCAATACACAAAGCCTCACCATCATGAGCAAGAAGCAAAGGAGGAAGGAAAAGATGACAGAATCTTTCTATGGGGCCAAAGACCAAAACAGGAATACCAAAGAGTTCAGTATTGAGATTGAACTCCCATCTGAAACTTCAGAAGGGGTTATGAACTAAGCACCTGCACAAAGAGCTCTCCTGGAACAACTGAAGAAGGAAATAGAAGAAAAACTGACCAATGATTTTAAAAGTATAAAAAAAAGAATTCTACAAATAAAATAGCTTTTTAAAAAGCAAAATTGAGCAAAGGAAAAGGATGGACAAAAACTAACTGGAGAAAATAATTCCTTAAAAGGAAAAATTGGACAGATGGAAAAGGAGATGCAAAAATTAACTGAAGAAAACAATTTGATAAAAATTAGAATTTGGCGGGTAGAAACTAATGATTGTATGAGACATCAAGAAACAGTCAAACAAAATCTAAAGAATGAAAAGATACAAGAAAATGTAAAATATCTAATTGGAAAAACAACTGACCTGGAAATTAGAACCAGGAGAGAAAATTTAAGAATTAATGGCTTACCAGAAAGTCATGATGAAAAAAAGAGTCTGGACAATATCTTCCAAGAAATCATCAAGGAAAACTTCTCAGAAGTGCTAGATCCAGAAGGCAAAATAATCATCAAAAAAATGCACTCTTCACCTCCTGAAAGGGATCCCAAACTAAAAACACCAAGAAATATTGTTGCCAAATTCCAGAACCATCAAATGAAGGAGAAAATACTACAGACAGCCAGAAAAAAATATTCAAATATCGAGGAACTACGGTCAGAATCACACAGGACTTTGCAGATTCTACATTAAAAGGTCAAAGGAATTGTGATATAATATTACATAAGGCAAATGAACTTGGAATAAAATCAAGGATCAATTACCCAGCAAAGTTAAGCATACCATTTCAGACAAGGAGATGGACATTCAATGAAATAAGGGATTTCCAAACCTTCCTGACAAAAAAGGTCAGAACTCAACAGAAAATTTGATCTTCAAATGCAGGTCTCAAGAGAGTCATAAAAAGGTAAATGGGAAAAGAAAATTATTCTTACTCAATTTGGACAAACTGCTTATGTCCCTTTAAGGGAAGATGATACTTACTAATCTTGAGACATGTATATCTATTATGAAATGCAAAAGAGATATACATAGATAGAGAGAATGGGTATAAAGTAAATGATGTGATGATAAAAATATGATTCAAGCAGGCAAAGAGATTGTAACAGGAGATGTGAAAAGGAGGAAGCAGAAAATAGTAAATTACATCACAGGGAAATGTACAAAATATATTATAATAATATATAATAATATTATAATAGAGGGAAAGAAGGGAGATGAGTATTGTTTCAGAGGTACTCATCTGATTTGGTTCAAGGAGAGAACAATAAACTTAAGTATACATATATATATATATATATATATATATATATATATATATATATGCAGTATATATGTATACTAGCTCCATATGCAGTAGGAGGGGAAGGGGGAAGGGGGAAGAAACGGGAGAAAACTCTTTTGAGGAGGGGAAGGGAGATGGAAGAACTAAAAGCACAAAGAGTGGGAAAGAGGATGGAGGGAAAGATACAGATTGTAATCATAACTGTAAATGTGAATAAAATGAACTCTCCCATAAAATGGAGACAAATGGCAGAATGGAATAAAAGTCATAATTCAACAATATGTTGTTTACAAGAAACACATTTGAAATGAGGGGATACACACAGGGTTAAGGTAAAAGGTTGGAGCAGAATGTATTGTGCTTCTGCTGATGTAAGAAAAACAAGGGTAGAAATAGACAGCAGAACTATACTAGTCAGGGACCTCCACCTCCCTCTCTCTGAACTTGATAAATCTAACCTTTAAATAATGAAGAAAGAAGGTAAGGAGATGGATAAAATTCTGGAAAAGGTAGATATGATAGATCTCTGGAGAAAATTAAATGGTAATAGAAAGGAATATACTTTACTTTCAGCAGCACATAGCATATATACAAAAATTGACCATGTTCTAGGGCATAAAAACCTCACAATCTAGTACAGAAAGGCAAAGATACTCAATTCATCCTTCTCATATCATAATGCAATAAAAATTATATGTAATAAAAGGCCATGAAAAATAAACCAAAAATTAATTGGAAACTAAACAATCTAATCTTAAAGAAGGAGTGGGTTAAACAACAAATCATAAAAACAATCAACAACTTCATTCAAGAGAATGAAAATGAGACAAACTCCCAAATCTTATGCAATACTGCAAAAGTAGTTCTTAGAGGAAGTTTTGTATATTTGAACGCCTACATTAATAAAATAGAGGAAGAGGAGATTAATGACTTAGGTATGTAGCTGAAAAAAGCTAGAAAAAAATTAAATTGAAAATTCTCAATAAATACCAAATTAGAAATACTGAAAACCAAAGGAGAGACCAATAAAATTGAAATTAAGAAAACAATTGAACTAATAAATAAAACTAATAGTTGGTTTAAGAAAAAACTAATAAAATTGATAAATCTTTGGTGAATTTGATTAAAAAAAGAAAGGAGGAAACCAAATTAAAATTATAAAAAATGAAAAGGGTGAACTCACCTCCAATGAGGAGGAAATTAAAATAATAGTTAGAAATTACTTTGACCAGTTTTATGGCCATAAATTTGACAATCTAACTGAGATGGATGAGAATTTTAAATTATATAAATTGCCCAAATTAACAGAAGAGAAAGTTGAATACTTAACCTCATTTCAGAAAAAGAAATTGAACAAGCCATCAATGAACTCCCTAGGAAAATTTTCTGAAACTGGATGGATTTTCAATTGAATTCTATCAAACATTTAAAGAAAAGTTAATTCTAATATTATATAGATTATTTGGGAAAATTGGGGAAGAAGGAATCCTCCCAAATTCTTTTTAGGATACAAATATGGTTTTCATACCTAAACCAGGAAAAGACAAAAGAGAGAAAGATAATTATAGACCAATATCTCTAATGAATATAGATGCAAAAATTTTAAATAATATTTTAGGAAAAAGAATACAGCAACTCATCATGAGATTAATACATTGTGATCATGTAGGACTTATATCAGGAATTCAAGGCGGGTTCAATATAAGAAAAACTATCATCATTGTTAATCATATCAATAAAAAACTAACAGAAACCACATGATTATCTCACCAAGTGCAGAAAAAACTTTTGACAAAATACAACACCTATTTCTATTAAAAACACTGGAGAGGGCAGAGTCAAAATGGCAGAGTAGAAAGAAACACATACAGAGGCTGCCCCGATACAGCCCATAAAACACCTGCAGAGAGAAGGACTCTCAACAAATTTTGGAGCAGCAGAAGTGGAGAACAACAGAGTGGAGGAGATTTCCAGCCCAGGGTGACCTGAAAGACCCAAGGGGAACGTCGGTGGCACCAGACGCAGAGTGGAGCTCAGAGTATGGGGCCCAGCCCAGTCTTGCTGCACCAGCATGGCTCATGAACAGCCCTCCAGGGCAGAATCTCCAGTGGGGGAATCCCCAGTCCCAGCAGCAGAGGGTCAGAAGATTCCTTAACCCACAGGTGCCAAAGGTCAGGGACAGGATTTATTCAGCTGGCCAGGAAGGGAGAAGGGCCTTCACATCAGGCAGGTGGCAGGAGTTCTCAGGGCAGCACCTACAGCAGCCTGAGATCATAAAAGCCCCTGGGGGCATTGAAGAGCTGAGTCTTACCTCAGTCCTGCGTAGATGCGCTGAGGCAGCTGGTCTTTGTCTCCCACTGAATGGAGGCCCTGCCCCCACAATTTGACTGAATCCCACCCCCCCAGTCCCCCAACCTCTTAGCCCCCAGTGATAGCTTGGCGGATCTGGAGGTCAGATGCCTGTGGAGAGGAAATGCTGCTAAGATTCTGGGCACAAAAATCCTTCCCTGTGCCCAGACCAATACACACTTGATTGTGCCACCTTGGAGGAACTGATATCTTACAGGTCCCCAGAGTATACCCTACTCTTGACAAAGGACCCAAAAGTCAAGTAACTGGTTGGGAAAATGCCCAAAAAAGGGAAAAAAATAAGACTATAGAAGGTTATTTTCTTGGTGAACAGATATCTCCTCTCATTCTTTTGGATGAGGAAAAACACTGAAGAGCATAGGAATAAAGGGAACTTTCCATAAAATAATAAGCACCATCTACCTAAAACCTTCAGCAAGCATGATATGTAATGGAGATAAGCTAGATGCATTTCCAATAAGATCAAGGGTGAAACTAGGATGTCCATTATCACCATTGTTATTCAATATGGTACTAGATGTGTTAACTGTAGCAATTAGAAAATATAAAGAAATTGAATTAGAACAGGCAAAAAAGAAATTAAGTTATCATTTTGAAGATGATGTGATGATATACTTAGAGAATCCCAGAGATTCAAGTAAAAATCTACTTGAAATAATAAAAACTTTAGCAAAGTTTCAGGTTACAAAATAAATCTGCAGAAATCTTCTGCATTTCTATGTATTAGTAATGAAGTCCAACAGGAAGAAATAGAAAGAGAAATCCCATTTAAAGCTACTGCAGACACTATAAAATATTTGGGAGTTTACCTTCCAAAACAAACCCAGGGACTATGTGAACAAAAGTACATGTCACTTTTTGCACAAATAAAATCATATCTAAGTAAGTTGAAAACATCAATTGCTTGTGAGTAGGTTGAGCCCATGTAATAAAAATGGCAATTCTGCCTAAATTAATGTATGTATTCAGCGTCATACCAATCAAATTATTAGATAATTATTTTCTTGTACTGGAAAAAGAAATATAAAAATTCATCTGGAAGAATAAAAGGTCCAGAATATCAAGGGAACTAATGAAAAGAAATGCTAGGGAAGGTGTCCTCATGCCACCAGATTTCAAATTGTATTATAAAGCAGCTATCATCAAAACCACTTGGTATTGGCTAAGAAACAGAAGGGTTGACAAGTGGAGTAGGTATTCAAGACACAGTAGGCAATGAATATAGCAATCTACTGTTTGATAAATCCAAGGACCCCAGCTTCTGGGATAAGAACTTACTGTTTGAAAAAATTGCTGGGAAAACTGGATAAGTGTAGCGGATACTGGGCACAGACCAATGCCTGATACGATTCACAAGAATACGGTTCGAATGGGTACATGATCTAGGTATAAAAAAATGATACTATGGACAAATTGGTGGAGCAAGGAATAGTGTATTTATCAGATTTATGGAGAAGTGAAGAAGTTTTGACTAAGGAAGAGATAGAAAGCATTATGAAGTGCAAGATGGGTAATTTTTATTACATTAAACTGAAAAGATTTTGTACAACCAAACCCAATGCGACCAAGATTTGGAGGGATGCAGAAAACTGGGAAACAATTTTTGCAGCTAGTGTCTGTGATAAAGCCCTCATTTCTAAAATATATAGAGAACTGAGTAAAATGCACAAGAACTCAAGTCATTCCACAATTGATAAATGGTCAAAGGATATAAACAGGCAGTTTTCAGAGGAAGAAATTAAAGGTATCTATAGGCACATGAAAAATGCTCTAAACCACTATTGATTAGAGAGATGCAAATCAAAACAACTCTGAGGTACCATATCACACCTATCAGATTGGCTAACATGACAGAATAGGAAGATAATATATGTTGGAGAGGATGTGAGAGAACTGGAACACTAATTCATTGTGAGAGGAGCTGTGAGCTGATCCAAGCATTCTGGAGAGTAGTTTGGAACTATGACCAAAGGGCTACAAAAATATGCATACCCTTTGACCCAGCAATATTGCTTCGAGGACTGTATCTCCAAGGGATCAAAAAAATGGGAAAGGGTCCCATATGTACAAAAGTATTTTTAGTAGCACTCTTTGTGGTGGCCAAAAACTGAAAATCAAGGCAATGCCCATTAGTTGGGGAATGACTGAATAAATTATGGCATATGAATGTAATGAAATACTATTGTGCTATAAGTGATAAACAGGAAGACTTCAGAGAAGCCTGAAAAGACTTACATGATCTGACACTGAGAGAAAGGAGCAGAACCCAGAGAACTTTGTGCACAGCAACGACAGTGTGTGACAGTTTTTCTGGTAGACTTGGAAATTCTTTGCAATGCAAGGACTTAAAAAAATTCCCAATTGTCTTTTAAGACAAAATGCCTTCCACATCCAGAGAAAGAACTGTGGAATTCAATCACAGACTGTGGCAAATCACTTTCTTTTGCATTACATTTTGACTTGTTATATTATTTCTCCCACTCATTTTAATTCTTCTATACAGCATAACTATAGTGAAAATGTATTTATTAGTAATGTATGTGTAGAACCTATATAAAATTATATGCTGTCTTGGGGAAGGAGAGAAAAGGTATGGGGGAGGGAGGAGGAAAAAATCTAAACTATATGGTAGTGATTGTAGAACACTGAAAATAAATTTTAAAAAAGATTTTTCTTTTTTTAAAAAATGTCTACATGTGATTATACTAGTCCAAGTGATATATGAGGGACTCTTACTGAAAACTCAGATTACAGATGACCAAAAACATTTGGATAATATGACTTGCCCTTCTCTCAGTTACCACTCCAGAAATTAAAGGAGATTATTTCATCATTTGGGTAGCGAGGTGTCATGGTTAGGTAACTAGGAGGCACAACAGATAGAGTGCTAAGCCTAAAGTCAGGAAAACTCATCTTTCTGAGCTCAAACGTAGACTCAGACACTTACTAGCTTTGTGACCACATGCATGTCACAACTTTATTTGCCTCATTTCCTTCTCTGTAAAACGAGCTGGAGAAGGAGATGGAAAAATTATTTCAGTATTTTTGTCAAGAAAACCCCAAATGAAGTCATGAAGGGTAAGACATGACTGAAATGATGAGAAAACCCAAATTTCATTTTTACATAAGTCCAAATGGAACTTCACAAATCTTTGAATAAGAGATCACAGACAGAAAATAATATTAGTATTTGTATATATGCCTATATATCTGCACACACATATTTGCATTATAATAAATTCAAAGTTTGCAAAGCACATTACATACAATATTTCATACCTTCACACAGTGCCTGAAACCTAGAGCTACTATTATCCCATTCTATATATAGATGAAGAAATTGAAGCAGAAAGAGGTAAGAACTTTCTGAGATTAGATTTGAACTCATCTTCTGATTCCAAAACCAATGGCAATTAGAGACTTATAATTCTAAGCTCACTAACCACTGGGAATATTTATTATATTAATTATTTTTGTGGTTATATCTTGTTTTAATTTTTTTTGCTGTAAGTGTAAAACACCTAAATTAAATGCAGGGATTAAGTAGTGTAAGCATCTATGCCAACATAATTTTACAGACTATAATTTAAAACTACTTTTAATCAAATACTATTTTAATGACTCCATTTAGTTGTGCTTAAATGCCTCGATTCCATTTTTAAATCTGTTCTTTAAGCATTAAAATATTACCCATAATTACCTTCTACTCATTTTCTTCTCTGGTGCTAGCCTTGCACTATTCAGTTTACCTTAAATTGTATACACTACAAGAAGCATTTTCCCTTGCCAAACTGCCTATCTACTTACAAACACATTCAAGCTCCTCATTCTTGGCATAAAGTTTTTCCTTCAATCTCTTCCAGCTCAATCCTCTCTTTGCTTCCCTCTTTTATTTGCTTAATTCAAACACACCTCCATAATCCCCTTTCCCTACCTTCCAGTACTTTTAAAGCATTCCCTCCCTTCATAATGATATTTTATTCATTAAGATAAAATTTTCCTGTTCTCTAACCCAACCTCAGAATTTTAATCTCTAATAAGTCTTCCTAAAATGATTAAAAATAAAAATAAGAATACTATTCTCGATCTTTTTCCCTTCTATCTTTCTATCAACTCTACAATCACCTATTGGCCTCACCTAATATATTTAATTGGATTTTTCTCTGCATATTTGAAATAATAAAGTTACCATATGTCTTCTGGTCTAAAAATATAAATTTCTTAAAAAACATGACCAGCAACATACTTACTCAGTTTGGTATAACAACACAGTAAACAAATTGAATTTGAATTGAGATAATTGATATCAATTTACTTTAACATTCATTTATTAATAACTTATGGTAAGTACTTTGGACAGATAGGTGAAAACAAAAAAAAAATTGTGTCAATCCAAATCGATATTACATTACACCATGAGAAAACAGTATGACACATTTATTAAGCACAAACTATGTGCCAGGCATTTTGAGAAATTCTAACGATATACAAAAATGCAAGACTAATTCCAAGGCTTCTTCCAAAAGGGGAAATTTTAGTGGAGCCTTGAAGGATGCTGGGATGATAAATACAAAATGTATTTTGTGGGGTTCACTAATGACTGTGGGAATAGTAAATAGAAAATAGGCTTTTGCAGGAGTTGGTACTTGAGTGGAGACTTGAAAGCTTGAGCTAGTGCTTATGAAAGATGGAAATGTGAGGAGGGAGAGAGCCTATGAGGCTAGGCAGATACTCTATACAAAGACAAAGAAATGGGATATAAAAAATTATGCATATTCTATGTACATAAGGAACAGAAATTATAGGCCAGTTTGACTGTAAGGTGGATTTCATGTGGAGGAATAACATACAATCAGTCCAAAAAGACTGCTTAGAATGAAGCTATAAAGTTCTTGAAATGCCAAAGAAGAGAAGTGTGAATTTGAACCTAGTTATAATGGGGAAATGCTGAAAGTTCTTGAGGTCAAATACATCTTAGGAATATTAATTTTGGAACCGTATACAGGAAGAAAAAGAAGGGAGACCAATTAAGAAAATAATATGGTCCAGATGAAAAATGATGAAGTCTTGAATTATAGTTGAGACTGTGTGAGTGCAGAGAATGGGGATGGAAGGGAGATGCATGGAGATAGAATCAAATCTTAGTAATTGATTGGATATGAGACTATAAGTCTCAGTAACTAGAAGGATGGTGCTACTATTGACAGAAATATATAAATTAAGAAAAGAACTGAATTTGGGATAAAATTATATCTGCTTTAGACATGACGAGTTTGAAACATCTATAGGATATAGGTATAGAATGCAGTTGTTGATGTGAAACTGGAGGTCCTGAAAAAGTTAGACCCATATATGTAGCTTTGCAAGTTGTCTGTATAATCATGTCATCATTTCTCTGATGTCATGGTCTACTTCGAAAACAAAGGATGAAGACAGCATAGGGATAATAAATAAACACATGTGAATTGAGTTTTCTAGGAGAAAGTGTAGAGAAAAGAGTAAGGGGCTTAGGATAAAGCCTTGGTGTTCATTCACTCATAAGGAGTATATCATATAGGGACATATGAAGCTTTTTGTGGGGAAAGAATTTTAAGAATGGGGCAAAGCTGGTCATATTTGTAAATAACATGGAAAGAGCCAGTAGACAAAAATTAAGGATCTCTGTTCTTCAATTAATATTATTTTAAGAATTTTCCTTTAAAAAATGGAGCAAAATGTTCATGTTGGATTAGAACTGAAATTATAACTGCTTTTAAGCATAAACCTTATTAAACCAGCTACAGTTTACAAAGAATACATATTTAAAAACAAATAAATCACCTTTAGTAGGTTACAAGGCAGTAGAAGACTTAGTAATGTTCTCATATAGTATTATGTGTCCTTAATCCATCTGTATGAATGATCACATGACTCAGAGCACATGTTATTCTAGGGTACAACAGATCCAAGGTCATTATATAAAGTACTTGCAAAGGACTCATCAATTTATATTACTGAGAACTTTATTCAGGTGGACCCCTCTGGGAAGGAGATTGCATTTTACTTCCTAACTAACAATTTCTAGCTCCTTCCCCTAAAATTGCCTGCCTACATTGCTTGCCAGAAAACATATCAAATTACTTCTTTGCATTATTTTAAATCATTTAAGAGTTATTTTTTCATGTTTATAGTTATTTAACACATTTTTGGCACAAAGTATTAATAAGGTCAAAGTCATTGGTTTAATATCAGAGCTAGTTAGTCTATGTTCATACAGATTTTTAACACTTATCACTCAACTTTTTTTTTTGTTTTATTAATGGAAGGAAGAGAAGACAATATGTGGAGGAAAACAGAGAAAATTGTAACTATGGAAAGAAAAACAACCTCAAAGTGCCTACATTGATGATGATGCTTTGGTATTATCACTTTTAGATTAAACAAAGAAATTTAGATTCCCCAGGAGCTATAGTGCAGTTTAAGTAGGCTAAATTAATATTCATCCTCAATTTTAATATATACATAAGAAAACAGGGCAGGGCTAAAGCACAAACTTGCTGCATGTATAGAGTTGTCAGATAGATCAGATCCAATCCAGGGGCTGGTACCTGTTCAATCTCAGGATATGTCAGGTGTGAGTAATTTTTTATTTGGTTGTTTCTGCTGTTTTGCAACATGACTTTCTAGCAGGCTGAATGGTAGAAAGAGATAATTTTTATAGAAAAGTCTAAAACATTTGAGCTCCTTTTAAATCAGGAATATTTTATGTCTACCTGACTCATATTTATAAAAGAGTTCCCTGAAAATCAAATGATTGATACCACAGAATTAGTAACAGACTCCTTCTCCATCTTCCATGATAAAGTAGGTATCTAGTACAATATACTTCAGGTAAATTTGAGTTTTCTCTAGGAGGCAGTGGAAAGAGCACTAACTTTGGAATTAAAATACCTGATTTCAAATCTTACTCCTGATACTACCTGTGTGATTTTGGGGAAACAAAATAATCTCCCTGGGCCTCAGTTTCCTTTACTGTAATTGAAGGAAAGGTATAGAATGACCTCTGAACTCTGCTATACATCTAGGGTCTTACAATATATCTTTACTCACATTATTTTAATTGGGATTCATTGAGTTTCTTTTTATGATGCTGTTCTAGCTTGAGCATCTAACATTCTTTTGGAAGTGGCATTAGGATTTATGCAGATTATACAGATGTACAATACAATTTCTAGTTTCTAGGAATGGAGAAAAGTAGCTGAATACATCTAATGAAAATTAAGTGACTGTAGAAAGTAGCATCAATTTAGATAATTAGGAATTAATATCAAGTCAATATTGTCAGGATACAGGATGGAATTCTTTATCCTGGAAATCAGCAACTGCTCTCATCATCCAAACCGATCCACCAAGAAATTGTTAAGTTCCTACTATGTGCAACGTACTACTAAGCATTGGAGGTATAAAGGTAGATCATAAGAATAAATCCATTTTCCGCTGTCTAGGATCTTGTCGTACTATGAGAGGTGTTCTTTCCTTTTGGGATGTTGCTGTATTCTGCAACACTGCTTCCTTCCTCTAATTTTATTGCCACATAACAGTCTCACGTTAGCCAAGGTTAACTTCTCTTATTTTTTATTGTCATTGTCCCAAAGCAAATAACAAAATGTCCTCTAAATAATGAGAAAGAGCCCCTTACAGACAATACATGGCATGCTTCATCTCTCGAAAGAGCCGAACTCCCCAGGGCGGCATTATTCACTGACCTATTATTAATTCCCAATTACCTGCATTGATGTTACTTTCTAAACAGGCACTTAATTGTCATTAGTCACCTCTAGCTTCTTTTCTTCATGCTGAACGTCTATAAAAATACAACTAGATTATATACCTTTGCTTGGAAACTTTCCATTTATCCATTACATTTATTTTTCCGGGTAGACTTTTGTAATTAGATAGATAATAGCTTTAGGATAGGTATAGATATAGGTAGATAGCTATTTAATATGTGCAACATATCCACACACAGATATATACAGTACATATATACACATACATATACATTAAAAGATAAAAAATAAAACATATTTTGTGATGTCAGTATACACATATAATGTCAACACTGATTTCTTCAACAGAGGGTCAAAGGTGCTAACTGCCATTTTGTTTTCTGGCTTTTTCTCCTAGCATGCCATATTCTTGTAATCAGTGGGCATAATAAACCATTCTTAAGTGAATACATGAAGTAGTTGTTTTAAAAGTGGATTTAGAGAAGAAGCATAGTATAGTATATAAAGAGTTTATCCTGGAGTTAGGAAGACCAGAGTGCACATTTTTG
The DNA here is from genome assembly GCA_028658325.1 of Potorous gilbertii. Lineage (NCBI taxonomy): Eukaryota > Metazoa > Chordata > Mammalia > Diprotodontia > Potoroidae > Potorous > Potorous gilbertii. The sequence goes on along the minus strand of CM053774.1, from coordinate 70,061,027 downwards.
CACAGAAAAAAATAGTTTTGTGACTGGACAAGTCCTTGACCTTCCCAGTGCCCCAGGTAATTCCCAAAGGCTACGACAAGTTGTCAGCCATCATCAGTGCAGGAGTTCTCATACCAGGTATTTCCTGCACCAAAAAAAAAAAAATTATGAATCTCAAACAAAAAAAAAGTGAGGGGGAGTAGATTTGTCTGTAAAAGGATATTTTCCTTCCCTAGTAGTCTAACTTCCACACATTTCTTCCACTAGTGAGTGTAAGTCACTGCCTCTTCCCCAGGAAGTGGTTAGCTTTATAAGTGGCAGTGGTGTGGGGAACAATTGAAGGATTAATGTAATGCAATGGTTGCTATGCTTGCAGTCAAAAGAGCGACTCACTATTATGCTATTTATTATTTATGCATTATGCGGTGGGCCAGCAGAGAGAGAGAACTTGTGCACTAAAATCAATACAAACAATAACAGCCTCTCAAAAGAGAAATCCCAGGCTCTCTCTCTCTCTTCCTCTTTTTCCTTCTCTCTTTCTCTCTCTCATTCTCTCTGTCTTTCTCTATGTCTCTCTCTGTTTTCTCTCTCTCTGCCATCTCTCTCTGTCATCTCACTCTGTCTCTCCATCTCTCTGTCTCTGTCTCTCTATGTCTCTCTCTTTCTTTCTCTCTGTCTTTCTCTATGTCTCTCTCTGTTTTCTCTCTCTCTGCCATCTCTCTCTGTCATCTCACTCTGTCTCTCCATCTCTCTGTCTCTGCCTCTGTCTCTGTCTCTCTCTCATTCTCTCTGTCTTTCTCTATGTCTCTCTCTGTTTTCTCTCTCTGCCATCTCTCTCTGTCATCTCACTCTGTCTCTCCATCTCTCTGTCTCTGCCTCTGTCTCTGTCTCTCTCTGTCTCTCTCTTTCTTTCTCT
>CM053774.1:69985163-70059632 GCA_028658325.1 Potorous gilbertii | reverse complement strand
GTAATTAGAATGTCCAGTGTATTGGGGAGGGGGGAGGGCACAAATGGGGAGAAAATTTTGGGTTCCAAAATCTTGTGAAAATGAATGTAAAAAGTTAAATAAATTTATTTAAAATTAAAAAAATAAATAAAATGTGAGATTTATACAAGATCATCTTGAGAGGCTTTTACAGCTCTAATTCTGCAATCCTCCAATCTGATGGTAGCTCTGACTATAATATGAAATGACTATAACCTCTTGATATAAGAATTATTACAAATAAATGATATACTTCTCAGAAGGCACCCAAATATACTATTTACAAAATTATTTTTATAAGATTATGACTCTGGGGTTAACATGATTTTGTCATAGCAAGTCAAGAAAACATAAAAATTATCTTAGGATATCAAGCATATCATTTGATTATCCATTCCTCTATAGAAATAGCCACTGATTGCCAATGTGGTTATATTAATCAGACACATTTTTTTTGTCTTACCACATATGGGCAGAATTGTACTAAGAGGAAGGAAAATTGAACTGTTGTTTCAGGACCATGTACTTTAGTGAGAAAATGTGTATTGCAGTGGGGGCTGGGGACTAAGTGATTAGACAGAACACTAAATAAAGAGAATGAATTCTGGTAAGGAAAGAGGAAGAAAATCCCATGTTATTGAAATCATAGATCTTTCAAGGTATTAAAAAAGTATAAAATGGTATCATGAAATCCAGAAAAAATATGGGCTCTTTGTAGGCTAAAGACTCATTTCTTAATATTACTTTTACTCATGATATTTTACTAATATTTATTTTATCTCATTGATTTGTTGCTTGTTAGTCATATACTAATTGTACCTATACATGTTTCACTTGAGTTATCCACTTTATACATAGCTATCAATAGCAAGTATTGGTGCATCATATAGACGTTGCTTTAGACATTCTGTTAGTCGGCAAATATTTATTAATGGTCTACTATATATTAGACACTGTGTTAAGCATTAGAATACAAAAAATAGCAGAAAGCGGTTCTTGTTTTCAAGTAGACCTTGGTTTAGTGGGGGAGACAACATGCAATATACATATGATATATACAGGATAAATTAAAGAGAAGAGAAGGAAGGTGTTAACATTTTGGGGAGTATTAGGAAAGGCTTATTTTAGAATGTGAGCCCTTAGATGAGATTTGAAAGATGCTAGGAAGCCAGCAGGTAGAGATAAGGAGGGAGGCATGAAGGACTATGAACATAATCTTATGAAATATAGTGTCTTGCAAGGAACAGCAAGGAGGCTAGTATCATTGGATTTCAGTATATATTGGAATGTGTAAGGTATAAGAAAATTAGAAATGTACAAGGGGGCCAGGGATCTCTATAGTAGCACACAAAAATGTAGACATTCTTTCTACATTTTAATAACTAGAAATGAATTAGCAGCATGTATGTTACATCAGGGATTAAATTCATCCTCTCCTATGAGTTACTTGTAGGTATTATCATTCAGGTGAACTATTAATATTACAAGAAAGGATTTCCACAATGGGGGTGCCTGAGAGAAAATGAATTCAGTTTATTTCTCCTTCTGTTCCAGTTGGTTGATTTGCTCACTTCACTGCTTTCCAACTCTATTCAAGGAAGAAGGAAAAAAGAAAAGAAAATATTCTGACTGCAATTAAATCTCCATGATCTGCTGACTTTCGACACAAAAGGGATCCCTTGTAAGAAACAGGTGATTAGAAGGGATTTTTTTCAACTTAATAAAAAGAGGAAACCTCTATTAAAAATAACTCCACCCATCATTTCACTAACAGGATAGCCCATAAATTTGTTTCTAATGTCTTTATGACCCTAGAAAAGCAGAGATGAATTAAGCACTATGGAGCTGGTTTAATTGGCTGAAGCAGTGTTGAAATGTGACATGGGCTGACTTAATCAGCTCATGGGCACTAATGGAGTTAGGTATTATGTTCACTAGAAAATAGTGACATCTTTCACTGATTTTCTAAGTGCTTGTTTATAACTGCTGAAGGTGCTTTCTATTATAGTTTATATGTTCTGTACCTACAGAGAGACTAAAGAAACACAAATGTCCACAGAAATTAAAAAGGGGAGAGACACAGTGCTATCAATCAACTACTCGTTTCGTCATCACATATGTCAGGTTTTGGAGCAAAGAACTGAACAGTGTATTACTCACAATACTTACATACTTAAATATGCACTTAAAAAGCGAGTCTAAATAAAATGTTGCCAAAATTACATGTAATTTACTTGTCAGGATAGCAACTAAAACATATTTTTCCCTTCTGCTGTCAAACCTTCAGTGGTTTTATCTAGTGCCTGAAAGGGTGTATATATGCATGTTCACTTGCATGTGACTATTTTAAATCCTGCATAAACTAGCCAGACAGTGACCTCCCATATTTCAAATACAAATAGTTGTTTATTTTAAAACCCTTCCAATCTTAAGAGTTTTAAGAGATTTGACATTTTCAGTGTTAGCTAAAAACTACCCAGCATCAGTGGGAGGTAACTCTTTTCAAGGCATAATATTTTCTTTAGTGTGGTGCTGGTAATCATTCAGGATTCTAAGTCTTCATTCATTCTTTCATTCATTCATTCATTCATTGTTATTTGAGGTTTCAAGTTCCAGTAATGGCACTCTTCTCCAGAAATCAGAATAGTCTGAAAAACTCCAAATAATCATATAGGAAGGGGAATCATATACTGACTGAATTGTAGCTATTTTGCTTATCCTGAGAATACAATTAGATCTGAGATTTATGGGTATGAACATATGGCAATTTGGTATATTTGGTGTTGTTAAAGACAGAGTAAGTGATGACTAAGATGACTAAACTAAGATGAAGCTTAGGAAAATCTAAACACTTTTGTAGACCTGAACTTCAGATTTGGATGAAGAAGATGAAGAATCAGCAAAAGGTTAAAAACTATTTAGTGGAACTGACCTTTGGGGCAAAATCCCAAGAAAGGAGGAGGAAACTTCTTTTTCTCTGTGCATTCTTCTTCCTACATATCCTTGACCTCAGACTGCTACTTTCTCTCTCAGGCTCAACAAAGGAAACAATTCCTTTCAAACTTCTGTGTTTGGCATTTAAAGGCCTTCAGAACCTTGCTCTAATTTACCTTTCCAGCCTCAGTGTACATATGTTGCTCCCTTTCACGTACTCTTGGTCTAAATGAACTGGTTTTCTTTCTGTTCCTTTCCCATGACAGTCTACAGTACTTCTCTGAACTATTGCACTTAATATTCCTGCTTTCTTTTTCAGTTCAGCTTCAGTTTCAACTTTTAAATAATGTCTTGGTGAAATCCTCTCCACTGCAGGTTCCTTCCTCATTCTTTTATATTAGCTTGTGTTTATTTTGCCTAAAACTTACATCTACCTACAAAGACATATGTTGTCAAACTGAATATAATATAAACTCCTTGAAGTAAAGAATTGTTTCATTTGTACCTCTATATCCTCAGTTCCTAGTGCAATACCTACCTGACAGTAAGAACTTAGTAAATGCTTTTGCCTTGACTGAATGAATAGATATTGACTGAACTGGCAAAGCAAGGCATAATGACTGAAACTGAATATACTGTATTTGTCAAAGGTTGCCAAGTCTGCTCCCAACAGGATTGGAGAGTGAGAAAGCAGAATGCTAGGAGAAAATTCCTAGCCAAGTATAAATCATCAAAAACCAAAGAAGGGGAGCAAGAGAGAAAGAGAGGGAGGCAGAGCCAAGGTGGTGAAGTGAGAGGAACTATTCAACTAAGCTCCTAGACAAATTCTGTCAGATACCTCTAAAAAGAGGATCTGACCAAACTTTGGAGGTGCAGAATCCAATAGGAGACAGACTATGGCAGTTTCACAGCCCAGTACAGACTGGAAGAGTGATGGGAAGTATTTGTTCCATGAGGGTGGAGAAGCATACAGCACATAGCACAACAAGTCCTGGCTGACCCACTGCACAGACAAGCAGGAAGGCCCCAAGGCTGTCTGAGGAAGAGGCAGCAGTTTTGGGATAGCAGCTCAGGGGAAGAGTGAAGTGGAGCCCAGCTGATGAGAGCCACAGAAGGAGGACCAAATGTCTGCAGCAGCTATGCCTGAGACTTTCAGCCCACAGATTAAATGTCTTTAAGTCACCTACTTGAACTTCTGGAAGCCAAAATGGCGGAGTGATTGGTAAATACTTTCTCTCCCCTTGTTGAGCTTGAAAGAAGCATAAAATATTTCCACAGAAAAATCCTGGAACAGTGGGATCAGCAGAGAGGCAAACAGTCTTGTAGCACCTGAGGCTGGGAAAATAGCTTTCATTTTGGCAGAAGACTAAGCTGTCTTAGACAGCCAATGATCCAGGACAATGGAGTCTCACACTAGGACCCAGGTATGCCTAAGTGGCCCAGGGGAAGCAGGAAGACAATACAGCCACACAGGGGTCACCAAACACTGAGCTTGCCTTTGCTCTAGCTCAGCTGAGGAGATCTTTCATGACCAGGCCACCCCTCCCTCCACACTTAACAAGCTAGCTCCAGGACTAATCCATGGAAATACAAACAGAATTCACCCGACTTCCTTTCCCACACCAGTCAGTTCAGTACTCGGTTCTTCAGCATCTTATTGAAAGAACTAGAAGCCACAACACAGAAAACCTTAGCATCACGAGCAAGAAGCAAAGAAGCAAGGAAAAGACCATAGAATTTTTCTATAGGGACAAAGACCAAAACATGAATACCAAAGAAGTCATTGTTGAGACTGCACTCCCATCTGAACTGCTATGACTATGAACTAGGAACTGCTTGCATGCACAAACAGCTCTCCTGGAACAGCTGAAGAAGGAAATGGAAGAAAAAATGGCCAATGATTTTAAAAGTATGCAAAAAGAATTCACTGAAGAGAACAACTCTTTGAAAAAGAAAATTGAACAAATGGAAAAGGAAGCACACAATTTAACTGGGAAAATTGGATAAGTGGAAAAGGAAGCACAAAACCTAACTGGGAAAATTGGTCAAATGGAAAAGGAAGTACAAATAATTCCTTAAAAGGAATAATTGGACAGATGGAAAAGGAGATGCAAAAATTAACTGAAGAAAACAATTTGATGTAAATTAGAATTGGACAGGTAGAAACTAATGACTCTATGAGACATCAACAATCAGTCAAACAAAATCTAAAGATGAAAAGATAGAAGAAAACATAAAATGTCTAATTGGCACAACAACTGACCTGGAAAATAGATCCAGGACACAAAATTTAAGAATTATTGGCCTACCAGAAAGCCATGATGAAAAAAAAAAGAGTCTAGACAATATCTTCCAAGAAATCATCAAGGAAAACTGCCCAGAAGTGCTAGATTCAGAAGACAAAATAGTGATCAAAAGAATCCACTGTTCACCTCCTGAAAGGGATCCCAAACTAAAAACACCAGGAAATATTGTTGCCAAATTCCAGAACTATCAACTGAAGGAGAAAATACTACAGGCAGCCAGAAAGAAACCATTCAAATGTTGAAGATTTACAGTCAGGATCACACAGGTCCTTGCAGCTTCTACATGAAAAGATTGAAAGAATTAGAATGTGATATTTCACAAGGAAAAGGAGCTGGGACTACAACCAAAGACAAATTACCCAGAAAAGTTCAGCATAATATTTCAGGCAAGGAGATGGACATTCAATGAAATAAAGGATTTCCAGACCTACCTGATAAAAAGGCCAGAACTCAATAGAAAATTCAATCTTCAAATGCAGGTCTCAAGAGAGGCATGAAAAGGTACAGAGGGAAAAAGAAAACTTGTTACTCAATTTGGGCAAACTGCTTACCTCCCTATAAGGGTAGATGATACTCATTAATCTTGAGAATTGTATATGTATTATGAAATATAAAAGGGATATAGAGAGATAGAGGGAATGGGTATAAAGTAAATTAATTATGTGATGATAAAAATGTGAGTTAAGGGTGTAAAGGGACTAGAACAGAGATGTGAAAAGGAGGAAGTAGAAAATGATAAATTACATCACAGGAAGAAGTACAAAATTATATTACAGTACAGGGAAAGAGGGGAGGGAGATGAGCCTTGTTTGAGAGGTACTCTCATTTGATTTGTTAAACAAGGGAGCAACAAACTTAATTAAGTATATAAATCTACCCAGCTCTATAGTCAGTCAGAGAAGAATGGGTAAAGAAAAGGGAGAGGAGGCTAAAAGGGAGCAAATAAGTAGTAAGGGTAAAGGGCAGTAAAAGGGAAAAGAGGGAGGCAGAAAGAAGGAAGGGAAGACTGCGGGAGTTGGTGGTAAATTATCAAAACCCTATTTTACAGGGGAAGGGAGAAGGGAGAACTAAAAGCACAAATATGGGAAAGAGGATGGAGGGAAAGACATAGATAATGACTATTATTGTGCCTGTGAATGGGATGAATTCTCCCATAAAACAGAGGCAGAGAGCAGAATGGATTAAAAGTCATAATCCAACAATATGTTGTTTATAAGAAACACATTTGAAACAGGGGGATACACAGGTTAAATGTAAACGGTTGGAACACAATATATTGTGCTTCATCTGATGTAAGAAAAACAGAGATAGCAGTTCTGATTTCAGACAAAGCCAAAACATAAACAGATCTAATCAAAAGAGGTAAGGAAGGAAACTATATCCTGCTAAAAGGCACCATAGAAAATGAAGTAATATCATGACTAAACATATATGCTCTGAGTGGTATAGAAACCAAATTCTCAGAGGAGAAGTTAAGGAGACGTACAGGAAGAAATAAACAGCAAAACTATACTAGTGGGGGACCTCTCTGAACTTGATAAATCTAACCTTAAAACAAACAAGAAAGAAGTTAAAGAGGTGAAAAAAATTCTGGATAAGGTAGATATGGTACATCTCTGGAGGAAATTGAATGGTAATAGAAAGTAATATACCTTTTTCTCAGAAGTACACATGGAACATATACAAAAACTGACCATGTACTGGGGCATAAAAACTTGACCATCCAGTGCAGAAAGGCAGAGATAGTCAATGTATCTTTTGCAGATCATAATGCAATAAAAATCATATATAATAAAAGGCCATGGAAAGATAGACCAAAAATTAATTGGAAACAGCAAATCATAGAAACAATCAACAGCTTCATTCAAAGAATGAGAATGATGAGACAACCTGCCAAAACTTATGGGATGCTACAAAAGCAGTTTTTTAGGGGAAGCTTTGTGTCTTTGAATGTCTACATGAATGAAATAGAGAAAGAGGAGATGAATAAATTGAGCATGCAGCTGAAAAAGCTCAAAAAGAACAAATTCAAAATCCCCGAGTAAATATCAAATTAGAAATACTGAACACCAAAGCAGATATTAATAAAATTGAAATGAAGGAAACTATTGGCTAATAAATAAGAGTTGGTTTTATAAAAAATCAATAAAATTGATAAACCTTCGGTCAATTGGATTAAAACAAAGAAAAAAGAAAATCAAACTACCAATATCAAAAATGAAAGGGGTGAACTCACCTCATACGAAGAGGAAATTAAAACAATAATTAGAAATTCCTTCGCCCAACTTTATGCCCATAAATTCAACAATCTAAATGAGATGGATGAGAATTAAAAATATATATATAAATTGCCCAGATTAACAGAAGAGGAAGTTGAATACTTAAGCAACCTCAGGTCAGAAAAAGAAATAGAACAAGTCATCAATGAACTCCCTAGGAAAAAATTTCCAGGGGCTGATGCATTTACAAGTGAAAAACAGTTAATTCCAATACTATACAGATTATTTAGGATTATTTGGGAAAATTGGGGAAGGAGTCCTTACAAGTTCATTTTATGACACAAATATGGTTTTGATACCTACATCAGGGAGAAAAAAAACAGAGAAGAAAACTATAGACTAACTTCTCCAGTGAATATAGATGCTAAAATTTTGAATAAGATTTTAGCAAAAAGAATACATCAAATTATCATGAGAATAATACATTATGATGAGGTAGAATTCATACCAGGAATTCAGGGCTGTTTCAATATTATGAAAACTATTAGCAGTATCAGTCATATCAACAACAAACCTAACAGAAGAAATATGATTATCTCAATAGATGCAGAAAAAGCTTTTGACAAAATACAACACTCATTCCTATTAAAAACACTGGAGAGCATAGGAATAAAGGGAACTTTCCATAAAAAATAAGCAATATCTTTCTAAAACCTTCAGCAAGCATTATGTGTAATGGAGATAAGCTAGATGAATTTCCAATAAGATCAAGGATGAAACAAAGATGTCCATTATCACCACTATTGTTCAATATGGTACTAGAAATATTAGGTGTAGCAATTAGAGAATATAAAGAAACTGAAGGAATTAGAATAGGAAAAAAAGTAACTAAGTTATTACTCTTTGCAGATGATATGATGATATACTCAGAGAATCCCAGAGATTCAAGTAAAAAACTACTTGAAATAATAAACAACTTTGGCAAAATTGCACATTACAAAAGAAACCCACACAAATCTTCTGTATTTCCGTATATTCCTAACAAAGCCTAGCCGCAAGAGATAGAAAGAGAAATCCCATTTAAAGCTAGGGTTGATATTATAAAATATTTGGGAGTTTTCCTGCCAAAACCAATCCAGGGACTATATGACCACAATTACAAGACAATTTTCACACAAATGAAGTCAGATCTAAGTAAATGGAGAAACATCAGTTGCTCATGGATAGACTGAGACAGTATAATAAATAAAAATGACAATTTTGCCTAAATTAGTTTACTTATTTAGTGTCATATGAATCAATCTATCTCATAATTATTTTCTAGAGCTGGAAAGAATAATATCAAAATTCATCTGGAAGAACAAAGGGTCCAAAATTGCAAGGGATCTGATAAAAAGAAATCTAGGGAAGGTGGCCTAGTGCTACCGGATCTCAAATTGTATTATAAAGCAGTAATTATCAAAACCACTTGGTACTGACACCATGCACCAGAATAAAGTACAAATGGGTTCATGATCTAGTTATAAAGACTGATACTATGGACAAATTGTTCGAGCAAGGAATAGTGCAACAGATTTATGGAGAAGGGAAGAATTTTTGACTAAAGAAAAGAAAGAAAGCATTATGAAGTACAGATGGATGATTTTGACTATATTGAACTGAAAAGTTTTTCACAACCAAGCCCAATGCATCCAAAAGACAGAGGGATGAAAAAAACTGGGAAAGAATCTTTGCAGCTGATGTCTGTGGTAAAGGCTTCATTTCTTAAAATATATAGAGAACTGCGTCAAACGTACAAGAATTCAAGTCATTCCCCAATTGATAAATGGTCAAAGGATTTGAACAGGCAGTTTTCAGAGGAAGAAATTAAAGATATCTATAGTCATATAAAAATGCTTTAAATCACTATTGATTAGAGATATGCAAATCAAAACAACTCTGAGTTACTAATCACATCTATCAGATTGGCTAACATGACAGAAGAGGAAGAAGATAAATGTTGGAGAAGATGTGAGAGAGTTGTAACACTAATTCATTGTTGGTGGAGCTGTGAGCTGATCCAACCATTCTGGAGAGCAATTTGGAACTATGCCCAAAGGGCTACAAAAGTATTCGTACTTTTTTGTTCCAGCAATATCGCTTCTAGGACTGTATCCCAAGGAGATCATAAAAATGGGAAAACATCCCACATGTACAAAATTATTGATTGCAGCACTCTTTGTGGTGGCCAAAAACTGGAAATCAAGGGAATGCCCATCAATTGGGTTATGGCTGAATAAATTATGGTAAATGAATATAATGGAATACTATTTTGCTATAAGAAAGGTTGAACAGGAAGAGTTCAGAGAGGCCTGGAAAGGCTTAAATGATCTGATGCTGAATGAAAGGAACAGGACCAGGAGAACTTTGTGCATAGCAATGACTGCATTGTGTGAGAATTTTTTTCTGGTAGACATGAAACTTCATTGTAATGAGAAGACTTAAAAAAATTTCCAATGGTCTTTTAAGGCAAAATGCCTTCCACATCCAGAGAAAGAACCATGGAATTCAATAGCAGAATACATCAGATCATTTTCTTTTGTATCACATTTTGGTTTCTTATATGATGTCTCCCATTCATTTTATTTCTTCTGAACAAGATGACTATAAAGAAAATGTATTTAATAGAAATGTATGTGTAGAAGCTATACAAAATTGTATGCCATCTAAAGGAGGAGGGGGGAGGTAGGGGACTGGTAAGGGATAAAAATCTAAATTATACAGTAGTGAGTGTAGAACACTGAAAATAAATACTATTAATATAGAAAAAGAGAGAGACACACAAAGAAAAACAGAGAGAGAGAGAGAAAGAGAGAGAGAGAGAGAGAGAGAGAGAGAGAGGGAGAGAGAGAAATAGTGAATTTGAGAAAAAAAAGACAATTCAGAATTATAGTCTACTTGTCTGAAACAAGTGATAAGTCATGTTTATGTGGCACATTAATCTTATCTCTATCACTTTGGCCATTTTCCTTACAGGACGATGCAAGGATTTTTTTGCATTCATTTTTTACCTGTACCATCTTTTTATGAACTTTGCTGTAGCTTTTGTGACCTCTCACTCTTACTCACTGAACTCTTGTTAAATTGTTTAATATTTAAAATGATTTTTATTGAAAAGTCACCTGGGCAGTTTTAGAGTAGATTTATAATATCCTAATAAAATAGATAATTGAAATGAAGGAGAGTTAGTCATGAAACATGAAAATTAACATATTAAGGAAATTTTATAATGTGCATGGCAGTCATTTGGAAGAATACTCAAATATGGGAAATAGAGAGAGGCCTATCAATAAAATGTTGGGTGGTCGTGGGAGGTAAGAGCGTGGCACAACAATTCCTGAAACTATCTGTTAAATTATGGGGTGTCAAAATCACCCCTCATAATGATATTGCACACTTGGAGGAAATCATTCATTTTGGGAAGAAGCATTTGTATCCATATCAATTATGTAAATTTCTTATACAGAGAGTTGAATTATGTTTTTCTTTTTTTATTTCTCTTTATATACTTTCAACATTTTGGTAAAAATACTTTTCTGTATCATGCATATATGTCTGCTGTGCTTTAAGATAATTTCATAATTAACATCTCCAGAAACTGAATGAAAATATCAGTGTTATTCTTCAGTATCTTTAACAAGTATACATATTTTAAATTTACAATTTTATGGAGCATTAGAGAATTGGAAAAACACAAACAGAAAAAAATTTAAATTTACTTTTACTTCTTGTGCAACTGAATTTTTGACAAAGAAGAATAAATCTAAATGAAAGGATTATCATTATATCAAAAGCCCTTTCTCTTTTGGTTTTGCCAATATTCTTTTCATTATGCAGCTGTGTACCTTCTTCTCAAACTGCGTGTATCTGACTGGGCTGAATGCACAGGTTTCTCTTGCTGCTCCGTGAATTGGAAATTTGTGTTACTCTGTTGGCATGTCGATTTTTACCTTCCCAGTGGAAATCAGGAGCATCACCTTCAGGATAATCCCAAACTAAATTGCTCAGAATACAAAAGCAGCTTCAGAAGCAGAGTTTGAGGTTTTTTTTTCCCCTTTTTTGTCAGTGTCTTGCTTTCCAAACAATGAAAATAGAAGTTTTGCTGGATTCATTTTTACAAACTTACAGAATTCTGTGTAATATTATAGTTATTGCATAGCTAAATAAGCTGTGGTTACATTGCTAGCTCTAAAGCTGATCAGCTATATCTAATGACCTTGAACTAATTACTTAACCTATTTTTGCCTTAGTTTCTTATCTATAAAGGGAGAGATGAGAAAAAAAAAAGACAACCCCCATTGTAAAGTACCTTTTAATTGTCAAGGCAGGGTCCTCACAACACGATAAGATAGAGAAAATATTATTCACATTTTAAAGAGTAAAAATTGATAGTTCAAGACTTTGTGTGACTTTAGAGAGTCATACAACTAGCAATTGTCAAAATTGAGATTTGAATCTAGGACTTCGGACTCCAATATCAAGATCTCTTCCGATTCTAAATATAAGAGTATCTAAATAGTACTAAGAGTTTTTTCATGTATATTTCTTTCAAACTTTTCATCAATTAATTTGTGAAAGATATTGCCACCCTACGCGTTTGTAGGTAAATCCATGTATGTGATGAAGAAAACTAGAGCAATTCTGTTTACAAAGATCTCTAACAATGATGAAATTTTCAATAGAAAATGTTGGCTTCCTTTAATGCAATTAAATGTGTGGTGTCATTTCATAAAAGAGCCTTTATTGTGTAGTCTCAGTGCTTATTTAGAATAATTAGATAACCACAATGCTTTATTTCTAACTAATTGTGATTGATTTATCTATGGAAACTATTGACCAAATCAGAGAACTCAAAGCTGCTCTGATACCTGTCCTAACAAAATTCATCTTAGTTTCAGTGCCATGTGTGGTACAAGAATAATCAGCCCCAAATTTGAACTATCAATGGTTCATTAGATTATGTTCAAATTAAAAGTTAGAATGGAAAAGAAGGCAGCCAATAATGTTTCTTCTAAAATTAAAAGTCTATTTCTTTCCGTACTTCAAATTGCATGTAATTAGAATTAATAGTAAAAACATTTAAAACATTAAATTTAAATTTTGAGTAGATTTTAAGAAAGTACATTGGAGGTAATATGTAGCATTAGAAAAAGTATTGACCTATGAGTCAGGAAAGCTGGGGAGATAATTCTGGCTCTGCTGCTAAACTAACTTTGTGACCTTAGGCAATTTTAATTCTCCTATATGGTGCTCTTTACTCATCTGAGAAATTAAAGACTTGAACTAAAAAAGTTTTACCATCCTCTTGTGTCCCCCTTGATAACTAAGTCCCTTTGATTCTGCCTCTAAAGTACTACTGGTGCACTCTCACTTCTTTATTCTCACTGCTACTTTGTCACATACTAAACAACAAAATGCAGACCATTCACTGAGAACTCTCTCTTCTTGTCTCAAATAACTGACATTTAACTCTACGTTCTCTCCCTTCATTTTAATCTCCAATGAATGTATTTTCCTTTGCTTTTCCACAGACTTCCCCTCTCTATGGACATTGTGTCTCATATTTCTCTAACCAAATGCCTCCATCATCATCCCTGCTCTCTAATTTTTAACCTCTAAATGGTGGACCTTTCCCTGCATGCCAATTATTGAAACAATCACTTGATACTCTGTAACATTAGGTATTATGTTATATCTCTCCATCATATCTTTGCCTTCCTCTTTCGTTGAAAAATTTCTAATGTATTCTATGCCTCTACTCTATCTCCCTCTTTTAAACCCATAGCAATGGAACTTGTGTTACCACCACTCAGTGGAAACTGCTTTCTTCAATGCTGCAAGTGATTGCTTAATCACCATCTGATGACCTTTTCTCAGTTCTTATCCTCTCTGTAAAATATAATACTGTTGATCCCCTAATCTTTCTGGGTAGTTTCTTTTCTCAGTGGATATTCACTATTCTGTTGGTTCTCATTCTCCTTGTCTGACTGTACATTTTCAGTCTCCTTTGCTATCTCTTCATCCTTATGAATTTCCCTCAACTGTAAGCTAAGTCATGCCCTTTAACTGCAGGCTACCGTGGCCCACATTTTTGTTTTTCTATATCTACTATCTCCCATGGAGGTAACATCATTTCCTACATACATGACTATGCAGATAATTTCTATATCTATATATTCATTAGACATATTCCTTTTGAACTCCAATCCCTTTTCTCCAGCAGTCTATTAGACATCTCCTAGTAGATGTCTCATAAGTATTTCAAATTCAGCATATCCAATGCAGGACTCATTATTTTCTTCCCTCAGTCCTCTCAATTTGTCTTCTTTCCAACTTCCCTAATAATGTTAAGGGTGCTATTATTCTCTCAGTCACCCTCAGTATTTTCCTGAACTTCTGAGTCTTATTTTTCTTGCATACTTGATCCATAATCAATTTTTTTCATTTCTGTTTCCACATTATCTCTCATTGATGTTCTCTTTTCTTCAGTCAAGTAAACTCATCAACTTTTACCTAGATTCTCCCAATAATCTCCTGTTTAGACTCCCTACCTCAAGTCTCTTTCTATTTCAATATGTCCTCCACATAGAAAAGTGATTTTCTGAAGCATAGGTCATTGTCCTGCTCAATAAATTCCCTTCATCTCCATGATTGAATGTAAGATCATCTGTTTGGTCTTTAATGCTCTACATAAACTGTCTCTTTTCTGTGGTTCCAGTCTTTTAACATATAATTCTTCTCTGAACACCATATAGTCTAATGATACAGGGCTACTTGCTGTTACTTGCACATGTCCTCTCTCCATCACTTTGCACTGACTATGCCTGGAATATTCTCTTCTTGTGATCTCCAACTCTTGACATCCCTGGATTCCTTCACTACTCAGAATATAAGGTCACCTTCTATACAAAGCCTTTCCAGTCCCTCTAGCCCTGTGAACCTTCTCCTTTAAGGTTACCCTTCCTCTGTTATTTACATATTTTCTAGGCATCTATTTATTTATAGATTGATATCTCCCAAAATAATGTAAGCCCCTTGAAAGTATGAACTCTTGGAGTAGCTAGGTGCCTCGGAGTCAGTTTAAATCTGTTCTCAAACGCTTGACACTTCCTAGCTGTTTGACTCCTGGACAAGTCACTTAATCTCAATTGCTTTGCCAAAAGAAAAAAAAAGTAGGGACGTTATGGATTATTATTTTTTTTTTGCTTAGGTATACAGCTCTTCTCATAATGCTTGACACATGCTAAAGTTACATTTTTGTTGCTTAATTGATAGTGTAGGCCTTCATTAAGACTCACATGAACTGCTGATGGAGTTTTAGAAGAGGTCCTTTGGCCTCCATTCTCTCCCTTCTCTTATCCATCCTTTAAACTTTTGTCAGGAGAAACTTCTTTAGATATATGTTATACCAGGGCTTTTTTATTGCTCGTAAAACTCCCATCTCC
The DNA here is from genome assembly GCA_028658325.1 of Potorous gilbertii. Taxonomy (NCBI): domain Eukaryota; kingdom Metazoa; phylum Chordata; class Mammalia; order Diprotodontia; family Potoroidae; genus Potorous; species Potorous gilbertii. Next base: position 70,044,671 of record CM053774.1, on the reverse strand, counting down.
CCTTTGCCTGCTGAGTAAAGTTCAAACTCCTTAATGTGTATTTAAAACCTTTGCCCCTCTGCCATCTTGTACCACCCTACCTCCTGAAACTTATCCTACTCCATTCCATGTACTCTAAACTCTAATAAAGCTTTAATAAGCTGGGCACACAAAATCTCCTCTTTCCCATCCCTCTTCCTTTGCCTAAACTGTTTGTTCAAAATCCTTACAGAGTCTTCATTATTATATGTCTATCCCCATTTTAAGCCCTACCTCAGGCGTGGAGGACCTAGGGCTCAAGGCCTATGTGACCTTCTAGATTCTTGGGAGTGGTCTTTTGACTGAGTTCAAATTACTTTTTCTTTTGTTTTGTCCCTCCCATCAGCATTTTTTTTTTATTTAAGTTTAAGAACAGGTTATGAAGGGGATGGGATGGGGGGAGTCATAGAGGAGTGGGAGGAGGCAGGGGACAGGAAGACCAGAGCCTCTGATCTGTGTTCACTCTAGATGGGGCTGATCTAGATTTCTGAGCCTTGGTCCAGGGCACACAGTGAAGTATGCAATAAGATGAGGTTCCAGGGGGTTTAGGAAAAATCAGAGTGGCCAAACCAAAAGTGAGGACTGAGATTCTCCTTGGATTAGTAGCACGACAGTAATAAATTTTGTTCCATTTATTTCGACCCTTATGATATATTCTTGTAGCTAAAGTCTTTGTGCTAAAGAGTACTATTTTCACCTTTCGAACTTCTGGCACTTTGTTTCTAGCATCTCTGAATATGCAACCGATTTGTAAGCTGCCAGCTCAAGAGCTGCTGCTTGCTCCCTAGTTCAAGTGTTCTGATCCAAATAAGATTGAAGTGCTGCATATTTCTGGTTTAGGTCCTTTAGGTTTCTACTTATGTTTACTGTGATATCTTTCATTTCTAGATGTTTCAAGCTAGTCAGTTTCTTCACATTCTCCAGAAGTTTATAGTCTTCACTGGTTAGCTCACCTATTGGTACATGGCCATTTTGGAGAACGTATCCTGTCACAGCTCTGTAATGTCTGCCTTGGCGGGCCTTGTGGCCTCCTTGGTGGTTTCTACCACTGTAACATCGAGACCTAGGAAGGGAGGAAGGAGAAAAGAATTACCAATGGGACCCAATGAAGTTAAGTGACTTGCCCAGGGTCAAACAGTCAATATTTATCAGACACAGGACAGAAATCTAGGATTTTCTGGCTCTGAGAACAGATCTTTATCCACTTATCTTGTCTTATAAAATCCTATATTAACAAGAATGACTAAGAAAATAAAAGCAGGGAAGAGTTCAACAAAAATAACCAATATAATGACTGGAATTGACATTATTTGAAATATTGGTTACCACTTGTTTCCTTACAGTCATACTTTAATTATTCACTTTAAGTATTTCTGTGATACTTCGTTTTTTTCTTCAATTTTACATATAGACGTTTATGTGCAAATCTATGCATGTACATGAATATTTATGCATACAAATGCAGAATCATGCCATACTACAATACAAATATACATTTTTAAATGAGTACTCTAAGCTCCACCTAATCCTGTGATTGAATGTGAAAAAATTCCCTCTGAAAAATGTAGAAAAACCCAGAGATATTTTAGTTTGGCATGACTAATATTCATTCTTCAAATGATAACCTTTTGCAACATTTAAAAAAATACAAGAGTGGAAATCATTCTTAAATGGCAATATTATGCTGTCTGCCTAAACAAACTGTCTCCACTGTATTCCATAGACAAATCTTCACAAAAGGACTGAGAATAGACTTTATTACTGTTGTGAATGGCTCCTAGACCAAAAAAGCCTGTACCTTGCTTTTAAATCTTTTATAATGTTCTGTTTCTTTCTCCTATAGCCAGGTTTGCTCATTCTTTTCTTAAAATGCTGTTCCCTTTATTGACTCAAAGATTACTATCAGATGTCACATAGATTTCTTGACCGTATATCATAATGCCCATTAAACTATGTGCCGATGGACCTACAGAAAATAATACTAAATAATGCTGTGCACAAAGCCACTGTACACTCATGCATCAGGATAAGTAATAAAATGCTTTAGTGGCTGCAGATGAGGTACTTTAAGACAGGGTTACAAAAGGTCCCCGGTGCTCCCTTTTGGAGAGTATGTCAAATAGCTCCAATGGATCCCCTTCACACATAAACTAACAAAACAAGAGATGTACCTTAACTATTCTTTCCTCCTAGGAATCTTTTACCAAGACAGTCATTTGAGCTTAAGATTTGCAGAGAAATGCTTCTGTCATGTTGGTAAGAGCAACTTTTCAAAAAAGCACCTTTCCTTCATTTCCTAGACTATTAATGGTATTCTAACAATCTAACTTCAATATAGCGACCAGGGCAAATTGTTTTATAGTCTCACACACACACACACACACACACACACACACACACACACACACACACACACACACCTGGTCCTTTTATCTCACATTTTGAAAACACAGTAACTCCATAGGGTAGGAAATTCAAATGCAATTGCACTCAATTTTCCCTAATTTACCAATGAGGAAGTTGAGGCTCACAGCGAGGCAGTGACTTCTCCAGGATTACGTAGCAAGGTAGTGAAACCTACAGTAAAACCTAATCTGGGGTTCTCTTTACTACTACATCTTGCTGCTTCTGGTACAAAGAAATTTTTTTTTTAAAGTCAGAGAATTAGTTCACTACAGTGAACTAAAATATTTCTAAACGTTTTTGTTTTTCATTCTTATTTATTCATATGTCTTAAGGAAAAAAGAACACTGTTGGTGATTTGTGACTATGCCCCACTTCAGCTATACATCAAATATCAGAGGAAGATGAAAATATATTATTTTAAAAATCAAACATGATTACTTACGTTTTCTTACTTTCATAAAAAGGTGGGAGATGATGGGTATAGAAAATTATAAATATAGTGAAATAAGGTCACTGCATCAATTGAATTTGCCTGTCTTCACTGTGAGGAGGATCTTTAATGATTGGTTATAAGAGGTAGCAGAAATGCAATCATTCAGGAACTTTAAATGCCATGGGAAAGAGAGAGAAGTTAAAGAAGAAATGAATGATGGTAGAACCTGTGTCATAATAAAATTTTAGAATATACCAGAAAAGAGGAGAATTAATGAAGAGAACAGAGTTAAAAGCAAAACAAAAACAAAAAGCAAAACCCCCAAACACTGGAAAAACAAGGGAAAATGAAATTTTGAATTACCTCACTGAACAGAGAGGAAAAAGGACAAAATAGAAGGAATTTTTAAAAAAAAAATTAAATAAATGAAAACAATTCAAGTCAAAAGCCCAAACTAGGAAAAAAAAGTAGACATACCAGCCTGGTGAATCATTGGGGAAAGAATGATATCAAAATAGTTTAAGCAAAATCAGTCATAATGCCAAAGTATTGATCTAAAAGAGCAAGGGGAAAACCAAAACAACAACAAAAAAAGTAATACTGAGGAAAGTGGTGGAAAATGTAACCCTAACACATAATTTTAATATAAATGGACACAATTTAATAAAATGAAGGAGAATGGCAGAATGGATGGGAGTATAGCATGAAATATTTTTTTTTCTAAAAACAAACCAACAGATTCAAAATGAGAGGCTGCAGCAAAGTTCATTATACATTGGGTAAATTCAGCAAGCCTCCCCCCCAAAAAAAGAACAAAACAAAACAAAAAAAACCCCATTGATCTAGAGAAAGACTTTGCAACTGTCCCAATTTTATTGTTCTAATTCATAAGTAAAGATCCTATTTTTTCCTTTTTCCTTTTGCAATGATTTAGATGGTTAACTTTTAGGAATTTTTCTGATTTGACCTTCTATACTATTATAAATCAGACTTGTAATGGAAAAAAAGACAAAAAAAAACTTAGAGCTTCTTGCTTTGAGACTCAATGATGCAAGTCACACATGAGAAAGCTGACAGTAAGGCTCAGAACTTCTAATTCCAAAACTAGTGTACTTTCTAATATTCTCTTTAATGAAAAATATGTGAGGACACAGGTAACAAATTACAAATAGTGATAGGCACTTTGGAAGTGGTCAGTTTTTTTATATAAGGTCATACAGATTTGCTTTCCTTAAAGGTTATGAAGATTTTATTTTTCATTACAAATTGCTTTGAATCTATAGGTTCATTTACATCATTCTTATTTTTAAAATTACAATTTAGACTACCTGAACTAGCTAGAGGCATACTTTAATTGCAGAAATCTTGAGACTAGAAAATCCTTTTGGGGAAACACTAGGTGATATTCATTGCTTTAGCCATTCAATGTTTATAGGTTAGAGTTACTTTTGTTAAAAGTCAGTTGTGGAATGAACAGTTCTGTGTATGTGTGTGTGTGTGTTTCTCAATCTAATTGCCATTTTCAGCTTTGACACAGATGAGAAAAAATAACCATATAATTGTTAAAGAGCTAATATATTTTATTCATGAAGTTTAACAATGTTCACAGGAAAAATCCTAGCCCCTTTAAAAATTGTTGCCAAGAAGTCAAGTGATATGAATAACAATAAAAAGCAACAAAACCAAACCTTTTCAATAACACTATTTAGTTCTTATTAAACATCAATAAGGAGAGGAGAGTAAATGAGTACGTGAATTTATTGGAGTGATACAGAAGCCTGGTTGCTAGGGGAACCCTATCCATATTGGAAGAAAATGATCACAGTGGTTTTATTCGGACCAAGAAAAAGATGGAGTATAGTCTTTTTTCTAATCTTTCTACCCCTTAATGGAATGTGTATATATATATATATATATATATATATATATATATATATATATATATATATATATATAATATAAGTAGGATATATTTGTACAGATGGGGAAGTGATAATACACCTATTCTTATCAGTGGAAGACTGCTGTTTGTAAGAAAGGAGACAAAAGAGTGATAAATACCTGAACCCAAATGGAAATTTGTCATTTGGTATTCTTGGCTAAACTCAAGTATCACTATTAATCTGCTGGTAACAACTCAAATTACCAGTAGATGAACTAGAAGGAAATAGCTAGACTTTTAAGAGGTTGGTCTTATAAAACTCATTCCACATTTTTTCATCCTGAAGTTTCACTCCAGGCCTGAAATTCACACTTTGGAATTACCTTCCACTACTGCACCCTGTCCATCTCATCCGATCCTCCTCTTATTACCTCTATTTAAGGAACGCACTCAGGCCGGTGTTACCTCATTCTACTCAAGGCCGCACTCCAAACTCCTACAGTGCCCTAGCAGGCTACTTCCCAAACCCCTAATTTCCTCCATCTTTTTTCAGTTTCCTTTGATGTTCTGTCTTTACCTTTTAAGCCATCTTTCTTTCTGCTTATATTTGAATTTATAGTTCTTAACACAGTCTCTGGCATATAGAAAGGACTTAATAAATAAATAAATAAATAATAAACATTAATAAATGTTTATTGACTGACTGGCTGAACAATTAATTGTTTGCATCCCAAAAGGCAAAAGGCCTAAAAATATGCTAAGTATCCATGATGAAAACTGCTTTGTAATTCTGTTTTTTAAACCTACTCTTTTAGTTTTAACAATTCCTATAATTAGTAATTAATACTTGAAAACTGCAGAATTTAGGGGCTTGAGGGATCCTATTTGCTAGGTGATAAAGAGAATTATATAGGGTGTAGTTACTTATATTTTCTAATATCACTGCAAAAATATTTCATCCAAGATTAACATTATACTAAGAAATACACCATTCACTTAATAACACTTACTTTTAATTAGTATATTATTCAGTAAAAAAGTAATACTGTTATAGAATGGTATGTTTTAGATACTTGGATCAATCTGTAATCACCCTAATAATGGACCTTCCTCCAAGAGTATAGGTCAAAATCCTTTCATATCTTCTCAAATTTTGTATCCCTTTTTCACATCCTCCCATAAATGTTCCATTGGGGTCCACTCAACTTGCTGTGCTTTTTCTCAAGATTTGTTGAAATTATGTAGATATCCATGAAGCATACATGATTTTCACATTCTCACTTGATATGTTCTGCTTTATTTCTATAACTTTAACTTTTAATAGATTTTTTTGTCACATTTGATCCACATTGTTTCATTGTCAATATGCTTGTGTATTCTAATCAAGTGCAATCATCTCCATCTATTTTTATGATTTCCAATAATAAATTTTTGCAATTTTCTTAAATTTTAAGCTTAAATATAAACTAAGGAAAGAAAAAAAAAGAAACAAATACTAAAATTTAATACAAAACAAGAAAAGAAAAAAAAACATAGACATGGGCACAGTGGAATGTAAGAGAGTATGCAAAATATAAAGCAATAAAGTTCCAGTTTTAGAAATCTTGTATAATATATACTACACATTGAATTCAGATCTGTCCATCTTTTTTTTACTTCCTCATAGGTTTTGCTTTATTCTTTGCTGTGCACTTTTTACTTTGTTCTTTTTTTCCACCCCCAGAATACAATTAAGCACAGATATAGATAATATTTATACATACATATATGCAAATTAATATATACACACATGTACACATACATGGATGCATACACTTAAGTGCATATTTATAAATATCTATAATTATACACGTGAACACATATGCACTCATGCATCTAAGTAAGATTGTACTATACTTGCTTATGCTCTGTTTTTCTGAAGGTAGATAATATCTACCTTCATAAATCCAAGTCTTTCCATATTATTTTCTAGATCCACCAAATCACCATTTCCTATACCACAGTAATATTCTAGTCTTATACTGTCTAGTTGTTTTAAATAAGTTAAAGCAATATTGATTAATCTTAATATATAGTGTAGTTTCTCTATTTTTCTTTTTTGATTAAATCTATTTTAGCTTTAACTTTGTTTGAGGTCATGATTCCTACCCCTGCTTTTTTCTCTAATAAATGCTATTCCCAATCTTTATTTTTGTTTGTGTGTATCTCTTATTTCCTATCCCTCCTGTCTTGTCTGCTTCTACCTACCACCTTGCCTTCTTTTTACATAATTTACACCCACAATGATCCCTCCCTTTTCCTTCCTTCTCACCCTTTCCCCTTAACTCTTGTTTCCATCTAAATTTAGAAGACTTGTATAGCTTTCCAAATTTATACATTGTTCCCTCCTTAAACCATTCCCATTAATATAGACACCTGTCTACATCCACCTTTATCCTATTCCCTTGCCCTCTTATTTGTTAATAAGTTTAGAAGACTTTTATTCTCTTCTAAATGGATATATTCTTCTCTCTTTAATCCAGATATGATGTGAGAAGGATTTTCACTAAAAATCCCTTCCCTATCCCTATCCACTTAGCCTTTTATTTCCTCCTGAATTTAGAAGACTTTTATACCCTTCTATATATATATATATATATAATATATATATATTCCTTATGTGAATAGGGTTTCATAACCAGCCTTTCTCCCTCATCAAGTCCCTCTGTGTCAGTTTTTCCTGTAAAATCTCATTTGTATGAGATAATTGCACTTTTACTTTTTCCTAGACAGTATTGCTATTTCAAATCACATCATACTCGTCTCTACCCAATCATTCTTTTGAACTACCCAATTACTTATTACGTAGACATATAATTTACATATCCTTGTATAAAAATAGGTTTTTAACTGAGTCCCTTGTAATTAGTCTTTGATATTTACCTTATATTTCTCCTGCATCTTGTCAGATAAATTATTTATTAAGATCAGGTCTTTTGCAATAAAATCCTTAAAGTCTGGTAATTCATTGAATATCAATTTTTTTTTTTGTTCAGGATTGTTACATAGGATATTTTCAGCTGCAATCCCTATTCATTTGCTGTTCAATGTACAGCTTTCTAAGAAATGTGGTATTTTAATGTAGCCACCACTATGTCTTCTGTCATTCTAAATGTAACTTTGCCATATAAGGATTATTTAGAATAATCATAATAATTAATTTCTGTACTGGATCTGGAGATTACAGAATTTAGCTATGTTATTCCTGTATGTTTTCCTTGTAGGATCTCTTTTCGGTGGTGACAGGTGGATTTTTTCTATTTCTATTTTCCTCTCTTGTTCTAACACTTTGGGACAATTTTATTTAATTATTTCTTGTGTTATTGTATCAAGATTCATTTTTTTAAAAAAAACATAGCTTAGAGAAATTCTGATTATTTTTATGTTTTCTTTTCTTGATTTGTTCTCCAGATCAGTTGTTTTATTCTTATGAGATGTTTCAACATTCTCTTCTAATTTTTCATTCTTTATAATTTGTTTTTATTATTTCTTGCTCTTTCATAACTTCACTGGCTAACCCTTGCCCAATTCCAATGTTTAAGGAATCATTTTCTTTTTCACTTTTACTTTTTTTAATTGAATTATTTTGTTTGTTTTCAGTGTTGGACAATCGCTTCCATATATCTTAAATTTTTTTCCACTCCTTCCCTCGTATTCCCAATCCCTCCCCACTCCTTCCCTGAGACAGTATACAACCTTATATAGGTTCTACACTTACATTCCTATTAAATGTGTGTTGCATAGAAAAATTAAAATGAATGGGAGAAACCACAAAACAAAACAAAACATAACAAAATACAAAAGAAAATGGTCTGTTTCTGTCTGAGATCTAATTCCATAATTTATTCTCTTGATGTGGATGGAGTTTTGCCTTGAGTCCACTGGAAATTTTTTATGTCCATGCACTTCAATGACATACTAAGTCTGTCAGAAAAATTCCTCACACACTGTGTTTCTGTGTAGAAAGTTCTCCTGGTTCTGCTCCTTTCACTCAACATCAGTTCATGTACGTCTTTCCAGGCTTTTCTGAAGTCTTCTTATTCATTGATTCTCATGGCACAATAGTATTTCATTACATTCATATACCACAACTTGTTCAGCCGTTCTCCAATTGATGAGCATCCCCTTCATTTCCAGTTTTTGGCCACCACAAAAAGAGCTGCTATATAAATTATTGTACATGTGGGGCCCTTTCTCATTTCTATGATTTCTTTAGGATAGAGGCCCAGAAGCAATATTGCTGGGTCAAAGGGTATGCACATTTTTGTAGCCCTTGGGCATAGTTCCAAATTGCTCTCCAGAATGGTTGGATCAGCTCACAGCTCCATCAACAACGAATTAGTGTTCCAACTCTCCCATATCTTCTCCAATATTTATCATTTTCCTGTTTTGTCATGTTTGCCAATCTGATAGGTGTGATGTGGTACCTCAGAGCTGTTTTGATTTGCAGTTCTCTAATCAATAGAGGTTTAGGGCATTTTTTCATATAATTATATATATCTTTAATTTCTTCCTCTGAATATTCCCTCTTCCTACTTTGATCATTTATCATTTGGGGAATGACGTGTTCTTGTATGTTGGACTCAGTTCTCTATATATTTTAGAAATGAGGCCTTTATTATTTGTAAAAATTCTTTCCTAGTTTTCTTCTTCCCTCCTAATCTTGGTTGCATTGGATTTGTTTGTTCAAAAACTTTTCAATTTAATGCAATTATAATTATTCATTTTGTACTTTATAATGTTCTCTTTCTCTTGTTGACTCATAAATTTCTCCATTCTCTATAAATCCAACAAATATGCTAAGGCTACATAACATTCTGAATTTCCTTTTCTAGTTGGTTAACTTCCTTTTTACAATCTTCTTGTTTTTCTTGGATTGTTCTTATTTTTCTAATTTTTCCTCAATCTTTCTCTTTCAATTTTTAAAGTTTTTTAAAGTTCTTCCATGAATTCTTTTTGGGCTAGTGAGCATTTGATATTACTGTTTGTGGTAGGAGAAGCTTTATATTACCTCAGTATCCTCCTCTGAAGATGAGCCTTGGTCTTCTGTATTTCTATAGTAATTTTGTATGGTTGGGTTCTTTCTCCTTTGCTTGCTCATTTAAAAAACAAACAAATGAGCAAACAGAAATTATAGCAACTTGTAATCTTCTCTAGTCCTGAGGTATAACAGATCGTAACTCTTGTCTCACATCCTCCTCCAGTTCTCTCCTCTGACCTGGAACTGAAACCAAGAAATCCACCTTCCTCTAAGTGTCCTTTGCTAACGGTGACCTGCCTCACTCCTGCATTTACTGGGCATGTGCTAGTTCCTCATGGCATCTTCTCTGGTCCTCATCTTTGTGTCTGTATCTCTTATCAGCAGAGCTTCCCCCTATCTTCCCCTGCTCAGACGCCAAAATAACTATATTGTCTGGAAAGTGAAAATTCCTGATATGCCATTTTTGTCTTGTTTGTGGGGGAAATTTGCAGAGTTTCAAATGTTTTAATCTCTGCCATCTTCCCAGAATCCTTGCTCCAACTGTAATTCTTATGATATTGGGGTATCTGATGACCTGTTCTTATATAACTTCATGTGAGGAATACTTTTCATTAGACACCTTCGATCATTTTTAAGAGACAATAATGGAATAACTAGAAAGTTTCTACAAATTTCCAAAGGAATCTATCCTAATTCTGTTTAATTATGAGCCAACATGATCATTAATATGTTACAAACAAATAAGTTGCTATTTAATTACATAACATCATTTAGAAAATAAGCGTTCTTTTTTCACTTGTTTCCTCTTGTGTAGACAGGCTGAATTCTTTGAAATGAATATGGTGTTCATGTAGAAGGCAATCAACACGAGTTGTATGCAAACAGAAGCATCAGGAGTATCTCACCATTTGAATGGGAACCATTTACTTTGGAGTATTGTGATGGGCATTTTAATGAATAAATATATTGCATTTATATTTTATAAAGGATTTAGGATATCTAATATTGCAGATATCATCTAGTTTGATTCTTTTACTTTACTATTTTACCCTTTTAGGATAGAGGATATAATTGACATATCTAGCATATATGATATCAGACTTATACTACAGCAACCACAACAACAACTACAACTACTACTAGATAGTATTTATATGGCATTTTAAGTTTACAAAGCACTTATTATTTTTAGGTAGGAGCTATTATTATACTTATTTTATGAAAAGGAAATTGAAGTGGTAAAGTTTAAGTGACTTGTCTAGGATCACCCAACTGGTAAGTTTTAAGGCTGGAATTGAATTGAAATCTTCCTGATCAAAGGCCAGAACTCTAAGTGTGCCACTTAGCTGTCTCTTAAATATAAATATTAAATTAAAGGTTAATGCTCATTTTTGTTTTGGATTTTTGACTTGAGAATAAAAACAAATTTGATGTAGGAAAAGAATATGGAATTTGTATCATATAATTAAATGAGCACTTATTTAGGAGCCAGAAGATCTAAGTTCTAATGTTGGCTCCACCACACAATGGCTGTATGACCTTGGGCAATCAATCAATTAAAAATACTGTTGTTGTTGTTACTCTGTTTTTTCAGACATGCACTACTCTTCCCAACCCATTTGGGATTTTCTTGGCAAAGGTATTGACATGGTTTGCCATTTCCTTCTCCATTTATTTTTACATTCAAGGAATGGGGGAAAGAGAATTAGAACTTGCCTAGGGTCATGCAATTACTGTGTCTGAGGCCAAACTGAACTCAGGTCTCCCTGACTCCAAGACCAGTGTTCTACTCACTGAAACATCTAAGTGCATTTATTAATTGCCAAATATGTATCAGGTTTTGCACTAGATCCTGGGGATAATATTGCAAATATAAACATAATGCTTTTCTGAGTGTAAGTTTTATTTGATCTTTCAAGTGAAGCAGATGAATTAGATGACTTCCAAGGTCTCTTTGGATTCTATGAATCTGTGATCTCATGATCTATAAGAGACAAAAGACATGTACGTCTAACTCTTACTAGCTAAAGTAGACACTGTCTTTAACTGTAAAATACAAAGAAATATTCAGACAACTCAGTTTATAATGGGATGATAAAAGTACACAGGAAACAGTAAAATACTCACTAAGCATGAATTATTATTAAAGATGCTTAAAGAAAATAATTGTTTTTAATAAAAATTATTTTATAAAGGTTGCTTAGAATCCGTTGTTCAATTCAAACAAACTTTTTTTATGCTCTCATTATATGTTGCACTAGATTCAGAGGGAGCCGCCGACATGAATCTGAAAGTGCGCTTTCTCCTTTAAGAAACTTACAATCATTATGTACAAGAAAGAATTACAGATATTCCATTTTGGGCTACTATGAAGATCTATCTAGATATTCAAAATAAAATAAAACCTCTTCATTTTCTATTTGTTAAAACTTCTTTAAAATGGTAAACATATCAATATTTCCTTGGAAAATAAATCTTCATATACTCTGAATGATTTAAATAGGAAACAAAAAGTTTTTGTCACCTTTTCAATAAATTTTCTTATTTTCACAATTTTTGAAATCATTTTAAGATGAATAATAACTTCATTTTTTGTAGCTTTAACGAATTTCTCTTCCTGTTAAATCAAGCATTTAAATAATGTTACTAAAGGGTACATCAGTCCTTTATAGAATGAAAGCTTAAAGCTTTTATTTCCCCTCACATTTTCTTGGTTTATGGTAGATTATGACCTTGCACAATCTGAAAGTATATGTTTTTACTGAAACACAAGGGCTGGGGGAAAAGATCATTGATCAGAATGGCACTTGGAAGCCAATAATTGTGTGCTAGTTTGTTCTATCAGTTTCCATATACGGATTAGATATTCTCCAAGATATTCTTTTGTTAGAAGTCTGAATGAAAATGAAATATTTTCTTCATGATTTGTAATAATATGATTAAATGTTGTTTAGAATTAGTGTTATTTTGTTTAAACACAGTTCACTTTTGCAATGGTCATACATATACCTGTCATTTTGGCTTCTTAATTTCCATAAAACAATATTATGTTATCCTGCCTCTGCTAACAGATGTGGACCAGTTTTCTTCTGAAATCATAACTGAAACTGCTTTGACTGTGTTATTGCTACTATATTTTTCTCCCAAATGTTATACTTTTTGTGATTGTGTCTCTCTCAAAGCCCTCACATACGTATGTTTTCAGTTGCTAAGCAACATTTAAAAACATTGAAATCACATTTGACATTTTGGTCTTGTAAGAAGACACAATCTCACCTTCAAATACCAACTAAAGTTCTCACTAAAATCTGGATGTACTGGTCATTGTCTAGTTAGCATGAGAGACAAAGACCAACGGGTGTGACTGCATCCTTCTATCATATCAAATACCCATCACATTGTCACTCCTTCTGATTTTCTAGGAATTGATCTGACAACTCAGTAAAAACTGCATTAATTTACTCATCTAAATGCTGCATGTCAATCACTTCAGTTTATAGCTCAAGCAATGGCATTTACTGAATTAAGGCAAGTGCATGTGTAAGACTTAATGCAATTAAAAGATTAAATAGCTATTATTTTGCAAGTATAAAAGAAATTTAATGGCACTCAAAGAGGTATATTGGGTAAAAAAAGTCATTGAATTTAAATAAAACTCTAAGCTTGATAATTATTTGGAATAATGTTAGAACAGATTCAGTCAATTAGCAAAGCTGCTGAAATTCATATAGCTGCATATCTCCAAGACATTACAAATATAAATAAACACAGAGCACCAGAAACCTGGTCAATACCTTTCTTCTAGTCATGTTCACAGTTTCCATGATATTATTCCTTCCCCACTAAGAAACAAAACTTTGCAAAGAATAATATTTATTTTTCTTCTTTCTTTCCTTCATTATTCCTTCCCTCCTTTCTTCCTTCCTTCCTTTATTCCTTCCTTTATTCCTTCTTTCTTTTCTTCCATCTTCTTTACTTCATTCCCTCCTATCTTCCTTCACTATTTCCTTTTTTTGGTTTTTTATTTCATTAAATATTTCCCAATTACATGTAAAAAATTAAAAAAAATCATTTTTAAAAATGTGGATTTCCAAACTCTTTCCTGCTCCCTTAAACCCTCTTTGAGAAGGCAAACAATTATTTATGCATGTGGGCCATGTGAAACACATTTCAATATTAGTTATCTTGCAAAAGAAAACAGAAACAGAAGAAAAGAATAAAAATAGAGTGTAAAAAATGTGTCAATCTACATTTAGACTTCATCAGTTTTCTCTCTGAATGTGAAAAGCATTTTTCAGTATGGGTCATTAAGGTTGTCTTGTTCATTGTCATTGTCTTGGGTAGAGTAGTTAAGTGTTTCATAGTTGATAATTCTTACAATATTGCTCTTCCTGTGTACAATGTTCTCCTGGTTTGATTCATTGTAGTTTACTTGAGTTTATATGAGTCTTCCCAGGTTTTTCTAAAACTATACTGTTCATCATTTGTCAGTGCAATAGTATTCCATCAAATCATACACTCCAGTTCATTCAGCCATGCCACAGTTGATAACCATTCCTTCAACTTCCAAATCTTTGCCACCATAAAAAAAAATGCTGTTATAAATACTTTTGAACAAATAGGTCCCTTTTCTTGGTTGTTTTTGAGATACACACTTAATAGTGCTACTTCTGGGTCACAGTTTTAAATTCTTTGGGCACAGTTCCAAATTGTTCTCCACAATGGTTGCATAAATTCACAATTCTTCAAAGAGTGCATTAGTGTCCCATTTTTTTCTATATCCCCTCCAGCATTTACCAGTTTGCTTTTCTGTGATGTTATACATTCTTCTATGTGCGAAATAGTATTTCAGGGTTGTTCCACTTTGCATTTTCCTATTTAATAGTTAAATTTTGAACACTGTTTCCTATGATTATTGATGGCTTTCATTTTTTTTCTTCTTATGAAAACACTATGGTCCTGTCCTTGAATCATTTATCATCTTGGGAATGGTTCTTATTTTTATAAATTTCACTCAGTTGCCTATATATTTGAGAAATGAGATCTTTATTAGAGAAATGTGCTGTAATTTTCCCTCAGTTTTCTCTTTACCATCTAATTTTAACTGCATTAGGACTTTCCTGTACAAAAGATTTTTAATTTAAGTTAATCGAAATTGTCTATTTTACATCCTGTGATGCCTTCTGTATTTTTTTTTTAGCTTTAAATTTTCCCCTTATCCATAGATGCAATAGATACGTTTTCCATGTCCTCAAAATTCACTTTAGGTCTAAATCATTTATATACTTTTATTTATCTTGGTTGATTTTTTTTTGTCTAGTTTCTGCAAAAGGGCTTTCCTGTTTTCCAAGCAACTTTCGTCAAATAATGAGTTCTTGCTCCCAAAGAATCTTTGGGCTTAACCCACACAAGATTGTCATGATCATTTGCTACTTTTATTGTTTACCTAATCTATTCCACTGATCCATGATTCTTCTAGGTGGTACTAGATTGTTT
Organism: Potorous gilbertii; assembly: GCA_028658325.1. NCBI lineage: Eukaryota > Metazoa > Chordata > Mammalia > Diprotodontia > Potoroidae > Potorous > Potorous gilbertii. Next base: position 70,029,416 of record CM053774.1, on the reverse strand, counting down.
GGATGATTATTCGTTATTATGCAGTTTGAAATTTGGAACTGCTAGGTTGCCTTCTTTTTTCTTTTATTGATTCACGATATCAATGAACTTTTGCTCTTCCAGATGAATTATGTTGAAATTTTTCACAGCATTGTGAAATAGCTATTTGGAATTTTGAGTAGTATGGAAAAATTTTCATTTTTATTAAACTGGTTTGGTCTACCCATGAGTAATTATTATTTCTCCAATTGTGTAGCTCTGAATTAACTTTCATTTTGTAAAAATTTATTTATTTTCAGTTTTCAACATTCATTTCCAAAAGAGTTTGAGTTCCTAATTTTCTCCCTATCTCTCCCCTCCCCCACTACAAGACACCTTGCATTCCAATTAACCCTTCTCCCAATCTGCCCTCCCTTCTGTCATACCCCTCCCTTCCCCAATTCCCATCTTCTTTCTTTTGTTATAGGGCAAGATAGATTTATATACCCCATTACCTGTATTTCTTATTTCCCAGTTACATACAAAAACAATTCCTAACATTTATTCCTAAAACTTTAGGTTCCAACTTCTCTCCCTTCCTCCCTCCCCACCCATCCACTGAGAAAGCAAGCAATTCAATATAGACTATATATGTGTAGTTTTGCTAAAGACTTCCATAATAATCATGTTGTGAAACACTAACTATATTTCCCTCCATCCTATCCTGCCCCCCACATTTATTCTATTCTCCCTTTTGACCTTATCCCTCCCCAAAATGATTTACTTCTAATTATTTCCTCCTCTCCTTTTCCCTCCCTTCTATCATTCCTCCCACCCCACTTATCCCCTTCTCCCCTACTTTCATATGGTGGAAGATAGAGTTTCATACCAAATTGAGAGGGCATGTTATTTCCTCCTTAAGACAAATGTGATGGGAGAAACCTTCGTTTTTTTTCCCCTCTCTCCTCCCCCTTTCCCCTACATTGAAAAGGTGTTTTTTGTCTTTTTTGTGAGAGATAGTTTGCCCCATTCCATTTCTCCCTTTCTCCTGGCAACATATGTCTCTCTCACCTCATAATTTTACTTTTATAGATATCATCCTTTCCTATTCAACTCACTCTGTGCCCTCTGTCTATATATGTGTGTATAATCCCTCCAACTACCCAAGACTGAGAATAGTTTCAAGAGTTATAAACATTATCTTTCCATGTAGGAAAGTAAACAATTCTACTTTAGTAAGTCCCTAGTGATTTCTCTTTCCTGTTAACCTTCTTGTGCTTCTTTTGATTCTTGTGTTTGAAAGTCAAATTTTGAATTCAACTCTGGTCATTTCATCAAGAATTCTTGAAAGTCCTCTATTTCATTGAAATACCACTTTTTCCCTTGAAGTATTATACTCAGTTTTGCTGGGTAGGTGATTCTTGGTTTTAATTCTAGTTCCTTTCACTTCTGGAATATCCCATTCCAAGCCTTTTAATCTCTTAATGTAGAAGCTGTCAGATCCTGTGCTGTCCTGATTGTATTTCCACAATACTCAAATTGTTTCTTTCTAGCTGTTTGCAGTATTTTTCTTTGACCTGGGAACTCTGGAGTTTGGCTACAATATTCTTAGAAGTTTTTCTTTTTGAATCTCTTTCAGGTGGTGATTAGTAAATTCTTTCAATATTTATTTCACCCTCTAGCTCTAGAATATCAGGAAAGTTTTCTTTGATAAGTTTCGTGAAGGATGATGTCTAGGCTCTTTTTTTGATCATGGCTTTCAGGTAGTCCCATAATTTTTAAATTTTCTCTCCTGGATCTATTCTCCAGATCAGTTGTTTTGCCAATGAAATATTTCACATTATCTTCTACTTTTTCATTCTTTTGATTTTGCTTTGTAATTTCTTGGTTTCTCATAAAATCATTAGCCTCCATCTGCTCAATTCTAATTTTTAAAGAACTATTTTCTTCAGTGAGTTTTGAACCTCCTTTTCCATTTGACTAACTATGCTTTTTAAGTCATTTCTCTCCTCATCAGCTTTTTGGTCTTCTTTTGTCATTTGGATTAGTCTATTTTTAATGGTTTTATTTTCTTCAGCATTTTTGGGGATCTCCTTTAGCAAGCTGTTAATGTACTTTTCATGATTTTCTTTCATTGCTCTTATTCCTCTTCCCCATTTTTCCTTCACCTCTCTTACTTGATTTTCAAAATATCTGTGTGCTCTTCCATGGCCTCAGGCCATTGTATATTTATTTTGGAAGTTTTCTATGCAGTTGCCTTGAGTTTTATCTTCCTCTGATGATATGCATTGTTCTTTCTCATCTAAAAGGATGGAAGAAAATTCTTGTTCACCAAGAAAATAACCGTTAGTCCTTTTTTCTCCTTTTTGGGGGCATTTTCCCCATCACTTCCTTGACTTTTGAGTCCTTTGTCAAGTGGAGGGAATACTCTAGGGACATGTAAGTTCTCAGTTCCTCCAAGATGGAACAACCAAAGGAGAGAGTTACTCCTCCCTTGGCCTGTGCTCTGTTCTTTGGGCAACCATAACCTTTTCTACCCAGGATCCTCTCCAAAGCCTTCACCTGCCCCACCAGACCAGTGCAACCCAGTGTGACCACTCAGAACTGAGATCCAGAGTGACTGCTCAATTCTCCCAGGGTCTTTATGTCAAGGACTCCTAAAATGGATTCTGTGCCACAACTGCCTGTGTCCAGGGTTAGTGCTTGAGCCTGCTCCCTTCTCCCTCAAGTGAAAGAGCTTTCTTATTGACCTTTGAAATTGTTTTTGGCATTTGTGGTTTGAGAAATCTGCAAACCACAGCTGCTGCCTGTGATTCCATGCCCTGAAGCCTCCTCCAGTTCTACACCTGCCTTGCATTGTTGCCAAAAGTGGGCTGTACTCCACTGGAGCTGATGCAATAGACTTTTTCCCTTGACCTTCCAGGCTATCTTGGGCTAGAAACCTCATTCACTCTGTTGTTTTGTGGCTTCTGCTACTCTAAGATTTGTTTAGAGTCATTTCTACAGGTATTTTATGGGCTTTGGTGGTGGAGCTATAGCAGGTCCATCTTTCTGCTCTGCCATCTTGGCACCTTTCCCACCTTAACTTTCATTTTTCGAAAATTTAAGTCACAAATTCTCTCATGCCCTCTCTCCTCCAGTGATGGCAGGTATTTAAATATAGATCATACATGTATGTACTGACATGCTGAATGTATGTCCATATCATCCATGTTTTAAAAAAAATAAAACAAGAATAACAGTAAAAGAAAGTAGTTAAAAATGCTTTGATGTGTATTCAGTGTTTTTCCTGGAATGGATAACAATTTTCATGGTAAGTCCTTCAGAATTATCTTGAATCATTGTATTGCTGAGAAAAGTCATTCCTGGTTTGTCATCATGCAAATCGCTATTACTATATAAAATGTTCTCCTAGTTCTATTCACTTCACTTTGCATCAGTTCATGTAAGTCTATTGAAGTTTTTATGAAAGCATTTTGCTTTTCATTTCTTATAACACAGTAATATTTCATCACAGTCATATACCACAACTCATTCAGCTATTCCATAATTCATGGACATCTCCTCACTTTTCAATACTTTGCCATCACTAAAAGAGATGCTATTAATATTTTTGTGTAAATTGGTTATTTTTTCCTTTTCTTTGATCTCTTTGGGATATACACCTAATAAAGGTATTGCTAAGTTAATTATATGGATAATTTTATAGACCTTTAGGCAGAGTTCCATATTATTCTTCAAGATGGTTCGACTAATTCACAACTAACTAATTCATAATAATTAGTTAGTGTCTCAATTTCCCCACATCCTCTCCAACATTTGCCATTTACTTTTTCTGTCGTATTGGCCTCTGTCATAAATGTTGGTGGTACCTCTGAGCTTTTAAAAAACTTGTTTTTCTCTAATAAATAGTGATGTAGAGAATTTTTTCCATATTGCTGTAAATAGATTTGATTATTTATTTGAAAACTACTTGTCCATATCTTTTTACCATTTTTCAATGGGTAATTGTTTCTTATTTTTTGTAAATTTACCTCAGTTCTCTATGTATTTGAACAATGACCCTTTTATCAGATAAATTTGTATTTCTTTTTCCTTTTATGATTACAGTGCATTTTCAATATTCTATATCCTGTTTACCCTATTCTCTCTCTAATTTCACCTTGTATATCTTAAAAAGGAGTGTTTTGCTTTTTACTATTGCCTTCCTCTATCCATCCTATTTTCTATCAACTGTCTACTCTTTCATCTTTTCCCCCTCTTTCCTACAAAGTAAGAAAAGTTTCTAGATCAAACTGAGTATATATGTTATTCCCTCTTGGAGACAATTTTACTGAAAGTTCCAGTCATGCCCCACCCCCCACACACACATCATCCCCATCTTCCCCTCCAGTTTAGAAATTCTTTTGAGCCTTCTTTATCTGCAACACATTTCCCTTCCTCTTTCTCCTAGTAAATTCCTTTTTCTTTCCTCTTAATTTTATTTTTAGTATTGCATCCCATCATATTCAATTCACACTTTTGCCCTCTGACTATATATGTACTCCTAATTGTCCTAATGATGACAAAAACTCTTAAGTGATATATCATCTTCCCATCTAGTAATGTAAACAGTTTAATTTCATTGAATCCCTTTTGATTTCTCTTTCTTGTTTATCGTTTTATATTTTTCTTGACTCTTCTATTAGAATGTCAATTAGAATGACATTAGAATGTCAAATTTTCTATTCATCTCTGGTTTTTACATCAGGAATAATTCCTTTATTTCATCAAATTTCATCAAATATTTATTCTCTCCTCTTTTTCCTATGTCATTGAATGTATAATTTTCCCCCTCAAGGGTAATATTCAGTTTTCCTGGGTATTTGATTCATGGTTGTAATTCTTGCTCCGTTGCCCTCCAGAATAATATATTCCAAACTTCTGATCCTTCAGTGTAGAATCTGCTAAATCTTGTTTTATGCTGACCATGTCACCATGACATTTAAAGTGTTTCTTTCTGGCTGCATGCACTATTTTCTCCATGACCTGGAAGTTGTGGAATTTGTCAGTACTATTCCTGGAACTTTTCATTTTGAGGTCTCTTTCATGAGGTGATTGGTGGATTCTTTCCATTTCTAATTTATCCTCTTATTCCAGAATGTCATGGTAGTGTTCCTTGATAATTTCTTGAAATATGTCTAGAATCATTTTGCATGATCATGGAATTCAGATAGTGCAATGCTTATAAAATCTTGCCTCTGATTTATTTTCTATGTCAGTTGTATTCACAATGAGATATAAAACATTTTCAATTATTTTTATTCTTTAGATTTGTTGTATTGTTTCTTGATTTTTCCACTTGTTAGTTGTTAGTTTCCACTTGCCCAATCCTAATTTTTAAGGAATTCTTTTTTTCAGTGAGCTTTTATACATCTTTTCACTATGTCCAATTATTCTTTTGATGGAGTTTTGTCTTCAGTAATTTTTTTTGCATCTTTTTTCTCTATGGCCTTTTCTACCTATATAAATCTTCTCTTCAGTGAATTTGTGTGCATCTCTTTTTTAAAGTTTGGTCAATTTTGCATTCTCAGGTTTCTTTTCGGTAGAATTTTGTCCCTTTTGTGGCCTATTTGGTTTTTGAGGGCATTATTTTCTTCATTATTTTTTATTGTTGTTGCTGTTCCTCCTTTACCAAGCTATTGACTGTTATTTTTAGGATGTTCTTGCATCACTCTCATTTTCCTCAATTTCTAATACACTTATCTTCTTTTATTTTAAAATCACTTTTTGAAGTCTTTCAGGAATTATTTTTATTTTAACTTGAGATGAATTCATATTTTTCTTTGAAGCTTTGGAGCCTCAAAGCAACTTTGATGTTATTGTCTTCTGAGTTTGTGTTTTGATATTCCTATTACCATAGTAACTTTCTAAGGCAAAGTTCTTTTTCAGTGGCTTGCTCATTTTTCCAAGCAATAGCTTCACATTTAACTTTGTGTTAAAGTTAACCTCTGCTTCAGGGATGGAAGAGGCACTTCCCAAAGCTTCAGGTTTTTTTTTTTCTTTTTGTACTGCTGTTTGCAGAGGTAGTTCAGGGGGGTGTCTATAAATTTCCACTTTTTCCAGTGTGGTAAAACTTAAGTAGAGGTGTGTATACTACTATTCTGTCTTGTGCTCTGGTCTGTGAGCAATCACAAGCATTCTTTTCCATTTGAAATTGTGACCAGGAGCCCTGTGTCCTTGCAGCCCTGTGTTCTAGTATTCTAGTGCTCTTCCTTTATCTTGGAGCTGTGCCCAGGTCTGTGACTTGGATCCAAAGATGGCAATGCAAGAATGTCTTGTACTCAGTGTCAGCAAAGAGAACCCTGTAATCTTCTGACCAATTGTTAAAAAAATCCCTTACATTCTGTGGTCTGAGAGCTCCTGAAGCGTCTCCTGCTCCAAAGACCTTCTTCTAGTTTGCTGGGGTGACTTGCATTGGTACAGATTACAATAGATTGTGCTGCACTCTCACCCTGCTGCAACCGACTTTTCTTGCTAGTCTTCTAAGTTGTCTTGGGCTGGAAATTTTTTTCATCTTATCCATTGTGCTCTACTGCACCAGAATTCGTTCTTAGGTGTTATTTGATGTTGTTTGGAGGAGAATTTTGGAAAACTCATGAGAATCCCTGCCTAGTCTCTGCCATCTTTGTTCCATCTCTCCATGTGCGCATTTTGGCCTTACCTTTGTAAAGACTGTGAGATTTTGTTCTATACTTAATTTCTATCAAATTGATTTCCAGTTATCCCAGTAATTTTTGTCAAATAGTAATCTCTTGTCCCAAAATCTTCTCAAACAGTAGATTATTATGGTGATTTTATCACTCTGTATTGTGTACCTAATCTATTTCATCAATCCACTGCTGTATTTATTAGCCAAATGCGAGATTGTTTTGATGATTATTTTACAATAAAGTTGGCAACCTTCCCTCACATATTTTTTCATTGAAACTTTCGATGTTCTTGACCTTTTTTCATATACTCATTTTATTACGTTGTTATATCTTCATAAAATATTTTGGGTAGTTTGATTGCCATGGCACTGGATAATTAAATTATTTTATGTGGAATTATCAATTTTATTATATTGGTTTAGTTTATGCATGAGCAATTAATATTTTACAGTTGTTGATATCTGACTTTATTTGTGTGAGAAAATGTTTTGCAATTGTTTCCAAATAGATTCTACACATTTGTCTTGGCAGATAGACTCACAAATATTTTGTATTTTCTATAGGTATTTTAAATACAGTTTCTCTTTCTACTTCTTGCTGCTAGACTTTGTTGGTAATATAAAAAAATGCTAATTACTTATGTATTATTTTTTATATTATACAACTGCTGAAATTGTTAATTATTGCAAGTAGTTTTTTAGTTGATTCTCTAGGATTCTCTAAGTATACCATCATGTCATCGGCAAAGGGTGGAAGTTTTGTTTCCCCATCACCTATTTTTATTCCTTCTTCTCACTGATATAACTAGCATTCCTAGTACAACACTGAGTAAAGGTCAGGATAATGTATATACTTACTGTACTTCTAATGTTATTGGGAAGGTTTCAAACTTATCTTCATTACAAACAATAATTTTGAATGGATACTAAATATAATTTTAACAAAACTTCCACTGATTCCCATATTTTCTAGCTTTTTTAATTGTAATAAGTATTGTATTTTGTCAAAAACATTTTTTCTGTATCTATGATATAATCATATGATTTCTGATATTTTGGTTATTTGTGTGCTCAATCACATTGATATTTTTCCTAATATAGAACCAACCCTTCATTCCTGGTATAAATCCTACCTGGACATTGCATATGTTCTTTGTAATATCTTGCTGTAATCACCTTGCTATTTTGGTTGTATATTTTTTCCATCGATATTCATTAAGGAAAGTGGTCTGTAATTTTCTTCTATGTTTTTCTTCTCCTTGGTTCGGTATCAAAACCATATTTAAGTCACAACAGGAATTTTATACAATTTCTTCTATTTTTTTTCCAAAAAGTTTACGTAATATTAGAATTACTTATTCCTTAAATATCTGGTATAAGTCACAATTCGATTTATCCATCTGGTCTCACTTTTGAATCCATCTAGTCTTAGGGATTTTTCTTAGGGCCATTATTATTAACCATTCATTAATGTCTTATTCAATATTTTATAAGATTATGTATGAATTCTTTTTTTCCTTCTTTTAATCTAGGCAGTTCATATTTTTGTAAATATTCATCCTTTTCACTTATATTCAGATTTGTTTTCATATCATTAGGCAAAATAACTCCCAATAAATACTTTATTTTCCTTTTCATCAGTTTTCCATATATCCTTTTCATTTTTGATAATTTAATTCTCTAATTTAAAATTTGAATTAATTAATAGTTGGTCTATTTAATTTCCTTTTAATAAAACTTATTTCATTAGTTTAAGGTTTTCTTTTTACTTTCAATTTTATTAATTTATCCTTTGAATTTGATGATTTATATTTTTTGATATTGTATTAGAGATTTTTAATTTTTTCTTTTCTAGTTTCTTTTTTAACTTCCATTCCAAATTCATTGATTTTCTCTCTCTCTCTTTTTGCTAACATTGGACTCTGGTTTTTTGGTGAATAATGGGGTTGGGGTACTGTCTCAAACTTCAGGCTTCTTTTTTTGTACTGTTTTCAGAGGAAGTTCTGATGGTTTGGAAGTTTTGGGTGCTTTCAGGGTGGCCTTTTCCAGGGAGGGATGTGGTCATTGCTCTCCTTGTCTGTACTCTGATCTTTACCTAAAAGGGACCTTGAACCCTTGGGACCAGAAATTATATTGTTCCTTTGTATCCCTGTCCAGTTTGGGCCAAAAGTGATAATGTCCCTTAGGGTTTTCACTCCACCTTGAACAAAAGTGTTTCTTCCTGCCCCAAAAATATGGGCCAGAAGTGGCTATACCATCTGATCTAGTGTCCATTGGTAGTATATAGGTCTCCTTTAATCTGTTTCTGACCTCTTGTCAGGTCACTTTTCTGTTATATCTTGAGAAATTTTAAAGTTACTGCTGCTTCCATCACCACCACCTAATCCCAATAGTGATGTTTCATCCATTTGGACTAGGGGTAAACTCCTCCTCTGGAAAATAGATCTCTCTTTCTGGTTGCCTATATTGTTTTGGGCTGGAAGAATATCTAAATCTGCCACTCTAGAATTTGACTTGATGCATTATTTTAAAATTGGAGGAAAGTGTTGGAAGAACTCAGCTGAGCTCTTCTCAACTCTGATATCTTGGCTCTGCCCCCCAGGTTGAGGCTTAATTTTTTATTTTAATGAGTCATTTAAATCATATCTAAAGATCTTCATCTTCTTCCAGGAATCTTATGAAGGGGAACCTCATCACCCTGTTAGCCTGATTTCGCCTTGGTACTCCATGGCTCAGTCAATGCTCCCTGCCCCTCTAATTAGAGGTCAGAACTACTCCCAAAACTTCCAAATCCTTCATTAAAGAGAGTACCAAAGATAGGCATCTTTTTATTTCCCCTTTTGTGGCATGGATTTGGACTTAGTCATCATCCCTCCTCCACTAAGTACCTTCTCCTCTTCCCTCTCTTTTCAACTCTGTTTTTGATGTTGACTTTCCTTCATTAGATTTTAAACTCTTTGAGAACAAAAATAAAATCTTTTTTTCCTGAATTAATATCCCCAACACTTAGTCCAGTGTCTAGTACATATTAGTTGCCTAATAAATGTTTATTTTCTAAACTGACTGAGATTATTTCATATTTTCCAAACACCAAGAATGACAACTTTCCCCTCTTGATGACAAAAGAATTGAATAAATTTATTTTTCTGTCAAGCTCAGGAGAGTGGGTAAAAACGGGGAAGAAACTTCAGGGTCATATGACCAGGAGAACATTTGTTTCTGATCCTTAAGATCTCTCAAACTTTTGCAAAATAGCAATTATATGGCCTATATAAAGCAACTGCAGTCATCTCCATGATCTAGGTCACTGGGAACACAAATGGAGTAAAAACCCAATAAAACTGCAAGCAAGAAGATGATTAATGCCTAACCCCTAATTTGGTCACTAAGCAGCCCTCCCCCACCACCCTTCTCTAGCAGCTTACAATGTAAGTCAATTATATTTTCTACTCTCCACAGTGATAAAGAAACCCAAAGGTGGAAAATTTCTCAGCCTGAGAAAGTAGCTTAACACTTCTCTGTGGACAAAATAATTCAGCCAGAAAACTGAGAAATAAAGAGAATTAGGGCAGGACACAAATGTGTTGTTGTATGGCACTTCACTAATAAGGAGGGAAAGAATCTAGCATTCAACTGGAAACAATGCTATTCCACCCCTCACACCCCCAAGAAGGCACTTGGTATGGAGATAAAATTTGGCTAATTTTTAACCATCAGGTATCAGAACTGCCTGAGATGACTTTGAGATACAGTCCCCAGGGAAACATTAACAAAGCATGACTTGGAAAGTGAACAGAGGAAAATATAGGGGGAACATACTGCAATTAGCAAAGATCTGAGGAGAAAGAAAACTCAATTAAAAACCATGAGAATAAGAAGTTAAACTAACAGGGAAGACATTAACAGCAGAAGGCAATATGACCTCCAGATTAGGTGAATGAGTACAAGTATATAGGAAGAAATATTGTAAGACATAGGGAAATTAACCAACACTTAATGAGGAAAGGGATACTCTAGATTCCCAAGAGAGCATAGAACCACAGCAAGATGTTTCTAAATGATTTTAAAAAGAAATGAGTTTTGTAAACAAGTTTTATGACTTCCCCAGCAGAAATAATTGAGAAAATAATCTCATCAATGAAACAAAAGAGAATAACTGAGTAGAAATGTCAATATGCCAAAGAAAAGGATAATCTGGGAGAATCAAAAACCAATAACATTAATAGAAATCAAGATCTCCACACATGGAAAACATCAGTCTTGGAGAAAGGCTGCATGAAGACCATGTAAGGATTATAGATCTCCCAGAAAGAAAACAAAACAAAACATGAAAAATCAAAGATCCTGAGCACCATAATATGAAAAATAATACAGGAAATCTTCCCAGTGCTTCTGAACAAAGAAGACAAAGTGCCATTTAAAAGATACCACAGATCCTTTATGGGAAAAAAAGAAGGAAAGAAAGAGAGAGAGAGACGGAGGAAGTATGGAAGGAGTGAAGAAAGTAAGAAAAAAGAGAGAAAGAAAAGAAACAAATCTATGCTATGAACTCCAAGACACATGGTGATTAAATTTAACAGTCACATTGACAAACAGCAAATTCTCCAAGTGATCAGGAGAAAGAATAAATGAATGATGAATGAATATATGAGTGAATGAATAGATAAGGCAAGTATTAATGGCTCAATATATGTAAAGCATTGCCCAAATTACTAGTACAAAAAGAAAAACATCAGAAACTCTGCTCTTCAAGGAGTTTCCAATTCTATTGCTGGATACAACACGTATTAAGCTGGAAATAAGATGGAATAATCCTATGATTCTTAGGGTGCAACAACAATGCAGATATTAATATGCTAGTTTTAAATTTCCTTTGACAAAGTTATATCCATTTATGAAACTGAACTGTTTGACAATGATAAGGACCTTGATGGCAAAAACTTTCTTTTTAAAGGGTTTTGATAACTGTAGATATAGTACCTCTCGGAGAGGTAACAATACAAAGGTCTTCTATTGCAAAATGATAGGTGAGAGCATTGGGTAAAAATATTATTTTAAAGACTCTTGGACTCACAGTCCTTACCTGTTTCTAAACTGGTCTGAGGGGAGATGGTGGTCAGTGTGATAGTGGCCATTTGACATGGTTGACACAGTCTGTCTCTAGCTATCTGTCCATGAGTATATCTCATTGCTTCAGCTTTGAAAGGACATTAAATTTGCAAAACCAACTATTCAGCACCCACGCGACACTTCAGGAAGACATAGAAATGTGTTCTGAAGAGCAAAGGTCCCTAAGATGCAGCCCAAGATGACTATCCTTAAAATATGAGCCTGACCATTAATGAAAAAATACACATTCATTTAAAAAACTGATTTAGAAACTTTGCTAGAAAGAAAATGGACTTGAAGAAATTATATGCTTCTAAAGCACTCTAGGAAACAGAAATAGAAGTCTAAATAGATACGGTAAACAAAGACAAGAACAAAATAAAAATAGTTCATTATTTTTTTCCTAATTGCACACAAGGAGACAAGGATGAAAGCAGAGTTCACATAAAAGTAATGGTAGAGAAACAGGACTGAAACTCCATGGATTACATGTCACAATATTCCAACCTTGGGGAATTAATCTTTCTGTGGGACTAATATAGAATATAGGAAACATCAAAGTGGTGATACAAGAAAGAAGATGAAGATGAATGTAGGATATATTCTAATCAATTCAAAGGTTAACAATGAAGAGAAAATCTTGTAGTCTCTCAAGAAATAGAAAGTTTACAGGAGAATGGATGAGGAAGCAAATGATGGTTAGGAAAAAGGAGACGAAGAAAAGAGGAAACCTTATGTCAGAATTCCCAGAAAGGGTTTGCCACTAATGAATTTCTCAATAGGAAAAAAGATGTAATCAATAAAGTGAGGAGACCTTATAATTAGCATAATCTTCAGGAATTGTGTGCTGAGGTAGGCCATTTTTCCTATTTGAGAAGAAGGGTAATCAGACAGCTGGGAGCAACACCCAAAAAAGTGGTACAAACAATATCCAATGCCTCTCTCTGTTCTGGATGTCTAAGAGAAAGATAAAGAAGGAAAATATAAAACTGAATAAATTAATGAAACAACAAGGTTGTATCTTCTAAGTGGGACTTCCTTTTTATGTTTATTGATTTATTTTAGTTTTCAACATTCGTTTCCACAAAATTTTGAGTTCCAAATTTTCTCCTTATCTTTCCCCTCCCCCAAATCCCAAAACACTATGCATTCTGATTGCCCATTCCCCCAATCTACCCTCCCTTCTATCACACCCCTCCCTTTCCCTATTCCCATCTTCTCTCTTTTCTTGTACGGCAAGATAGATTTCTATACCCCATTACCTGTATTTCTTATTTCCCAGATGTATGCAAAAACAATTCCCAACACTCCCTCCTAAAACTTTGTATTCCAAATTCTCTCCCTTACTCCCTCCCCACCCATCCCCACTGAGAAGCCAAGCAATTCTATATAGACTATATATGAGTAGATTTACAAAAGACTTCCATAATAGTCATGTTGTGTAAGACAAACTATATTTCCCTCCATTGTATCCTGCCCCCCATTGATTCTATTCTCTTTTAACCTTGTCCCATCCCAAAAGTATTTACTTCTAATTACTCCCCCTTCTCATTTGCCCTCCCTTCTATCATCCTCCAACCCATGCATCCCCTTCTCCCCTACTTTCCTGTAGTGCAAGATAGTTTTTCATACCAAATTGAGTGTGCATGTTATTCCCTCCTCAAGCCAAATGTGATGAGAGCAAGTTTCACTTTTTTCCTCCTTTTCCCCTCCATTGAAAAAAGCTTTTTCTTATCTCTTTTATGAGATAGTTTTCCCCATTCAATTTCTCCCTTTCTTCTCACAATATAATCCTCTCCTCTCACCCCTTAATTTTATTTTTTAGATATCATCCCTTCCTATTGAACTCACTCTGTGCCCTTTCTTTCTCTCTCCATATATATATATATATATATATATATATATATATATATATATATATATATATATCTTTCTCTCTCCATATATATATATATATATATATATATATATATATATATATATATATAAAATCCTTCCAACTACACAAATATTGAGAAAAGTTTCAAGAGTTACGAATATGAGCTTTCCATGTAGGAATGTAAAGAGTTCAACTTTAGCAAGTCTCTTAGGATTTGTCTTTCCTGTTTACCTTTTCATGTTTCTCTTGGCTCTGGTGTTTGAAAGTCAAGTTTTCTATTAGTTCTGGTCTTTTCATGAAGAATACTTGAAAGCTCTCTATTTCATCTAATGACCATTTTCCCCCTGAAGTATTATACTCAGCTTTGCTGGGTAGGTGATTCTTGGTTTTAATCCTAATTCCTTTGACTTCTGGAATATGATACTCCAAGCCCTCAAATCCCTTAAAGTAGCAGCTGCTAGTTCTTGTGTTACCCTGAATGTATTTCCACAATACTCAAATTGTTTCTTTCTAGATGCTTGCAATATTTTCTCATTAACCTGTAAACTCTGGAATTTGACTATGATACCCCTAGGAGTTTTTCTTTTCCAATCTCTTTCAGGAGGTAGATTGGTGGATTCCTTCAATATTTATTTTACCCTCTGATTCTAGAATATCAGGACAATTTTCTTTTATAATTTCATTATAGATGATGTCTGGACTCTTTTTATGATAATGGCTTTCAGGTAGAACCATAATTTTTAAATTGTCTCTCCTGGGTCTATTTTCCATGTCAGTTGTTTTTACAATGAGATATTTCATATTGTCTTCACTTTCTTCATTCTTTTGGTTTGGTTTTGTAATTTCTTGGTTTCTCACAAAGCCATTAGCTTCCATCTGTTCCATTCTAATTTTTAAAGAATCACTTTCTTTGGTGAAATTTTGAACCTTCTTTTCCATTTGACTAATTCTGCTTTTAAAAATATTCTTCTCATTCACTTTTTGCACCTCTTTTGTCATTTGAGTTAATCTATTTTTAAGGGTGTTATTTTCTTCAGCATTTTTGTGTCTCCTTTAGCAAGCTGTTGACTTGCTTTTCATGATTTTCTTGCATCATTCTCATTTGTCTTCCCAATTTTTCCTCCACTTCTCTTACTTGACTTTCAAAATCCTTTTTGAGCTCTTCTGTGGCCTGAGAGTTTTGCATGTTTATTTTGTAGGTTTTGGATGCAGAAGCTTTCACTTTTATGTCTTCCTTTACTGGTACATATTGTTCTTTCTCATCCAAAAGGATGGAAGAAAATACCTGTTTACTGAAAAAGTTACCTTCTATAATCTTATTTGTTCTTTTTTGGGGGCATTTTTCTCAGCCCGTTACTTGACTTTTGAGTCCTTTATCAAAAGGAGGCTTTACTCTACAGACCTGTAATTTCTCAGTTCCTCCTAGGTGGTACAATCAAGGAAGAGGACTTACTCTTCTCCTGACCCATGCTCTGGTCTGAAAGCAACCAAAAACTTTTCTGCCCAGGATCTGTAAATAGAATTCCCTCTCCACAACTATGTGCAGCTCCATCATGCCAGTGCTCCTCCTCATCCCAGGGCGACCACTCAGGGCTAAAATCTAGATCTGTTGCTTGATTCCACGAGGGCTTTGGTGGAGGCTTCCAAAAGTGGGTGCTGCCACTGTAGTAGATGTTGCTGGCATGGTCAGATAGCATTCTCTTCTCACCTAGGTGAAAGAGTTTTCTAACTGACTTTTGAAGCTGTCCTGTCCCTGCTGTGCCATGGGGCCAAGTCTGGACTGCACTCTGCTTTATGTCTGGTGTGACAGACCTTTCTTGTTGGCCTTCCAGGCTGTTTTGGACTGGAAATTTCTTTCACTGTGTTGTTTTGTGGCTTCTGTGACTTAAGAATTTGTTTAGGGTCATTTTTAAAGGTATTTTATGGGCTATGGGGGAGAACTTTTACAAGTCCATACTTCTACTCTAAGTTGAACTTCTAAAAAATATAAATATTCCTCAGTACCATATGGTATGTTTACAAAATTGACTATGTATTACAGTACAGAGATGTAAACAAATGTAAAGAGGCAAAACATAGTAAATATATTCATTACACAACATTATTCAGTAATTCAATAAAACAGTTATTAATTCAAATGCCATAAACATGGCATATTCAAAAATTAGAAGGTGCAGATATGAACAAGCCTTAAATAAGCACAAGAGAAGATTTATTAAAAATTAGAGAGCACAGAAATAACATTTATAGGAGGCTAAGACAACTTAAGTGACTTAACTGGAGTCACATATGTAATAAAAGGCAAAAACAGAATTTTGACCCATTTACTTTTATCCATCCTGACTCATATTATAGTGTGTGTATGTGTGTGTGAGTGTGTGTGTTAAGAATGTCTTTTTTCCTACATTAAATTGCAAGACCTTTTAGGCATGACCTTCCATTCATTCCATATATAATTAGAATTTTTTTATTTACCTATCCATACCACTTTTAGTAAAACTTACTTTCAAACATTAGAAAATTTGTATAAAAGATAATGAACAAGAATCAGCCTTTTGAAAAAACTAAGATGTTGTGAAGTATCTTTCTTTATATTCAACAATTTGAAAACATTCAATCTCAAGATAAGTTGAACCAAAAAAAATACTTTCATAGCTTAACATTTTATTTTTTGCTAATTTTAAATAGCATTTGAGGTGGCCAATAATGTAATCAATATGACTCAAAAGACCTTTTACTAAATTATATAGAATATTGTATTCAGGGAGCAAAACTAGGAGGTTTGATTCTTACAACATGTAGCATGTTCTCTGGTATTTCTTTTATGGCTTTGGCAGTGAGGTTTTCTTGGATTCTTGACAGAGTAGAGTAAAAATGTACAACTCAGTGCTCAGTGGATATTGATGTTGTAGTCCCATATCAGTAATGCTATACTCAAAGAATTAAAGGGAATCTAATAAGCTATAGCATCTTTTAACCACTTATAATTTAAAATGTTGAATTAAGTACCCTATAAAATTGGACCAGATCTTAAAGAAACTGACACTTTTTTTTTTGGTGAAGCAGTGACAACAAATTGAAATGCATAAGAATATATAAAAGCTAAGTCACAGAAACTTCATTTGCATTCAGCTTTGAAAAATATGGAAATATTCATCAATCTTCAAAAAAAAAAAGTTTGTTTTTAAGCAATAAAACAAAAACAAACCCAGGATAAATGTCAAGTTTCAATTTGTTATGTAAGAGGACAGTAGATGCATAAATGGCATGAGAGAAAACTTTGAACTTGCATAATAGTGTCAAGAGAATACTGAATTGTTTGTCTATCACAAGCAATAATGAACTTTTTAAAATACAAAGATGCTTAAGAAAAGCAGCAAAGTGAAACAGAAATGATGGCAAGAGGTGAAATGATTTCTATAAAAGAGAAAGACTTAAAAGTCACCGTAGGATAGGCTCCTACTGGAAAAGGAAAAACAAAAGATTGCAGGAAGGCTGAAAGCAATTTACCAGATAGTATGGGGGAGGAGGGGAGTGAGATAACTATAGTGTGGACTGAAATAAAAATAGGGGAAATAGTGATCATCCTTGATCTAGCCTCCTGTACTTTGCAATAAAGGAAAGAGAATGAACTTGCCACTTTCTGAAAAAAGACTATCTTCAAAAATGATTTGGATCATACTTTTCTTCCAATTAACATGAACATTTGTTCCTAATTTCTGAAGTTCCTAAAAGTAATATTGTCATTTCCTGGTTCCAAATGTGCATTTATATATTTTTCGACTCTAAATTGAAGCTGGAGGTGGGGACAGTAGTGGAAGGAGTAAATATAGATCTCAGCAAAGATGAGGGATTTTTTGAGATGTATCTAAAGCAGAGAGGGAGAAAAATGATCTTGGAGAGATGTGATAAATTTAGTATTATAAAAATCTCCACATGAGAGTGACAGGAAATTGAAACAAAGTATATAAAGAAGTGCAGTCTTTAAAGGCCCATTTATAAATGTCATGGCATCAAGGAAACCTATTTCTAAAGACAGAATTTCAATTCATTTTGGGGTTAGATGTCAGTGACAAGTGACGTGGGTCAATCCTGAGTCAATGGCAGAAGGCAAACAAATAGCAAGTATTTATAAATGCACCAAACTGTTCAGGGTTAAGGTCATAGAAGCAGATAGGATGCTTTCAGCCAGTCCTCCAATTGCTCAATTATCATCTATTTAGCCTGTCCTTACAAAAGGAGCTTCTCTTAGCTGTTGTTGCATAAAGGTCCATGTTTTCTCCCTTACTCCTAAACAAAATAAAAAGATTCAGGTCTTTGCCCCTAATTGACAGCTAGGCTCACTTTTCATGGTCAAGGCTAGTAGAAAGAGGGAGATTTCCAGTGATCATGAACCAGTCCTTTCAAAGAGTCAAAGGTCAGGCTACAGGGGAAGAGATTTTGAAAGATGTGTTTTAATGATCAATTCTGTCACATGAATTTAGCCATTCAAGTTGGCTTTTAGAATTCTAAAGAAAGTAAAATGAAGAGTCCTGCCATTAGGGTAGCTGATTATTTTTGCCATTTTGATGCTGATATATGCAAATGGAAACATTTTCAAAAGAATCTTTGAAAGAGACATGATAAAGTGTTGATCAAGCAACATATACATTTATGTAGATGAAACGAAGGAATACTACAGTATAAAAAATGATGCCCCATCAACCAGGAGTTTAACTTTTGACCTACCAGCAATTAATTCAATGAAATATATTTAATGAAACCCTTGTTTCTATACTATGGATTTTATTGAGCTTCTCTCCTTAAATAGAAAAACAACAAACTATGAATACAAAGACAACAGTGGCATATTTAGTTGATCATCAAATGAGGTCACATTTTTATGGACTTCTGATATTCTTTTTCCCTCCATCAATAAATATGGATATTATCAGTGAGCATATTACAAAGCACAAGGGATCCAGGCTCAAGCTGAGGAAAGAATGTTGTTGATGTTGGCATAGAACTTTGGCCCCTGCCTACTGCAGGATGCCAGCAACAGGATTCCTAGTTGGCATCTGAGTATGATCAGTAGCAGTGTAATCAAAGCATTTTAGTGATGCTTCTCCATAAAAGAAAAGCAACAAAGAACTTCAAAAGTGATCATCACAGGAATTTAGTAAAAACAAAACAAACAAATAAAAACCTGGTGCAAAATCTGTGCACAATTTAATACTCTTGTTTTTATACCAAGAAGTCCATGCCTTTATAAGTAAAAACTAAATAAATGGCATTGACATTTTGAAAATTTATTTTTTGGCCAAAGACTTAAAATGATGAAAAGAACACCTTATTCTTAGACATTATCAGGAAAAGAAAATGCCCTCTGTCATTATGCAAGAACAGTTGTGTGTTCATGTAAGGAGAATCAAAGGGTTAATACTCCTTTTTGGGAGGAGAGGTCTATATGCATTGTACAATTAACATGAAAATATTTTCCTTAGCAATAGTCAAACCTCTAGAGTCTAGAACCCAATGGAAAACTCATAGTTTAAGGTGGGTTCCCATGAAATTTAATTTTCAGTAATTCTCCTGATGTGGGAGAAGCAGGGAACATAACTTTGCTTGGATTTTTTACTGGCTATTCAGATTATCTAGCTAAAGAATCTGACCTAGGAAAAAAGAAATTGCTGTTATATTTTGTGTTCTGAATTGACTTGAAATTCACAAGTCCCTAAATAACTCATTATTGTTTTTATTTGAAGCAATGAATAATTAATATGCAAACCTCCTTGTATCTTTATGGATGACTTTTTGACCAATGTGTTAGCTAAGCATTAAATGAAATTATAGTTGAAGCTTAAAAAATGATCATAGCAATCATGACTATACTTGTCAAGAGTGTTTATGAGATCTGAAGGATGGTCAACCCACTCTCATTTGCATAGGCAAGGAAATCTCATCGTGAAGGCCCAAAAGCTTTGATTTCTATGGTTTTAAACTTGAATAATTGCTGTCTACAGAGGACACACAATGGAATGGTAAATGACCTTACTATGTAAGTTCTACAAAGTCCTTTCTTTCCAGCTAAATCAGAAAGTAGATAATCAAATCATATTAAAGAAAATAGCTTCTTGAAGTGGAATGAGGGATAGAGGCCAGAAGATCTCAGTTCAAATTCTTGTTCAAAAACTAATTTGAGGCTGCAGTAAGTTACCTCAAACTCTCCGGATCTCATTTTTTAAATGAAGAGACTGGAAAATATGGAGGGTTACTATTGTTTTACCCATGAGAGAACTGATACACAAAAACATACCATGACTTCCAGACCTTGGAATTTCCCTGTTGTTTTTTGTTCATTTAAATCTTAATTATAACTATTGCTCATTGTGCCACACTCTCAGCTTGTACTGCAAAATAAATGGCATAGTTCTATTCATACAAGCAACTGTTAAATATCTAAAAAAGGATTCAACTCTATGTCATCTAGACTCCACTTCCATCCTGCTAAGCATTATACTGTTAGGCCATGGGTAAATTAATAATACAGTGGATGGGAAGGGAGGAAAGAAGGGAGCAGAAATACTATAAGGCAAGGCTTCTTAGATCTCAGGTATTATATAAATTTGGATAAAAATATACCTTTAGGGTAGATCAGTGGAATAAATTAGGTACACAAGACACAGCAGTCTATGATTATAGCAGTCTACTGTTGGATAAACTCAAGGACTCCAGCTTCTTGGATAAGAACTCACTGACGAAAACTGCTGGGAAAACCGGATAACAGTGTGGCAGAAACAGTATAGACCAATGCCTAACAATGTACACAAGAATAAAGTCCAAATGGATACATGATCTAGGTACAAAGCATGTTACTATAAACAAGTTAGAGGAACAAGGGATAGTCAGATTTGCAGAAAATGGAGAAATTTATGACAAAACAAGAGTTAGAGAACATAATAAAATGCAAAATTGGTAATTTTGATTACATTAAATTGAAAAGTTTTTGCACTAACAAAGTCAATGCAACCAATATGAGGAGGGAAGCAGAAAACTGAGAAAAAATTTTTACAGCTAATTTCTGTGATAAAGGCCTCATTTCTGAAATATTTAGAAAACTGCTTTAAATTTGCAAGAATACAATTCATTGCTTAAAATGATAAGTGGTCGAAGGATATGAATAGGCAGTTTTCAGAGGAGAAAGTTAAAGCTATCTATAGTCATGAAAAATTCTTTAAATCACTATTGGCTAGAGATGCAAATCAAAATATCTCTGAGGTACCACATCACACTTATCAGATTGGTTAACATGACAAAACAGGAAGATAATAAATGTTGGAGAAGATGTGGGAGAGTTGGAACACTAATTCATTGTTGGTGGATCCAACCTTTTTGGAGAGCAATTGGGAACTATGCCCAAAGGGCTACAAAGCTGTACATACCCTTTTGCCCATCAACATTACTTCTAAGGCTGTATCCCAAAGAGATCATACAAATTGTAAAAGGTCCAACGTGTACAAAAATATTTATAGCAATTCCTTTTGTGGTAGCTAAATTGGGAATTGAGGGTATGCCCATCAATTGAGGATCAGGTGAACAAGTTGCAGTATATGAATGTAATGGAATACTATTGAGCTATGAGAAATGATGACCAGGCAGACTTCAGAAAAAGCTGGAAAGACTTATATGAACTGAAGTTGAGGAAAATGAGCAGACCCAGGAGAGCATTATACACAGTAATAGCCACAGGATGTGAGGACTGTATGTGATAGAGTTAACCCTTCACAGTAATGCAAGGACCTCAAACATTCCCAAAGGTCTCTTGATCCAAAATGTTATTTATATCTGGAGAAAGAACTATGGAATTGGAGTGCAGAATGAAACAGACTGTTCTCTCTTGTGTTATGTTATGTTTTGCTTTTTTTTCATGGTTTTTCCCATTTGTTTCAATTCTTTTTTTGCCACATGACTAATGTGAAAATGTGTTTAATAAGAATATATGTGTAGAACCCATATAAGATTGCATGCCATCTCAAGAAGAGAGGGAGAAGAGAGAGAGAAAATTTAAAACTTATGGAAATGATTTTTGACAACTGAAAACAAACAAATTAATTAATAAAAAAGTGAAGACAGGAAAATATGTATTTATTCTGATATAATTTGTTTTCTTTATAAAACTTTATTCACTCAAAAACAGTATTCTGGGAAGAGATCCATAGTCTTCACCAGGTTGACAAATAGGTCCCTAAAATATAAAAGGTTTGCAATATCTATTAGAAGCAATAAGACCCCTTCTAGGGGAATGTTTTCAGTAGGATATATGAAAAAACAAACAATACTTTCTCATTTTATTGGAGCCAATGGTGAGTTTTTTCATCTGTGTTTAGGCAAATGGAAACATTTAAAAATTTCTGAGAAACATTGAGTTATTTCATTTAAAATTCAAGGTCAGTTTTTGTTGACATAAATGGGCAATTAAAGCCAATTAAGAAGAAATAGTATTTAAAAACAATAGACATTGTATGTTAAGCTGCAAGCTCATGTTTTATTGTATTGTTTAACCCCTAAAGCCACATGTTCTGTTATTAATGCTTTGCTCATTTAATAAAGACAATACTAAAAACTGTTGTCTTAATGTCCCTAGATGGCATTATTATTTAATCATATGCCTAAATTACTAATTTTATAGCCTTAATTACAACTTTCTTATAAAAAATGTATAAGAACTATTATATGTCTATTAGACTGCAAGTTCTGTGAGGTAGCCAGTATGAACTATCCAATCTTAATATCATCATCATCAAAAAGCCCTGCTTTCTGCAACCTACTGAGGCATGATAGACATGTATGCAAATTAACTCTGATAGTAGAAAAACTGTGATAAGTTCATAAAAAAGGTATATAGGCAAATATAACAATCAGAATTTTCATCTGAGAGTGAAAGTGAAAAGAGTGCCAGAAAATATTTGTGGACACAACCAGACGTTCACCAGATAGAAAAGAGAGGCACTTCAAAAACTGTAAATTGGGTGGTGGAGAAAAAAGGAAGTTATTGCATCATGATTAACAAAATAATAGATACTGGATGGTGAATGGTAAGAATATGGGACACAAAATCTGTGTGACTAGAATTAGAGCTGTGTGAATCAAGGTTGAGAAAGTAAACTGGTAAAATGTTATTGAGGACCTTAAATGTTAGTTTGATTCAAAAATTTATGATTTAGTGCAAAGTCACTAGGAAAGATTTTTGAGTAGAGGGATATTATAAGATCAATGCAACTGGAAAATTACCTGGGAATAACACCAAAGATGAATTGCAGAGGTGATAGAATGAAGATGGAAGATAAATTAGGAGAATGTCAGTCCAAATGAAAGGTGACGAGGTGACTATACTAGAGTAACTGCGATGAGTATTTAAAAGAAAGATATAGGAAGAAGTTATATACACATTGTCTTTGTTGAGTGGATGCATTGAACAAGAGATAGAATGTAGGAGGCGAAAAGAGGTAACTCATATTTAAGATTTAGGGAGGAAAAAAGCAATTAAAAGAGAGATATAATTGTGTCATTTGACAGCAGTTGTTAAGCACCATCATACATTGGTCTCCCTTTTAGGTGTGATGATGAATTACAGAATTACAGACAATGTTATTTTTTTTCATCCCTCTGGAGCCAGGGATTAAAATATAGCCATGCAAAAATTCTCCACTTCTCTTAAGAAAAAATGGTGAATTCAAAATTTGACATAAATTCACCAATTTTGGCATCTTTTCTTTTTTTTTCTTTGTTTGCTGGCAGTGACATGAAAATGAAATTTTATTTATCATAATAGAGGTAGCCATTAAGATGTTTTAAGTTTCACCTCTTTTAATAATAGCTTCATAATTATAAAGTTTGCAACTCCATGAGCTAGATGTTTCTATTTTACAAGTTACTCTTAGAATTTGACTATTTCAAAATATGAATCATTTCAAAACTATTCTGAGTCTAGCTGAGATTGGAGATAAGGGGAAATAAATCCACGAAGAGATGAAATAGAAGTTGAAAATGGGAACATTGTGATCCTTAACCTTCTGTGGAAGGGCTACATCTGTGCTGGGCAAGATAAAAAGCCCATACTTTTGAGTATGCTCAATGCTCCTGAGGTCACTTGGTCTAACTATGGGACTGCATTTTGGGGTACACCATAGAGACCTACTGGTAAATGGGCTAATATATATGAGGACTCATTTTTCTTCCTCTTTGAATTTCTCATAGCACTAAGTGAATCATTCATCTGTAACAGATGCCTATCTAGTTCATATCATGTAGTAATGTACTTTTTATGTCTAGATAATTTCTAGATCTTTAGGCTCTTGAGGTGCATCAATTCCCCTTTGCCTAAAGCAGAATTATGTCCATTAAAACAAACAAATGAACAAAATCTAAACCTTTGATTTCTTTATTGTGGCAATCTCCCTGGTGCAGAATACCTCTCCTCTAGTATAGATTAGCAGTCTTTAAATGAGTAATTAATGGATCATTGATGGAGAAATGCAAGAGACCTTACAGGTCATCTAGTTTAAACCCTCTCATTTAAAATATGAGGAAACTGAGGCCCAGAAAGATCTTTCCAGAGGTTCCATAGGCATTAGGAGTCCAGTCTGAATCTGACCTCTTGATAATAAAGCTTGAGCATTTTATAATTTACTATATCTTACTCTCATCTTAGAAAGTTTCCCAAGAGTATCCAGAGGTTAAGTGACTTGCCCAGAGTAAAACAACCAGTATGTGTATGTGAGTGGCAGGACTTGAACCATGTAACCTGACTAACACCCTGATCTCCATCATCCCAGGAAGTAATTATTGTAGAGAAGAAGTCAACCATTTCCCAAGTTGCTGATGAACTTCCAACCACTGGGCCAACAAGCTAGTCTAAATGAAGCAGCAAGTTAAACTGAGAAACAGATGGCAGCATGAACTGCCCAGGAGTCCTGAGAATCCACCATGCCCCAGATAACCAGATAACTGATTTCAAATCAGTCCCTCAGTTATTAATGAGGAGAGCATACCCTGTAAAGAAGAGGACTTTCTTCCTCAAAACCACTATCTCCAACCACTGATTAACTTCAAGAAGGTCCCTGGAAATTGTGTTGCCCAGATGGCCTACTTTTACTCTATCCCTGATCCTGCAGGCATCATCCTGGGAAACAATCCCTGAGGTAACTCAATCTGACAACTGATTTTGAAGATGCTCATATTACCAATTGTTTAGTACCACAATTAACAAAGAACTCCAAATGAAAGTTCTTAGGACCAAAGCCTTTAGCACTGTCAAATAATTCAACATCAGAAATGCATGTGTTTTTCTAGTGGAAAAAAGATTAAAGAAAAGGAAAAAAATTTTAAAGATGATCATCTGCTTTGCTAAAGCACGCTAAATAGCAAGTTCTCTTTCTATGACTTGAAACTGAAACCTTCTGTAAGCATTTAAAGACTTTTAGAATGGGAGGTACTTTTAGAATGGGAGCAGGGACTGTCTCAGCTTTTCTCTTTGTATATATCCAGGGTTTAACATAATGTTGTGCACATAGTAGTGATTAATAAATGCTTTTACATTCATTTATTCATTCACTCCAAGGCTATCTCTCCATCTACTCCATTAAACTGTCTGTCAGCATTTCCTTTCATTCTGTAGTGTTCTATTGTAACTTATAACAAGAAATCCAGCTGAGGGGTTTTAATGCAGATAGCATCATTTTATAGACCAGATTGGAGAGAATTCTTTTTGATATTTGGAGAATTTTGTTTTGGGATGTGTATGTATGCTTTTCTTTTTGTTTATTTTATACTGATAGACTATTTAGTTCAGTCCAAGCTTGCTAGCTTGCTTCAGATAATGATACATAGATGTGTGAGATTTTCTTGTTTCCTCTGAATTTTTCTGATGGATCTTGCAGGTTTGATTTCTAAGAAAAGAAAGAGAGAACTCAATATGTATAGATTAGTTTTGAAACAAATCATAAGGTTGGCACAAAAGTCACAAAAAAAATTTTGAAAATATCGAAGACAAAAGAAAAAGTGGAAGCTTTTCCTGTGGTTAGTGGAAACAAGATGAAGACTAATAGAAGTCTGAATATGATAGGTTTGGGAATAGATTTTTGAAAGATTAAGTCAAATAGTTGGCTCATCAGATGAAGGCTGGGGCATTCTTTCTCTGAATCTTCAGCTTCTAGGAGGTGCTGGTTAAATGTTGTTTATGATGTTGATAATGTTGGGAATCCACTTATTAAAATGTGATTAGTAATTTGATAGTCTTTTGGGACAAATGACTGTTTTCTTCTAAAGTGAAAGGCAAGTCAAACTTATTGTTTGAAATGACAAAGACACTGGATTTGAATCCAGAGGATCTATGTTCAAATTCTATCTCTGCCACATAGAAAACATTTAATAATGGCTTCATTTATTTCAATCATTTATGTAACATACAAAGTTAAAAGTCTCCTTGAAAATACAAAGGAGTAAAAAATAACAGAATAGCATGGATTAATGTACCATCATGTCCCCTGCTTCTGCTATATTCCCCATTTCCCCCAATTTCTCAGGATCCTTTTGTGAAAAATGTTTTAAGTGGTTAAACAAAGGGTGGGTGACATAGCCAAGCTAGAGTTATTATGAATACAAGGGGAAAGCAATTTTCCTTACTTTGGTTAATTCCTAGTATATATGTTCTTATAATCCCCTCCTCAACTGGGAGAACATAGATCCATTCTTACTATTGAAAGATCAACAATGCATTATATTAAAAAACACTGCACACTACAATTATCTTTATTTCTGGCTTTTTTTCAGCACTGTCAGTTGTTGGAATGATCATGAAATTAAGCTTTCCTTCATCTCTCCATAAAAATTGTTTCAGAATGACTAGAATAAATATTACAAAGACTTTTAACTAGCATTGTGACCTTTATCCATTATGCCCTCACTCAGCTTATTTTCCTTTTGATTTTATTCAAGTTATAATCTTGGTTTTCCACACTCACCAAATTTAGAAACTAAAGTGTCAAAATGTAGGATTGAATTTGACTGTCCCTGCATCAAAGTTCCCAAAGATCCTGATATAATTGAAATTGCAAATGGAGAATAAATAAGCCAATATAGTAATTAATTGTACTTCTATGATTTTTTATGTCAAGTTTATCATTTTTTTCAATTTCTGTTTCAACGTATCTTATTCAATTTCCCCCTTTTTATTCCTGAAACTCCCTTTATGCCCTCCACATCCCTCTCTAATTACCACCTGCTTAAACACTTAAACAGCTCTTGAATTCTTTCGCTTACTGTCTCTCTAGTTACCTATCCTATCTTTGCTCTAGCCTTATATTTCTCATGTAAGAATCATCTTTGTTATAAAATACACTAAAATTCGATTGCTACAGTCCTATCCTATCTATTTAAAGTATGTATGTCCGTAAATGCATAAATGTAGCTTGTGGGGACATAATATTAAATAGCTCTGAAGTCTAGCCTATCTAGGACTCTATAAGGGATAATTCAAATCTGGAAGGAAAGATGAACAGGGAAGAAAAAAGAAAAGGAATAAACATTTTTTAAATTCCAACTACGTGCCAGACACTACACCAATGCTTTACAAATATCTCATTGATCCTCACAATATCTATTAGAAGTAGCTACTACTACTATCCTCATATTATAGATAAGGAATTGAATCAGATAGATATCAGTTGACTTATCCATAATCATATAGTTAGTAAGTGTCAAATTTAAACTCAGGTCTTCCTTAGTCCCTGACTCCAGTCCTAGGAATCTATCCACTGTCACCTTGCTGCTGAGATGCTGGTTGCTCTGTTTTTAGAAAAAAGAGAGATTTAATAGGTCTGCTTCCTTAAATATTATTGATCCATGAGAATATTTTTAAGGTTAAAGATACTTTTCTGCTTGCTATCTCATAAAGAAAATGGGGGCAATTCTAAGTTTACAGATTTATTACTTCTGGATACAATACAAAAATGCTGGATAAAAAGTAAATGCAATGACAAAATATAGATAGATAGATAGATAGATAGATAGGTGAACAGATGATAAAAAAGATCCTCACCAATAACAAGTAGTGAGGAAAGTCATTTGTCCAAGTAGGTAGTAAATAGAATCCTACTCATTTTCTGAACCTCTCAATTTCACTCCTCATATCCAAATATTTTCCAACCGTTGCTGATCCTGCCTCTATAATACAACCTGAATGCATCCCTGACTCTCTATTTCAATGGCCATTCACCCAATTCTTTATCACTTCTTACTTGGACTATTAAAATTTCTTCCTGACTTGGTTCTCTACCTCAGGTCTTTCTTCTCCACAACCCATCTTTTACACAGTACTGAAAATTATTTTCCTAAACTGTGAGTCTGATCATATCACTCTCCTATTCAATAAAGTCTAACATGATCCTGATACTTTGAGAATCAAGTAGAAACTTCTGTTGAATAAATGTTTGGTGATTAAATGAGTGGTTGAATTATGAAACTGAAGGAAGTAAAGTTTAAAAAGTGAGTGCATTTTTTATTATGTTTAAGGTTTACAAAGTACTTATCTTTTCATTTGATAAAACAATTCTTTGAGGGAGGTTCTATGGGTATAATTATCTCCCTTTTACAGATTTTTTTACAGATTTCATTACTTCTGAGCCTCAGAAATTTTGAATCACATGCCTGTGGGTATAACCTAGTAAAAATCATGGCATGTGAAACTACAAATCCCTCAAGCAATTGTTCAAATTTTCACAATCACAATGTTCTATAACTCTAGTTAAGGAAATTGGGGGAAGCTATTGTTTCAGTGGGTAGAGCACTGACCTTGGAATAATGAAGACTCATCTTCATGAGTTCAAATCTATCATCAGACGTTTACTAGATATGTGATCCTGGAAAAGTCACTTAACACTGTTTGCTTTAGGTTTCTCATCCATAAAAATGAGCTGAAGAAGAAACTGTCAAACCACTCTAGCATCATTACCAAGAAAACCCTAAATGGGGCCATGAAAAGTCAGACATGATGGAAACAACTGAATGACAACAAAACAGGAAATTGATGGGATCAACTAGTTATAAGAATGTAAAGAAAAGTGAGATGAAGTCTAAGTTCAAATCTAGAAAGATAACCACATAGGAGAAATATATGGGGACAATTGTAAAAAGTATGATTGCTAATCTATACTGATTTTTTTTGCTTCCTTAAGATATTCAGAATGAACATTAAAATTAGGACATCCTGCATAATATATGGGATAGAGAACTGGCTCTAGAATCAGAAGAAATGAGGATAAAGCACACCTCTGCTATTGAATACCTATGTGACCAGAGACAAGACGTTCAGTCTCCTTCAATCTCAGTTTCTTCATCTGTAAAATAATTGAATGAAAACAAATGACCTTCCAGCTTTATTTTTTATCTATTATCATGTGGTGCCATGATTTGAGGGGTACAAATCCTGGGTGACAAAACTGAACTAAAAAGGCCTTTTGTAAGGTTATTTACTTATGTTAATGAAATAAACAACATGAGCCAGGTGATATTTTGATAAGAATATTGCCCAGCTTTTAAGCACTGGAAAAGAAATGTGTGCCCCATACTGATTATTGTCAAAGATTTCATGTGCAAATGTCTAAATGTTTAGAAAATCTTAAAGGATTTTCCAAGCATTTTCAAGACAAAGTAGTCTCTAGTAAAGATTGAATTTAAGAAATGAAGTGATTACTTCTGATCTTTAGGGCGATGAGTAGATACCTTTTATTTTATCCAATTAAATTTATTCTTAGAATCAGTATTAAACCTGGAAGAATTCAATTCCCACAACACAGTATAGTTATAATTTTAAAAATTGTGCGTGTGTCTGTATATATGTATATATATATATATACATATATACAGATACACACACATAAACACATATGCACATAAACACACACATATATAGGTGTGTGTTTTATGCATGCATACATATATTGTGCATATATATATATGTACACATGTGTGTTTACATGTTCTTTCATTGATTAGGAGAGTTCCAAGTTAGTATTATCGTTATAGTCTTCAAAAATTGCCTGGGGTACTAAGAGGTTATGCAATTTGCCCCAACACATTATGTCAGATGGTGAGCTTAGACTCAGGCATTTCTAACCAAGTTGGGGGCTCCAGGTGAAGTAATAGATAAAACATCAGGCCTAAAGTCAGAAAGACTCATTTTCCTGAGTTTAAATCTGACCTCAGACACTTATTAGCTGTGTAACCTTGGGCGAGTCACTTAACTCTGTTTGACTCAGTTTTCTCATCTGCAAAATGAGCTAGAGAAGGAAATGGCAGACTACTCCAGTATCTCTGCCAAGAAACCCCAAATGGGGTCACAGAGAATCAGACATATCAATGTCATGTAATAACTCAACAGCAACAAAATTTCTAACAGTACATTTCTCTATCTAATAAACCATACTAATTCTTACCTATATCTGTTTTATATAGACATCTGAGTTTCTCTAAGGACAATGGAGGAGTGAGGTCAATGGTAGGATGGACTTGTGACAGGGCAGAATTGAAAATAACAGCCTTGAGGACTCATGGGAAGAGCTATGGAGCTTGTATTGATGCAGGCCACAATACTCTCAAGAACAATCTGAACCAAACTAAAATGAAATTGGGAAATTTATAACAAAATAAAAAAATAAAATAAAACATAGATAATCTTAAAATATGTTTTCTAAGTTAATATATGGGAGCTTTAAAACTCCATGGGGAGCTTTGACTATGATTTATTGGTCTTGGCTTCTAAATGAGTTTGACTCCATTGGTCTAGAGGAGGGGGTATTCAACTGTGGTTATCTCTCCATCTTTGGATTTTTAAATTGGTTTGCTTGTCAATGTGGGAGAGAGGCCAAAGTTTTAGCTACTAAGCCTTAGTTCAGGTCTAGTGTATAAATGGTCAGTGTACCTGTATGTGTAGGGGTTGGCTGTAGGAGAAGAAATAGTCCTTTCAGGGCAGACTGTGTTGTTTTGGGTTCTCAATTGCATAGGAGAGAACTGAGAGGGGCCGTGGGTGCGTACTCAGACCACATTATTGTACACTTTTAGTCTCAAGCTCATGCGCAATGTGAAGAAGACTGCATGGCTCCCCTCTTGGAACTTAGGCCAAGAAATCATCCCCCAAAGTACCATGGAGTTCATATATCTGCTGAGTCCTGTATCATAAGTTTGGATCCAATTGCTTATAAAGAACTGGTCATCCTGATTAAGTTTAGAGTATATCTCAAAAAGCCAAATGTCAACAACCTGTCCCAAAAGATCATGAACTAAATTGGAAGACTTGGTTTGTTGTCCCTATTAACTCAAAAGTTTTGTTTTACCCCACTAGAAATGTAATCTTGGTTTATCTGGTCTTGAGGTGCCTTTATTTTTTTTAATTTTTAATTCAACTTAAATCAACTCAACTAAATAGATATTTATTAAACATTTATGTACAGAACTCTATGAGAAGGAAACATGGGGAAGTGGGGAGATTTTCTAAGGATGAGTAAGACATACTCCCTATTGTAAGGACTTTTGACATTATTGATACAAGTGTAAAAGGATACTAGCCAAGTTAAACATTTGGCAACATATACTAGAACCATATAGAATCTACAAACACCCTAGATGATTGAGATTAAAACTGATTTATTAAAAAAAATTGTTAGTATATTGTAAGTCAATTTCAGAGCATGTAATGAATGCCTCCCCCACCTTGCCATCCCTCAATCCACATTCTATGCCCAAACACATACACTAACAAAAAGTAGACCAGCTTAGATTATAAGAAATTGTTGGGTCTGGCCACTTCTCCATAGTTTGCTCATTTTCCCTTCCTCTTGGTTTTACATCTGCTTTGTCACAGGTACTGGTAAATTCTTTTCTTTAAAGTTGTCTCTTAACTTTGTGGACATGTCACAAAAAAAAGAAATTTAAAATAAACAAAGAAAAAAGGTTTTTGAAAACTTCTAGGTAATTTGCTTTAGAAAGAAATGGAAAACAAAGTAGAAAAAGATTTCTTTTATGTACTCATAATTATTTCCATGGGCAAATATGCCAATTACATTCAGAAGTAGAAAGGCTATCCCTCCTGTAATTACAGTGAAAATAGGCACATATACTTGCCTAGATCTACACAACAGACTGAGTTGGATAATTATTGATATCCATCCGGTTAGCAAGGGACTGTGTTTATCATCCCAGAAAACAATTCGTATTCATTTGTTCAGTTCAAAATAATACTCTTTAAACATACCCTTATCCTTGTCTGATTTTGACATTGCCTTTTAACCTGTTATGATACTTTTTAAATTGGTGAGGAGTGAATCTAGATTGGATTTTTTCCTATTTCATCCATAATGCTTCATCTCTACTATCAGATCATTGAATTCACTATAGACATCTATAGAAGAAACTGAGTTATACAATTCCATTTTTTGAAAAGTTTTGCTGTTATAAATAGGATGGCTGACAATTACTTATTCTAAAATATGTGCCATATCTAAAGAACCCTCGTCCTGAGATATTCATCAACTACCTAAAGTCATGGCTACGCAAATTAAAAATAATAGACTCCAATAGTTTTGGTGTACAGGCTTGTCCTAATGATAAATTTGGATCACCACATGATAGAACTGATCAATTGTATGGAATTGGTTGTTCATATGACTGAATAAACCTATTCAAACTATGCTGTGGCTGATTTAGTCATATTCCCCTAAGGCAGAATAGGGTGGTGCCACTTTTTCACATTATGTCAGGGGCTTGTAGAACTTGCACAAATAAGCAGTCTATTGAATTTAGGGGCAAAAATTATATCATGTCAGTCAAACACCACGGCACCTCTCAGTGGAAGGCAGGTAGAGGTAATTAAGGATTTATGAACACAAATCTAAATGGAGAAAAATCTAGGCCTCGGTATAACTAGTTTATGTTGTATTTCTCCTAGCACATGTTCAGAAGCAATTTTCTTTGAATCTGTGGGTAGAACAACTCATTGTAACAGTCATACCTACATGGCAACTTGCATTTTAAAATGTCTTATTTCAAATTGTGTCTTGGAATTATTATTTTTACAGTGGTTAATACAAGCTTTGAAACAGTTTTCAGAGACTATTTGCTTGCAAATGGATGGACTATGATATAGAACAACTACTGCTATGGTAAACATAGTACTTTGATAGGAATGGAGAAGACCTGGGTTAGAATGCTGCCTTTGTCACTTTCTTACTGTGTAAACTTAGGCTATTCCACTTAATATTTATGTCTCTAGCAATTTCCTAGATTAATCCACTAAGAGATAGGTAGGTTATTGGTGTAGGAAGTTCCCCACTGGAAGTATTTTATGATGACAGCTGACCCATTCTATTTCAAATGAATGGACAGGATGTTAGTGAAGATGATTAAACTGTTCTTAGTTAATAGACTGTATAGAATTACTGTATAGTATTGTACTGTATAGTATTGTACTATACAATAGACTGTATAGTAATTAGCCTGTATAGAATTACCGCCAATAACAAAATTTTGAAAAAGCATCAAATACCTATTATCTTAAGAAATGGATTTGATGTGCTCATTTTTAAAGATCTTATCTTTCCTTTTTGTATTCTAATGTTACCTCTTTCTGCAAATGCTACCTTTTATACTAATGTCCGTTACTTTCATGTATCATCCTTGGGATTTTAAACCTTTAATTTGTATTTCCTTTTATGCACAAATAACAGCCAATTCATAAATTTCCAGTGGGTCATTCATTTAAAATTAGCAATGTTCTAATATTCTCCATATTAAACAGATAATTTGCTCTATTAGACAAATAATAAGAGTGAAAATAAAAGCATCCTGAAAATAAAGCTCCTCATTTTGGGGAAAATAAGTGGGTGGGAAGGGGTGAAAGCTGCTTCAGGAAAAAAAAAAACTGGTTTAATTTCTCCACAGCAATGTGCCCCCTGGATTGAGATATGAATGTCAAATTTTTGCCCCATAGGATTTTTTTTCAGAATCAGGATTCATAATGAAAAGTCTGTCAGACACTTAACTGTAGTGTTGCCAATGTGACAGCATAATACTTATCTCTGATTATGATTCCCCGCACTATTCCCAGAAGGAAGACTGTGTTTTTATGCTACAATGTAATCAAGATAAGATTATTAAGCATGCAAGTGACAGAAAAATTCTATTATAGATTTTTTTAAAGTAACAATGGCTTCATTTTAATAACATATTGAATGCTTTAAAATAAAGAGCCTTCTCTCTCTCTCTCTTTCTCTCTTTCAGTTTGTCTTTTTTTTGGTCTCTTTCTATCTCTGTCTCTTTCAGTCAGTCTGTCTCTGTCTGTTTCTTTCTCTCTCTCTCAGTCTACCTTTTTCTCTCTCTGTCTCTATCTTTCTATCTTTGTCTCTTTCAGTCTGTATCTGTCTGTCTGTCTATCTCTCTCTCACACATTCTCTTCCCTTCCTGATCCTTCTCTTTCTCTCTCCCTGCATACTCCAGCATGTCATGATGTCTTGGCTGTAATAACACAATCCAATATTTCTCTAGCTAAGGTTATGACCATCTAGCAGCATATTTTAAGAATGAACATTAGGATGTAAGTTAAAATTGTTCTGTTCTAACTTAAGGCTTTCTTGCCATGACACCAAAATGAAAGTTTACAGAGAAATGTAAAGTCATACGGTTAAGAGTCACAATGGAGACCAACTGTCTCTTTTGTGCTTTTCTTCCCCTTTTTCATTATGTGGGGCATTTTCAGACTGAATTTGGTTGAAAACTAGTACTCTATGGCAGTGAATCTAGGAAATTAGACTTCACTGCAATAGAAACAATAAAAACACCTTCAAAAGGAAATTATATGAGTAGCAAGGATTGGAGGGGGCAGGAATCAGATCTGGTTGATGACTTATTTCTCAGATACTTGATGGTTTTAATAGGAAATTGAAACAAACCGGAAAATATATATATATATATATATATATATATATATATATATATATATATATTTTTTTTCTTTTTGATATGAAAGTCTCCTGACTGTTTCAGATTGTGAAACTTACATGAAATTGAAAGAGTATCATGAGGCTCTAAGATATTTATTGTGACTAGAATGTAATGGCTACATTTCCCTAAAGGTATGGCTGCAAGGAATATAGAAAACTGGCCATTACTTGCCTAACAAGGTGCATAATTACATTGTACTTTCTTGAAATATTCAACAAGTGATGTTTAATTGAATAGAAACTATTGCCCACCAAAGGGGAAAAAACTACTAATACAACTGGATGAACTTCGGAGCATGGGTATTTAGTTGAGCGTGCAAATGTATTTTCTGGTGTAATTATGCACTTCACTGTGTACTCCTATATTTTAAATTGAGGGCTTACCTTTGTTCTCTATTTT
This sequence comes from Potorous gilbertii, assembly GCA_028658325.1. Taxonomy (NCBI): domain Eukaryota; kingdom Metazoa; phylum Chordata; class Mammalia; order Diprotodontia; family Potoroidae; genus Potorous; species Potorous gilbertii. Next base: position 69,994,350 of record CM053774.1, on the reverse strand, counting down.
TTTAAGAATTGGAAGTAGCTTTAAGCCTATGAAACAAGGCTGTATGCTAGACTGAGAAACTAACAATGAAACTTCATTGTTTTACAAGGGTAATGTCTCTGTGATATAAATATTGGTGTGTGTTTAAAGGTTTTGAGTCCTTGGAAGAATTTAATGCGATTGACTACTTTTTCCTCTCATGTAGGCTCTCCTCACTAAGTTTTCAATACACTATGCTACCCTGGGTCTCCTATCTTACTACTTCTTCATATCTAATAACTGACAGCCAGGACTCTGTCTTCTGTCTTCTTATCACTTTGCACTCTCTCATTTAGTAACCTCATCACCTTCCAGAGATTCAATTATCATTTCAATACATCAGACTCCAAAATCTGTATAGCCCTGGTTTCTCTCCTGACCCCAGGTCTTGCATCAGCGACTGCCTACTGGATATCCTGCAGGCATATCACATTCAACTTTTCCAAAACAGAATTCATTATCTTTTCCTTCAAATCATCCCTTTTTATTAACTTCTTTATTACTGTCAAGGACACCCCAGGTTTGAAATCATGGTTTCATCTTCACATATCCAAATATTTTCTATCTCTATCTCTCTCACAATATGTCTGTTTCCCTCCACTCACATAGCCACCAAACCAAATCGGATTCTGATTACCTGTTGAGTGTATTAATACAATAATTAATCTGTTTTCCTGCCTCAAGTGTCTCTCCAATCCAATCCCTCTTCCATTTAACCTAATAATTTTTCTATGTTGCAGATTTGACTAAGTCATGACCCTACTCATCAAGATGTAGAAACCTTCAATAGGAAGCAGACCTATTAAATCTCTCTTTTTTCTGAAAACAGAGCAACCAGCATCTCAGCAGCAAGGTGACACAGTGGACAGATTCCTAGGACTGGAGTCAGGAACTAAGGAAGACCTGAGTTTAAATTTGACACTTACTAACTATGTGATTATGGATAAGTCAGTTGATATCGATCTGATTCAATTCTTTATCTATGTGAGGATAGTAATAGTAGCTACTTCTAATAGATATTGTGAGGATCAATGAGATATTTGTAAAGCATTGGTGTAGTGTCTGGCATGTAGTTGGAATTTAAAAAATGTTTATTCCTTTTCTTTTTTCTTCCCTTTTCATCTTGCCCTACAGACTTGAATTATCCCTTAGAGAGTCCTAGACAGGCTAGACTTCAGAGCTATTTAATATTATGTCCCCACAAGCTGTGTTTATGCATTTACAGACATACATACTTTAAATAGTTAGATTAGGAAAAAAGATATTGTAAGAAGTGAAAACAATTATATTCTTCATATAGTCCAAGTAAAAAGTGATGAAAGCTTTATTTAGTGAGGAGCCCTATTATGTGCCAAACAATTCCAATAAGACATGGGATTATGGGATATTGGAACCATAGCTCTCAAGCCATTTATATTTTACCGCTGCTAAATAACCTCAATAATCTGTCACTCTTTTATAAAAATTCCTTGTTAAGTAAAAAAACAAACAAACAAAACTTTCAACCAATCTATAATAATCTATTAAGCGTCTACCATGTGTAAATATGTTAACCTATAACAAAGAAAATAATTGTAACCATTACTGCCCTCCAGATACTTACATTCAACTGAGGGAAACAACATGTACTCATTGTAGATAGAAAAATAGATGGTTGCTGTCCTTGATCCCTGGAGGGGACCAAAATGACATCACTATGAATGAGTCAAGTTACAGGGTGTCTGACTGTGACTGAATCATACCAATATGACTCAGAAGTCTCTACCACAGCTTGGGTACAAATAGTCCATATGAACATTTAGGGTGAACATGTCTCATAATTTGCACATCTCACATTTCTTTTGAGTTACAACAATTCTGGTTTATTCATAAACCACAGTATCTTCTTTGACATGGGCATACCACACTTGGAAGTCCTTTGCTAGCATGTCGCATGTAATCTAATACGTTCCAAAGTTATTCAGGGAGAATTTGAGAGTTTCCTTGTGTTTTTTTTCTGACCACCATGTGAGGTCTTCCTTGCATGAGTTCTCCATAAAATAGTCTTTTAGGCAAGTGTACATTTGGTGTTTTTGTAATGTGGGAAGACCATTGGAATTGTGTTCTCTGGGGTACTTGGAATGCTTGGCAGGTTAACTCGAGAAAGAACCTCAATATCCAGTACTTTAACCTGCCAGGTAATAAAGATGATAGACAGACAGGTAGACAGACAGACAGACAGATAGGTGGATAGATGCTATTGAGGGGAAGAGGGCATAAAAATTGCAATGGGGTCAGAAGCTTCTTGTAAGAGGTTGTGCTTGAGCTAAGCTTTGAAGCAAGCTCTTGATTTCAGTTTTTGGCTGTTACAGAAATGCAAATATATGAGAGGAAAAAGATGTTTAACTCATATTCGTCATAGTTGCTTTAACATTCACATATGTACCAGATCATTTGCTGAGAGCAAACTTTGTTTGGGTAAGGGCTGGAGAGAATATGAAGATAATAGGTGTCTGCTATGCTTTGTGGGTAGTGGTGTTCACTGTTGTCAATAGGATAGAGATGAAGAAAATGAATTAAATAGTGACATGGTGAAAACTTGTGCCTAAAATACAATGTTGCTGAAGATTAGTTCTCAGCCCAGTTTCTCCAGGATGAGGAGACTTACTATATATTGCAGCTTTTTCCTGGTTCCCATAAACTTGAAAGGTGCATGAATTATAAGATTTTTAGTGATAGTTTTTATTAATACATGTGTCCTTAAGGATAACACTGAACAGGGATCATGAAAACATTTCAAAAATGGGGAAAGGAAAGATAATTTTATATCTTTTTGACAAATAAGAAAAATAAGAGATAAAAAGTCAGTAAACTAATAGCCACCCACAATGCTCCTGGGAGACACAAGAGTGAGACTTGGGTCCACCTGTCTCTTGATATTTGCTCTATACTGTTTACAGAAAGCTGAGGGTTTTCATTTAAGAAAAATATTGTGATAACATCTATAGTTTTATCTTTCAAAAATGGAGACATATATATGCACAGATAATTCTGTACGTCAGTTCTCCCAATTCTCCATGCTATACCTACATATGTACATACACATATTCACAAACATACATGCATACACAGAGCTTCTTTCCTTTAGCAGTAAATTAATTGATACAAGTGCACCATTATTATCTATTTGGAAAAATGACATGTTTCTGAATCACTGATGTGGCATAAATTGTTTAGTGGTACTTTTTTTCCTGAAAATCAGTTACAAATATTTTTTATTCATTGTTTTTAATTCCATTTTCTCAGACTATGTCTGTGATTTCTACTAATGTACATTTGCATTTGCCCTGAACTGGTAACTTTATTTAAGTATATAACATATTTATACAAACATTTTTACAAATATTTATACAAATATTCACATTTATGTAAAGGCCTATACCTGAGGCACAGAAAGGCTCAAAGATTTGCCCATAGCTCAGAATGCAGGTTTTGGTGTGGTTGGAATCATAGGCAACACTTGAAGTCACAACTTTCTTACTGCCAAGTTGGACTTTTTAAAAATGTCATGATGGCCTTCTTCATAACTCCATAATCACCATAAACATGCTGAAGGAGCAGTAATCAACTTCAAACGAAGTCAAAATCGACAAGTTTACATAATTAAAAGAAAAGATAGGTTGGTTAATCAATGTGCCTTCTTTAAGTGGATCCTCAGCTAAACCCACTAGCTAACATGTTCGGTTTTGATTCATACTATTAATAAATGTTTATTCTTATAATTAGTCTTAGCGTGACTCTCAAATGTCAGTTTTTATATTATTGCTCAAGTAATTTTGAACCAGCTGCCAATTCTGCCTATAACAATCCTCGCAATTTCATCTGTTTTAATTTGTGTATCTTAAAAGACATGAAAAAGATAAAAAAAATGCAGGTTCAGAAAACTCTTTAAAAGAAGAAATTTATGAAATACAGATTTGAAAGCAAACTCATAAAGCACTAGAAAAGATTTGTGAGAGAAAAATGTTCCCTTGCATAGAGAAATAAATCTCCTATTTATTATAAAGAAGAACCCAAATTAGAAGAGGCCAGTTATTCTTGACACATTCTCAAAAACATATTTGAGAGGTCTGGTAAGAAATAAAAAAAAATTGAAGATAGAGTTAATCAAGAAAGTGAAAGTTTATCTCCCAGCATACCTTAATTTTTCAAAAAATAAATATTATTTAAAAACAAGGTCTATTATATTCAAGTTGTTTAAAGAAACTATTGGGTGGGGAGGATTGGCCAAGGAATCAAGAAAGGAACGTTAAACATGCAAACAAAATAATGCTTCAATTTATAACTATTATAAATTGCATAAACTACCAAATGATTGCATTAATTATGTAACTTGATTTTTTCTTTTACAGATCTCATTGGAAAAATGAGGATATTAGCATAACAAAATATCAGATGAATTACATATTTGGATAATATATTAACCTTGTCCAAACAACAACAATAAAGAATTCACCACTTTGAACATGGCTAACCTACAAAAGAAGGTGTCACTTTTAATTATGATTTTACTATGTAGTTAGTTTTAATTTTAATCTCTACCTAAGTTTTAATTTCTACTTATAGCTATATGACCATCAGCAAGTCACTTAACCTCTTACTCTATGAATCTTTCAAATGAGGATCGTATTAGCTTCATCATCTACCTTCCAGGGTGGCTCTGAAGATCAAATCATACAAGTACATTTTGTACATTGTAAAAAGTAAATTACTATAAAAATATCAACTGGTGATATGGTAGATAGAGTGTTGAGTTTTTAGTCAGAAAAGTTAGAATTCAAATTTGACCTCAAACAGTTATTAGTTGTATGGCTATGGATAATTCTCTTAATTTTTGATTTCCTCGGTTTCCATGATGGTCAAATGGGCATAATAGTATCTACCTCCAAGGGTCCTTGTGAACATCAAATGAGATATTAAAAAAAAAGAAGAAGAAGAGTACTTGATACAAGGACTGACACAAAGTCAGCTCTATGTAAGTGCCTCTTCTCTCCCTTCCTTCTCCCTCCCTAATCATCCATTAAAATTTCCAAATATTTATTAAGTTCTCTCCATATTCATTGCCCTGTATTAGTAGGCTCTGATGATACAAGATTTTGAATGGCACATTTGCTGCCTTCAAATGGGCTGCATTTTCTGAGGAGGAAATAGAAGTAAAATTCAGAGTCCATGGGTCATAGATTAAAATACTGGAAGGAACCTTGGAGGATGACCAATTCAACTTCCTCACTATACAGATACTAAAACTGAGGTTTAGATTCAATTTAAATTTTAAACTTAATCAACATATAATATAAACTTTTCAATATAAACTAAGAAAATCAGAATGTTGTTACCGAAAGTATCAAAAAAGGGACTTTTGCTCTCATTCCCCTGAGAAAGGAGGTAATCTCAGCTAAGGCAGGGGATTAGAGGGGGGGTGGAAAAAAGAAAGGAAGGAGAAAGGGAAGAGTGAATATTATTACACTTATCAATGTAAATGCTGTACCCTACCCTCCTTCACCCTATAAAGTTAGACTGTAAGTTATTTGAGGAGAGATTCTGATATATGGGAATAACAAATGGGAAATATTGCTGAGTTTTAGAGTAAGAATTCTTAACTTTTTTTTTTTGTTGTGTCAAGGATCCCTTTGACATTCTGATAGAGCTGGTGGCTTGAGACTCTTTATATTTTAACTCTAGTGCTTCTCCCCTCCAACCCCCACCACTCTTCAATATACTGTATCCTAGTAAATTCAAACTGAGAAAAGTCTAAATAATTTCATGTAGTCATAGAACTACAAGTATCGCAGTATATACATATCTATCTATCTCTATCTATATATCTATATCTATCTATATAGATATATACACACCCAAGTCTTCTGTCTGCAAGTTCATTATTCTTTCTGGTTTGTTGTGCTTTCTCAAGAGAAGACACATACACAATAATTTGCACCCACATAGTGTGATGTAAGTTATATTTCTATTACCACACATGAATTTCATCTTCTTTTTTGTTTTTTTATGTAATTTTCCATAAGCCCTCATGACTAACAGGATCAAAGGCCTTGATCAGATCTACAAACATTGTGTAAAGACCTCTGTTCTGCTCCTGGCATTTCTTTCTTTTTAATTAAATTATTTTATTTGTTTTCAGGGTTCTACAATCACTTCCATATATCTTAGATTTCCCCCCTCCATTCCCCCTCCCTCCCTACTCCCATCCTGAAACAGCACACAGTTTTATATAGGTTCTACACATACATTCCTATTAAACATATTTTCACCTTAGCCATGTTGCATAGAAGAATTAAAATGAATCAAAGAAATCATAAAACAAAACAAAACATAATACAAAAGAAAAAGATCTACTTCATTCTGTGATCAAATTTCCAATTCTTTCTCTGGATGTGGAAGGCATTTTGCTTCAAGTCCATTGGAAATTTTTTAAGTCCTTGCATTGCAATGAAGTTCTAAATCTACCAGAAAAAAATCCTCACTCACTGTGGCTGCTGCTGTGTACAAAGTTCTGGTCCTGATCCTTTCACTGAACATCAGTTCATGTAAGTCTTTCCAGGCCTCTCTGAAGTCTTCCTGTTCATCATTTCTTATAGTAAAATAGTTTTCCATTACATTTATATACCACAATTTATTTAGCCATTCCCTGGTTGATGGACATCCCATTGATTTCCAGTTTTGGGCTACCACAAAGAGAGCTGCTAAAAATATTTCGGTACATGTGGGATTCTTTCAGATTTTAATGATCTCTTGGACATATAGCCCCAGAAACAGTTTGGACATAGTTCCAAATTACTCTTCAGAATGGCTGGATCAGCTCACAGCTCCACCAACAATGAATTAGTGTTCCAACTCTCTCACATCTTCTCCAATATTCATCATCTTCCTATTTCGTCATGTTAGTCAATTTAATAGGTATGATGACATACCTCAGAGTTGTTTTGATTTGCATCTCATCTCTCTAATCAATAGTGATGTAGAGTATTTTTTCATGTGACTATAGATAGTTTAATTTCTTCCTGTGAAAAGTGCCTGTTCATGTCCTTTGACCATTTGTCAATTAGGGAATGACTTGTATTCTTGTACATTTGACTCAGTTCTCTCTATATTTTAGAAATGAGGTTTTTATCACAGACAATAGTTGCAAAAATTCTTTCCCAGTTTTCTGCTTCCCTCCTAATCTTGGTTGCATTGAATTTGTTTGTGCAAAAACTTTTCAATTTAATGTAATTAAAATGACCGATTTTGCACTTCACAATGTTTTCTATGTTTAGTCAAAAATTTCTCTATTCTCCATAAATCTGATAAATATATTATTCCTTTCTCCACTCATTTCTTCATATCATCAGTTGTTATACCTAGACCATGTACCCATTTACACTTTATTCTTGTGTACAACATCAAGCATAGGTTTAATCTCAGTTTCCACCACACTGGTATCCAGTTTTCCCAGTAATTTTTGTTAATCAATTTGTTCTTATCACAGAAGCTGAGTTCTTTGTGTTTATCAAACAGTAGATTACTTTATTCATTGACTACAGGTGTTTTGAGTACCTAACATATTCCACTGTTTCTTAGTCAATACCAATTGGTTTTGATAATTTCTGCTTTATAATGCAATTTGAGATCTGATAGGGCTCGGCCACCTTCCCTAATATTTCTTTTCATTAGTTCCCTTGATATTCTGGAACTATTGTTCTTCCAGATGAATTTTGATATTATTTTTTTCTAGTTCTAAAAAAAGCTGTCTGATAGTTTGATTGGTATGGCATTAAATAAATAAATTAATTTAGGTAGAATTGTCATTTTTATTATATTGGATTGGCCTACCCACGAGCAACTAATGTGTTTCCACTTTCCTAGATCTGACTTTATTTCTGCTAAAATTGTTTTGTAATTGTGTTCATATAGTCTTTAGGTTTGTTTTGGCCAGTGGACTACCAAATGTTTTGTATTGTCTACCTTAGCTTTAAATGGGATTGCTCTTTCTAATTTTTGTTCTTGGACTTTGTTAGTAGATTTCATCTTCTTTGGAAAAATATTCATATTCACAAATTTTAAAAGATCACGGAGGGTGGGAGGCAAGATGGAGGAGTAGAAAGACACACATATGCTAACTCCTAAGACACAGCCCATGAAATGCCGGTAGAGAGGAGCTCCCAACGAGTTCTGGAGCAGCGGAGACCACACAGCAATGGAGTGGAGGAGATATCTGTTCCAGAGAGCCCTGAAGGGCTGACACCAAGGGTCTGTCATGCCAGGATGTGAGCGGAACCCAGCCCTTACTTGGCTGTGTGGCACTGAAGGGAGCAGATCTGAGCAGGCTTCAGGGAAAGAATCTCCAGCAGCAGAGCGGGTCCTTCCACCCACAGATACCAAGGGTCAGTGAGAGAGTCTTTTAGGCTGGCTGAGAGGAGAGTGAGGTGTCTCCATGACCCAGGCCCTTGGGAGGCAGCAGCGGAGGCAGCAGAGGACAGGGGCTCCCAAAGCAGACAGGAGCTTGGATCCATAATTGAAGGTCTCTCTGTAAACCCCCTGAGGGATCTGAGCCCCTGGTGGTGGCCCTGCCCCAACCCAAGCAGCTGAACTTAATCTCACACTGAATAGCAGCCCTGCCCCTGCGAAAGCCCTGAGGCTAGGAAGCAGCATTTGAATCTCGTACCCAAGCACTACCTGGGCAGATCTGGAGGCAAGGCAAGGAGGGAGAGGAATCTCAGAAGTCAAGTAACTGGCTGGGAAAATGCACAGAAAAGGGAAAAAAATAAGACCACAGAAGGTTACTTTCCTGGTGAACAGACATCTCCTTCCTTCCTTTCTGATGAGGAAAAACAATGCTTACCATCAGGTAAAGGCAAAGAAGTCAAGGCTTCTGTATCCCAAACATCCAAAATAAATATTCAGTGGGCTCAGGCCATGGAAGAGCTCAAAAAAAGATTTTGAAAATCAAGTTAGACAGGTAGAGGAAAAACTGGGAAGAGAAATGAGAGAGATGCAAGAAAAGCATGAAAAGTGGGTCAACACCTTGCAAAAAGAGATCCCAAAAATTCTGAAAAAAATAACACCTTGAAAAATAGGCTAACTCAATTGGCAAAAGGGGTTCAAAAAGTCAATGAGGAGAAGAATGATTTCA
>CM053774.1:69903152-69984663 GCA_028658325.1 Potorous gilbertii | reverse complement strand
AAAACTACATAGATATGGCCTATATTGAATTGCCTGCCTTCCCAAAGGGAATGGGTGGGGAGGGAGGGATGGGGAGAAGCTGGAACTTAAAGTTTTAGGACCAACTGTTGAGTATTGTTCTTGCTACTAGGAAATAAGAAATACAAGTAATGGGGAATAGAAAGTTATCTGGCCCTACAGGACAAAAGAGAAGATGGGGAAAGTGAAGGGAGGAACGATAGAAGAGAGGGTAGATTGGTGATATGGGTAATTAGAATGTCCAGTTTATTGGGGAGGGGGGAGGGGACAAATGGGAAGAAAATTTTGGAACCCAAAATCTTGTGAAAATGAATGTAAAAATTTAAATAAATTTATTAATAAAAAATAGAAATCATAAGTTCATTTGAAAGTCAAAACGTACAGAGATTAAATTGTTTTTTTTCTCATGCCTGTCCTTCATGCTCTTAAACTCTCATCTCTCTCTCTTCCTCCCTCCCTCTGTCTCTCTCTCTCTCTCCCTTTCTCTCTCCCTCCCTCTCTCTCCCTCCTCCCTTCCCTCCCCCCTCTCTCTCTTCCTCCCTCCCTCTGTCTCTCTCTCTCTCTCTCTCTCTCTCTCTCTCTCTCACACCCCACCTCTCTCTCCCTCTCTCTCTCCCTCCCTCTCTCTTCCTCCTCCCTTCCCTCCCCCCTCTCTCTCTTGCCAGTTCTCATCATTTTATGTCCCTTAATATCTAACATTTAATTCTGCATTCTTGTTCTAAGGATGCAAAATTAAGAAAGTTATGAAATCAAGATGATTCTACATATTATAATTCCATGATGCATAATTTTATTTGACTTGAGAGTACTTCCTTTTGATATGTTCAATCAAGTCCAACTTTTCATGATCCTCTTTAGGGTTTTCTTGACTAAGATAATAGAGTGGTTTGCCAGTTCCTTCTCTGATTCATTTTAGATGAGAAAACTGTGGCAGACATGGTAAGTGACTTGCCCAGGGTCACACAGGTAGTAAGTACCTGAGGCACTTTGAACTCAGAGAAATGAATTTTCCTAACTCCAGGCCTGGTGCTCTACTCACTGCAACACCTGGCTACCCTTGTGAAAGTCCTTTTATCCTTATCCTTTTAAAAATATTTCCTGCAATGATCATCCTCAGTCTTTTCTATTTCTTTCCTCAGGATCAACATCCACTATTGACATACTCTTTCTGTTTTCACTGTTGTTGCTTCCTCAGACTAGATGTGCTTCTGGCTCTCTGTACTTTACTGCCACACCTTAATTGCTTCTCACTCTGGATCTTCACTGAAATCTTGGGGCTTTCTCACTCTCAAACTTCTCCTTCTTGGGTCTCCATTTTGAGAAGGGGACCAGGTCAGTGATAATTCTTCTGGCTATAATTTTAGGAACTACCATGCTCCAGAACTTCACCTCCATTTTATATATTTTTTATCGGTGCTAGAATATAAGCTCCTTGAGGGAAGAAAGAGTCTTTCCATTTGTTTCTATTTCTATCCCTAGATAATTCCTAACCTATATAAGACCTTAATAATTTGCCAATATACCTGCTCTCATAAGCATCATAAACCATTATCTTGATTAAAATAATCCACTCAGCTATTTTTCTTTTGGTTTTGCTGTTCTGATTAGTCATTCAGCCAACAGAAATTTACATGTACTATTATAGATAGCTCGACTTACATAAGGCTATGCTTCCATCCCATCTGAATGTCTGTCCTACCCATCTCTATGCCATGTTTCCATAAACACTCTTATATTTCTACAACTTGCTCAAGAAACAGTAATAAAATTTAATATCACTTTTGCTTCTGGAAATAGCATGCCAATTAACTCTTTTATGGCTCTGTTCAAAGTTCTTGTAACTTCCCAAGTCAGAACAGTTTCCTCTTGTTACCATTACCCTTGTGCTATCCCTTCATAATAAAATCTCAAATTCCTAGGGAGTAGGGATTGTTTTTAACTTCTATTTGAATACCCATTATTTATCATGGTATTAGATACATAGCAAGTTCCTAAAAATATTTTCCATTCATTCACCAACCGTAAACATATAGAAGTTGACCTATTCTGCCATTTAATAAAGGTGACATGAACTCTTTCAACTCTTCCACTTTCTTCCTTGCAACCTCTCAGCATCATTATTCTCCCTATTCTCTTTTCCTCTGGTAACAGGAGAACTATACTTATTAAGGCAAATTCCATTGGACTTAATCATATTCTCCCTTACATCATCCAGGACCTTGCCCAGTCATCCCATTTTTGTACATCATCAACACTAGCTCTTTGCCTTCAACTAACAATCACAGTCAAGATTATTTAGTCCTAAAAAACACTTACCTTGATACTACCCATTCAATTTCAATTTTATCGTCTCTCTCCATTTGTTAACATGCTTCTTTAAAAATCTTTCTGGATTCAATATCTTTGACTCCTCAATTTTTACTCTTTCCTCAAATTATTTGGAATTTACTTCCACCTCAATTGCTCCACAGAAACTGTTTTCTCAAGGGTTACTTCCTAATGATGAAATCCAAGGATCCTATTTTCAACTCTTATCTACAGTTTCTGATAAGTCTAATAATTCCTTCTTATTATTTTGTCTTCTGTTGGCTTAAGAAATATAAAATTCCTTTTGCTTTTGCCCCATTTATAACTAGCATCCCTGTATTATAGGTTTGTCATCTTCCTAGCTCCTTATGGCACAGTCCTCAAGAGTCTCTTTTTGAGACCATTCCCTTTTCTCTTCATACCCTTTTTTCATTCCAAAAAATTGGCTATTGATATTGCTCTCACAAAAGTGCAAAAGTGATGAAACTGCATCACCCACATCACTTGTCCTGTTTCCATAGCTATCACTCTGGGAAGAAATGTCTATGGAGAAGGGGCCAGCCCTGTCTAGAAATAGCCATCCCCTATGTCCCCTCCTCCCCTCCAAGGTGCTCAAACCAACCTGGCTGAAGCAGAATTTTTCTGCTAGGACATGCCTTTCATCAGGTTGTTTTGGATACCACATTGTAAAAGGGTAATTAGCCTTCCCAATCACCCTATAGTTCTGTGCTGCTTGCAACTATTCTATCATTTGTAAAGTACCTTTCCATCCTTACCTGCATACAAAGTATGAATTAACATATTTCAATTAAGGCAATGTGGAAGTTCTCGCTATTGTTATACAAAGAATACCACCAAAACATTCTAATATTTGAAAGTTGTTTCAGAATCCTCTTTTCTATTATTTGGCATAAAGCAAACAAATGCACACAATACTCCCTGTCTCATCATGATGGAGAACCTCGATGAGGGCTTGGAGTTTTTCATGAATATTCTTGAATTCAGCATAATATTCACCAGAGAACAGGTGGGGAGTTGCCTCTCTAGCTTCCTAAAATTTAAAAATGGGCCTTTAACCTCAGATATAGAGATAACTTAAACACGAGAAGCTTTTTGATTTGATTATCAAGATCATATGCTCTAATGTCCATTTCCTTTTCTTAGAATAGGTTATCTTAAATTGGCGTATAGAACAATTTATTCTTCTTATCTATTCAATAGTCACATTATTACCTTTCCCACTTTGCAGTACAAGTGAGAGTATTGATTTGTGTTTACAAAGCATTTAAAGATGCACTGATAAAAGGTACTACATGGATGGTAAGTATTTCTATTTCTCAACAAAAGTCAATGAATTTTTTTATCTTAGTTTCTCCTAAAATGTGGGACTGGAAGAGTAGACACTTGTCTTCTTTCTGCATTTCTAGTTCATTTATTATTCCTTTTCTCTGATATACTGACACAAATGGCATGAAAAAGGAGAATCTAGGCAACTATTTAGGTGATGGAGACTAAAAGTAAAAGTAATTATGTGAAACTGAATTCCAATAAATATGATCAACAGATTAAATACTGTAGACTCCATTTTGGGATAATGTGTATGTGTGTGTGTGTGTGTGTGTGTGTGTATTTGCTATCATTTATGCTACTGTTTCAACTACTATGGCTACAACTACCATTTACATCTCTCCTATTACTCCTCCTAATACTACTCCTTTTACTACTACTGTACAAGTAGCAGGAATGCTGAGAGAAAGAAAAACGGAAAGCAAATGCCAGGGAAAAAAACTGCCACCACCACCACCTTTACTACTATCTCCCCTCAAGCCATAACAGATACAACTCAGACCCCTAAATCCAAGAGTCTTAGAAATAGCAGTGCCCACCCAAACACTGTACTTATTTTCAACCAAGACCCCAAAGTCATTAATGAGAGGTGAAATCATTGTGAAGAAGTCCTCCTTGCTTATTCCTACGAGGAACAAGTATTGAGCTATTGCTACAAATAAGTAGATGGTCACAGGAATCTTGGGAATGACAGTGCCTCCCAGACGACATAATTCTGTTTCCAGTCCACATATCCTCCAGGAAAGTAATTCCTGAGAAGGGGTTAGCCACCCCTACCAACTGCTAAATAACTGTCATGAAAAGGACACACAAATCAACCTAATTGAAGCATTAAGAAACCCTGAGGATCACAAGTGTGCCAGTCAAGTCCAACCATTGCAACCACATTGACCATAATCTCCAACATTGATAGAAATAGTCCAGAACCCTGAATTTAAAGTCCTAGAATTACAAATGCCTCTAACTCAGAACCTGTAACCATCATACTGGGAAACAAACCCTTTGGAGACCCAGTCTTGAAACTACTTCTTCAGGTACAATAGTCACAACTATTAAAGACCTACAAAAGAAATTTCTTACCACTAAAGTCCCTGGTACTGCCAAATGATTCAAAGTCAGAAACTAATATTATTGTACAGGGAGAAATGATATTTATAATGCCAGGTGAAAAACCAAGATGATAGAGTGAAAGTGGGGACTGAGGTCTCCCAAAAATTCCTTCAAATATCTCTAAAAAGTGAGTCTGAACAAATTTTAGAGTGGCAGGATCAACAAAGAGACAGAGTGTGGCAGATTTCCAGCCCAAGACAACCTGGAAGATTGAAAAGAAGGATCTGTTGCACTGAGGAACAAAATCTAGCAAACAGGTTGCACCAGCAGAGACTCAACCATAACAAACACAAAACAGATCCCAGTGGACTAAATCACTGGTGACAGGGGCAATTCCCAGATGTTTTTCCACTTACTTAGACCTGACTTTATTTTTGTGAAAAGTGTCTTGTAGTTGTGTTCATATAGTCCCTGGGTTTGTTTTTGCAGGTAAATTCCCAAATATTTTATAGTGTCTACCATAGCCTTAAATGGAATCTCTTGCTGTTGGGCTTTGTTACTAATATATAGAAATGCAGATTTGTGTGGGTTTATTTTGCAACCTGCAACTTTGCCAAAGTTGTTTACTATTTCAAGTAGTTTTTTACTTAAAGCTCTGGGATTTTCTAAGTATATCATCATATCATCTGAAAAGAGTGATAACTTAGTTTCATATTTGCCTATTCTAATTCCTTCTAGCAGGGTATAATTTTCTTTATTACCTCTTTTAATTAGCTCTAGTTCTGTTTTGAATTTGTCTGAGATTAGGATTGCTACCCTTGCTTTTCTTATATCTGCTGAGGCACAATATATTCTACTCCAACCTTTGACCTTTACCCTATGTGTATCCCCCTGTTTCAAACATGTTTCTTGTAAACAACATATTGTTGGATTATGACTTTTAAACCATTCTACTCTCTGTCTCTGTTTTATGGGAGAGTTCATTACATTCACATTCACAGTTATGATTACAATCTGTGTCTTCTCTTTCATCCTCTTTCCCACCATTTTTGCTTTTAATTCTCCCATCTCTCCCTCCTCGATAGGTTTTACTTTTCACCACCACCTCCTGCAGTCTTTCCATCCTTCTTTCAGCCCCACTCCCTTTTATTCCCTTTTAGCATTAC
Organism: Potorous gilbertii; assembly: GCA_028658325.1. NCBI lineage: Eukaryota > Metazoa > Chordata > Mammalia > Diprotodontia > Potoroidae > Potorous > Potorous gilbertii. The sequence goes on along the minus strand of CM053774.1, from coordinate 69,978,775 downwards.
TACTCCTTCTCTTGCTTTTAACTCCTCTTCCCTTCCTACTACCTAGAGCTAGTTAGATTTATATACTTAATTAAGTTTATTGCTCCCTCCTTGAACCTAATCAGATGAGAGTACCTCTCAAAGAATGCTCATTTCCCCCATTTCTTTCCCTCTACTATAATATAATTTTGTATTTCTTCCCATGATGTAATTTACCGTTTTCTGTTTCCTCCTTTTTAAATCTCCTGTTTCAATCCCTTTGCATGCTTAAATCATATTTTTATCATCACATTTACTTTATACCTGCTCCCTCTATTCATATTCCTTTTGTAATTCATAATAGGTGTACAATTCTCAGGATTAACAAGTATCATCTTCCCCTATAGGGAGGTAAACAGTTTGCCCAACTTGAGTAACACTTTTTCTTTTCCCCTGTTCACCATTTTATGTCTCTCTTGAAACGTGTGTTTGAAGATCAAATTTTCTATTGAGTTCTGGTCTTTTTTGTCAGGCAGGTCTGGAAGTCCCTAATTTTGTCAAATGTTCTTCTCTTTGCCTTAAATGTTATACTGAACTTTGCTGGGTAATTGATCCTTGGTTTTAGTCCCAGTTTCTTTGCCTTACAGAATATCATATTCCAATTCCATTGTTCCTTTAATGTAGAAGCTGCAAGGTCCTGTGTGATCCTGACTGTTGCTCCTTGATATTTGAATGACTACTTTCTGGGTACCTGTAAGTATTTTCTCCTTCACTAGACATTTCTGGAATTTGGCAACAATATTTCTTGGGGTTTTTAGTTTGGGATTACTTTTGGGAGGTGAATGTTAGATTCTTTCAATGACTATTTTACCCTCTGGATGTAGCACTTCTGGACAGTTTTTCTTGATGATTTCTTGGAAGATATTATCCAGACTCTTTTTTTCATTGTGGCTTTCTGGTAGGTCAAATAATTCTTAAATTTTCTCTCCTGGATCTATTTTCCAGGTCAGTTGTTTTTCCAATTAGATATTTTATATTTCCTTCTATCTTTTCATTCTTTAGATTTTGTTTTACTGATTCTTGATGTCTCATAGAGTCATTAGTTTCTCCTTGCCCAATTCTAATTTTTATCAAATTGTTTTCTGCAGTTTACTTTTGTATCTTTTTTCCATCTGTCCAATTGTTCCTGTTAGTTTTTGTACATCCTTTTCTATTTGACCAATTTTCCCAGTTAAGTTTTGTACTTCCTTTTCCATTTGTTCTATTTTCCTTTTAAAGAGATGTTCTCATCCGTGGATTCTTTTTTCACACTTTTAAAATCATTGGCCAGTTTTTATTCTATTTTCTTCTTCAGCTGTTCCAGGAGAGCTGTTTGTGCATGTGAGCAGTTCATGAAGTTTCAGATGGAAGTACAGTCTTGCTACTGACCTCTTTCATATTCTTCTTTTGGTCCCTATCCCCATAGAAAATTTCTATGTTTTTCCCGCTTGTTTTGCTTTTTCTTGCTTATGATAACGATTTGTGTTGTGGCTTCTGGTTCTTTCAGTTAGAAGCTGCAGAACTTAGCTGAGTGATGTAAAAAAGCTAAGGGCAGATGCCTTTTTAACTTTTTGTTTTGTGTTTCCCTGATCAGCCCTGGGGCTAGCTTGTTAAATGTGGGGGAGAGATGGTCTGATCCTGGGAGATTTCCTCAGCTGAGCTGAAGCAAAGGCAAACTCAGGGATTGGTGATCCTGGGTGCTCTATTGTCTTCCTGTTTCACCTGGAGTGCTGAGTCTCGCCTGGGTCTTAGTGCAAGTTTGAACCTTCTCTGGAGCTATTCTCCTCTGTCTAGTGAGAGCTTCTAGTGCCTTGGGTCACCTCTCCTTCCTATTCATCTCTGCCACAGTAAGAGGAATCCCCCTTAGCTATTTTCCTAGCCTCAGAAGGTTATGAGACTATTTGCCTCTTCACTGTGCTCCCTGATCTGGGATTTTTCTGGGGAAATATTTTATGGTTCTTTTGAGGTCAGCAAGGAGGGTGGAGAGAACATTTACTGGTCAATCTGTCATTTTAGCTCCCAGAAGTTCTAGTAGATGAATTACAGACATATGATGTGTGGGCTCAAAGTCTCAGGAGCTGCTGCAGCTGATATCTGGGGCTCAGCAACTGTCACTTGCTTGGCTCTGCTGGTCTCTCACCCTGGGTTGCCTCTCTTCTGGTTCCACTTGCTGCTGCCTCAGGCCTCCCCAGAGCCCTCTCACTCTGCTGCACTAGACTTGATGTGCTCTGCACTATGGGCTCACCCAGGTGAACAGATTCTTCCAGTTGACCTTCCAATCTGTCCTGGGCTGTGAATCTGCCACAGTCTATTTCCTAATGGATTCTGCACCTCCAAAATTTGGTGCACCTCCAAAATTTGGTCAGATTCTGTTTTTAGAAATATCTGAAGGAATTTGTCTAAGAGCTTAGGTGAGTAGTTGCTCTCACTCCACCATCTTAGCTCTGCCCCCAGGAAGAATCTTCCCTACTTTTTTTTTACAACTGAAGCATAATATATTCTGCCCTAACCTTTTACCTCACCCTATGTGTATCCCACTGTTTCAAATGGGTTTCTTGCCAACAACATATTGTTTGTTTGGTTTTTAATTCATTGTGTTATCCACCTCCATTTTGTGGGATATTTCATCCCTTTCACATTCACACTTATGATTACTATCTGTGTCTTTCTCTCCATTGTATTTCCCCTTGTTTATGCTCTTATTTTTCCCTTCTATGTTCTCCTTCAAAATAGTTTTAATTTTTTTTATTTAATTTGTTTACAATTTTCTACAAGCACTTCCATCTATCTTAGATTTTTCCTCTCCCTCCTCCTCATTCCCTCCCCATCTCGATTTCTTCCTTGAGACAACATACAGTCTTAGATAAGTTCTACACATACATTCCTATTAAATACATTTTCACCTTAGTCATGTTGCATAGAAGAATTAAAGTGAATGGGAGAAACCACCAAACAAAACAAAACAATACATAACACAAAAGAAAATGATCCACTTCATTCTGCAGTTCAGTTCCATAGTTCTTTCACTAGATGTGGAAGATGTTTTGCCTGAAGTGTCCACTGAGAATTTTTTAAATCCTTTTATTGCAATGAGGTACTAAGTCTATCAGAAAATTTCTTCACATACTGTGTTTGTTATTGTGTACAAAATTCTACTGATTCTGCTCCTTTCCCTTAGTATCAGTTAATATAAATCTTTTCAGATCTCTCTGAAGACTTCCTGTTCATCATTTCTTGTAGCACAGTAATATTCATTTGTATTCATATACCATAACTTGTACATCCAATCCCCAATTGATGGCTATCCACTTGTATTCCAGTTTTGAGCCACCACAAAGAGAGCTGCTATAAATATTTGTGTACATGTGGGACCCTTTCCCATTTCTATGATCTCTTTTGTAATAGAGTTCCAGAAGTGATGTTGCTAGGTCAGAAGGTATGAATATTTTTGTAATCCTTTGGGCATAGGTACAAATTGTTCTCCACAATGACTGCATCAACTCACAGCTCCACTAACAACGAATTAGTGTTCCAACTCTCCCACATTTTCTCCAACACTTACAATCTTCCTATTTTTTCATGATAGTCACTTTGATAGGTGCAATGTGATACCTCAGAGTTGTTTTGGTTTACATCTCTCTAATCAATGGTGATTTAGAGCATTTTTTCATACGATTATAGATAGCTTTAATTTCTTCCTCTGAAAACTGCCTGTTCATATCCTTTGACCATTTATCAATTAAGAAAAGATTTGTATTATTGTACATTTGACTCAGTTCTCTAAATATTTTAGACATGAGGCCTTTATCACAGACACTAGTTGAAAAATTCTATTTTCTGCTTTCCTCCTAATCTTGGTTGTGTAGAGTGTATTTGTGCAAAAAACATTCTATTTAATGTAACCTAATTATCCATTTTATATTTCATAATGTTCTCTATCTCTTGTTTGGTCAAAAATTTCTCCATTCTCCATAAATCTGACAAATACATTATTCATTGCTCCCTTAATTAGTTTATATTATCAGTCTTTATACCTAGATCATGTATCCATTTGGACACTCTTCCTATGCACAGTGTTAGGCACTGGTCTATGCCCAATTTCTGCCACACTTTTATCCAGATTTCCCAGCAACTTTTGTCAAACACTGAGTTATTATTCCAGAAGTGTCCTTGGGTTGATCAAACATTAGATTGCTATATGCATTGACTACTGTATCTTGAGTACCTAAGGTATTTCACTGGTCTACCTTTCTGTTACTTAGCCTGTACTAAGTGGTTTTGATGTTTGTTGCTTTATGGTATAATTTGAGAATGGGAAGGGCTAGGTCTCCTTCTGTAGCATTTCTTTTCATGAAGAAATCTTCTCATCTTCTCTAGATATTCTGAACCTTTTGTTCTTCCAGATAAATTTTGATTTTTTTGAGTTCTAGAAAATAATTTTCTGGTAGTTTGATTGGTATGGCACTGAATAAGTAAATTAATTTAGTTAAAATTGTCATTTTTATTTTATTAACTCTGCATACTCACAGACAACTGATGCTTTTCCACTTACTTAGATCTGACTTTGTTTGTGCAAAAAGTGTTTTGTAGTTGTGTTCATATAGTCCCTGGGTTTGTTTTGGCAGGTAGATTGCCAAATGCTTTTTAGGGTCTACCATAGTTTAAATGGAATTTCTCTTTCTATCTCTTGTTGTTGGGCTTTAATAGCAATATATAGAAATGCAGGTGATTTATGTGTGTTTATTTTGTAACCGGCAAATTTCTCAAAGTTGTTTATTTCAGGTGGTTTTTTACTTGATTCTCTAAGTATATCATCATATCATCTTCAAAGAATGATAACTTAGTCTCTTCTTTGCCTTTTCCAATTCCTTCGATTTCTTTTTTCTTCTATTATTGCTACAGCTAACATGTCTAGTACCACATTTAATAACAATGGTGATAGTGGACGTCCTTGTTTCACCCCTGATTTTTTTGAAAATGCATTTAGCTTATCCCCATAGCAGATAATGCTTGCTGATGGTTTTAGTTAGAGGCTGCCATTATTTTATGGAAAGTTCCATTTATTCCTATTCTTTCCAGTGTTTTCAGTAGAAATGGATGTTGTGTTTTGTCAAAAACTTTTTCTGCATCTGAAGAGATAATCTGAGTTTTGTCGTTGAAATGATCACCAATGCTAATGGTTTCCCAATCTTGAACCAGTCCTGCATTTCTGGTATAAATCCTACCGGATCATTATATAGTATTCTCATGATAAGTTGCTGTATTTTTTTTTGCTAATATCTTATTTAAAATTTTTGCATCTATATTCCTTACAGAAACTGATCTATTATTTTCTTTCTCTGTTTTGTCTCTTCCTATTTTAGATATCAGAACATATTTTATCATAAAAAAAAAAAATTTGGTAGGACTTCTTCTGCACCAATTTTCCCTAACAGTCTGTATAGTTTTAGCATCAACTGTTCTTTAAACGTTTGATAGAGTTCACTTGTAAATTCTTCTGGCCCTGGATTTGTTTTTATTTTTTTCCTAGGGAGTGCATGAATGACTTGTTCCATTTCTTTTTCCCAGATATTTATTATTCAACTTCCTCTTTTGTTAATCTGGAAAACTTATATTTTTTAAAATAATCATCCATCACATTTATATTGTCAACTTTATAGGTATACAGTTGGACAAATTACTTTCTAATTGTTGTTTTCATTTCCTCCTCATTGGAAGCTAGTTCACCATTTTCATTAGTTTGGTTTTCTTCTTTTTTTAATCAAATTGACCAAAGCTTTACCAATTTCATTGTTTTTGTCATGAAATTAATTCTTATTTTTATTCATTAGTTTAATAGCTTTCTTAATTTCAATTTTATTAATCTCTTCAATTTCAGTATTTCTAATTTGGTACTTACTTGGGAATTTTCAATTTGTTCTTCTTCTAGCTTTTCCCATTGCATGCCCAATTCATTGAATTCCTCATTATCTATTTTATTCATGTAGGCATTCAAAGATATAAAACTTCCCCTAAGAACTTCTTTTGCAGTATCCCAGAGAGTAGGTTGTCTCATTATTGTCATTCTCTTGAATGAAGATGTTGATTGTTTCTATGATTTGTTGTTTAACTCACTAATTAATGAACTAATTAATCTCACTAATTTTTTAGGATTAGATTATTTAGTTTCCACTTAATTTTTGGTTTCTCTTTCCATGGTCTTTTATTACATATAATTTTTATTGCTTTATGATCTGAGAAGTTTTTTTTTGACAATTTATGCCTTTCTGCACTGAATTATGAGGTTTTTATGGCCTAGAACATGGTCTGTTTTTGTATATGTGCTATGTACTGCTGAGAAAAAGGTATATTGCTTTCTGTCCACATTCAGTTTTTTCCAAAGATCTATCATATCTACCTTATCTAGAGTTTTATTCACTTCTTTAACTTTTTTCTTGTTTATTTTGTTGTTAAATTTATCAAGTTCAAAGAAGGGGAGTTGAGGTCCCCCACTAGTGCAGCTTTGCTATCTGTTTCTTCCTGTAACTACTTTAACTTATCCTCTCAGAATTGGATGCTATACCCCTTGGAGCACAATATGTTTAGTAATGAAATTGCTTCATTGTCTATAGTGCCTTTTAGCAGGATGGAAGCAGGGAAGATCAAGTTATGAATTTAGAAGAGGACAGTATTGACACTAAAGCCACATCTGAAGCCTCAAAATGGAATATGAACTGATCTCAAGCCCAAAAAAGCATTCTTGGAAGAGTTCAGGGATTTTAAAAGTAAAATTAGAGAGGTAGAGAAAAAATGATTAATTCTTTTAAAAATTCAATTAACAAAATCAAGAAAATTCTGTAAGGAAAACAACTGCTTAAAAACTACATTTCGCCTAATGGATAAGGAAGTACAAAAACTAAGTGAGCAGAATAATTTGTTACAAATTAGAATTGAGATAGTAGAAGCTAACAGCTCTATGAGTCTTCAAGAATCAGTCAAAAAATCAAAAGAATGAAAAAATACAAGAGAACATAAAATATATCACAATTGACCTGGAAAATAAATAAATAAAATCTGGAGAGATAATTTAAGAATTATTGATCAACTTGGAAATCATGACAAAAAACAAACGAACAAACAAACAAAAACAGCCTGGACATTATCTTCCAAGAAATCCTCAAGAAAAATGCCCCATGGTCCTAGAACCAGAGGGTAAACAGTCATAGAAAGAATCCAGAGATCTTCTCCTGAAGGAAATCCAAAATTGAAGACACCAAGGAGTATTGTAACTAAACTCCAGAATTATGCAATCAAGGGGAAAATATTGCAAGCATCCAGAAAGAAACAATTGAAATATTGTGAAACTACAGTCAGGATCACATAGGACCTTGCAACTTCCACATTAAAATATGAGAGGGATTAAAATATGATATTCTTTAAAGCAAAGGAGCCTGGACTCCAACCAAGGATCACTTACCTAACAAAACTGTGCAGTGAAACATCAGTGAAATAAAAGATTTCCAGATCTTCCCGATGAAAAAGCCTGAGCTCAGTGGAAAATCTGATCTTTAAATGCAAGACACAAGAGAGTCATTAGAAGGTAAAGAGGAAAAAATAATAAAAAAAAAACCAACAAACAAACATGTTATTCAATTAGGACAAACTGTTTACAATCCTTCCTGGAAGAATGAGACTTTTAAATGTTTAGAATTGTATTTTTATCGTGACATTTAAAAGGTATATACATATATATATATAGACAGAGGGCATGGGTATAAATTAAATGATGATGATAAGATACCTAATTAAGGATTGCAAAGCAATTATAATGGGAGAACAGGAAAGGAGGAGGCACAAAATGGTAAATTATATCACATGATTAGGCAGAAAACTATGAAATAGTAGAAAAAAGGAGGGAGATGAGCATTGCTTCAACTTTACTCTCATTGAATCTGATTCAAAAAGCAAGTAACATACTTAGTTAAGAATAAAAATGTAAGTTCCCCTATAAGCAGTAGGAAGGGCAAGGGGAAAGAAAAGAGAGGTTGGGTAGAAGGGAGGGAAGAAGTAGCAAAGGAAAGAAAAGGGTTGGGGCGCTGATTGGAGAGAGGACAGATCGAAGGAGGCAGTGAGGAAAAGCAAAACTCTTTTGAGAAGTGGAAGGGAGAAATAAAAGCACAAATGTGAGGTGGGATAGGATGGAGAGAAAGGTACAGATAGTAATCATGACCATGAGTGTGAATGGGATGAACTCTGTCAAAATGAAGGCAGTAGCAGAACGAATTCAAAACCACAATCCTATAATAAGTTGTTTACAAAATGCACATTTCAAACTAGGGGATACACACAGGATAAAGGTAAACGGCTGAAGTAGAATATATTATTCTTCATTTTAAGTAAAAAAAAAAGGAGGGGGAGCAATCCTAATCTCAGATAAACCGAAAGCAAAAATAGATCTAATCGAAAGAGACAAGAAAGGAAATTATATAGTGCTAAAAGATACCATAAACAATGAAGTAATGTCATTACTAAGCAAATATGCACCAAGTGTTACAGCATCTGAATTCTTAAAGGAGACATTAAGGGAGTTATAGGAAGAAATAATGAAACTATATTAGTGGGAGACCTCAACCTCAGCAAGTTTCCAAGCTGGAGCTGGGAAAACAGGATAACAGCATGGCAGAAACTGGGCATAGACCAATGCCTAAGAATAAAATCCAAATGGATAAATGATCTAGACAGAAAAATTGATACTATGAGCTAATTAGGGGAGCAAAGAATATGATATTTGTCAGATTTATGGAGAGGTAGATCACTGGAATTTTGTTAAGTGCACAAGACACAGTAGTCAATGATTATAGCAATCTACTGTCAGATAAACCCAAAGATCCCAGCTTTTTGAGAACTCACTATTTAACAAAATCTGCAGGGAAAACTAGAAAATAGATAGGCAGAAACTGGGTATAAACCAACATCTGACACCATATTCCAAAATAAAATTTAAATGGCTACATGATATAGATATAAAGGCTGATACTGTAAACAAATTAGGAGAGCAAGGAACAGTTTATCTGTCAGATTTATGGAGAATGGAGGAGTTTATGACCAAACAAGAGATAGAGAACATTATGAAATGCAAAATGGATAATTCTGATTGATTAAATTGAAGTGTTTTTGCCCAAACAAATCCAGTGCAACCAAGATTAGGAGGGAAGTAGAAAATGGGAAAGAATTTTTACAATCAGTATCTCTGGTAAAGGCCGAATTTATAAATATATACAGAACTGGGTAAAATTTTCAAGAATATAAGTCATTCCCCAATTGATAAATGTTCAAATGATATAAACAGGACTTTTTCAGATGAAGAAATTAAAGCTATCTATAGTCATATGAAAAAGTGCTCTAAATCACTACTGATTAGAGAAATGTAAATCAAAACAACTTTGAAGCATCATATCACACCTATCATATTGGTTAACATGAGAATGGTAACCAGGTAACAGGAAAATGATAAATGTTGGAGGGATGGTATGGGAAAGTTGAACCATTGATTCATTGTTGGTGGAGTTGTGGACTGATCCAAACATTCTGGAGAGCAATTTGGATCTATGACCAAAGGGCTATAAAAATGTACATACCCTTTGACCCAGTAATACCATTTCTTGAGCTGTATCCAGAAGAAATCATAAAAATGGGAAAAGGACCCACACAGGCAAATTTATAGCATCTCTTTGCATAATGACCTAGAACTAGTAATTGAGGGGATACCCCTCAATTGGGGAATAACTGAACAAGTTGTGGTATATGAGTACAAATGAAAAGTATTGTATTCTAAGAAATGATGAACAGGCAGACTTTAGAAAAACCTGGAAACTTTTATATGAACTGATGCTGAGTGAATTAAACAGAACCAGGAGAACACTGTACACAGTAACAGCCACAGTGTGCAAGGACTGTATCTGATGGACTTAGCCCTTCACAGCAATTCAAGAACCTAAAAGAATTCTGAAGGATTCATGATGGAAAATGCTGTCCATATCCAGAGAAAGAACTTTGGAGTCAGAATGCAGAGTAAAGCAGACTATTTCCTTTTTTTATTTTATTCCTCATGGTTTCTTCCATTCCTTATAATTTCTCTATGTAACATGATTAATGTGAATATTTAATAGGAATGTATGTATAGAGTCTATCTCAGATTGCATGTCATCTTGAGGAGGGAAGAGAAAGGGAGGGGAAGAAAATTTACAACTTAAGTAAATTTTGAAAACTAAAACTAAATTAACTGAAAAAAATATTGTCACTCACTTTTCTGCTTCTCTCTAAGTACTATGGGACCTTCCCCTCTGACTTGTAGTTAAAATCAAACTTTTATGTGCTATTTCTATTGAAATGTCAGCTACTTTAGAGAAAGGATTATCTCACGAATATATTTATATCCCCAGCACTTAGCATAGTGCTTCACATATAGTAAGCACTTAATAAATCCTTTGGGCAGCTAGGTGGAAGAGTGGATAGAGTCCTGAGCCTGGCAAAAGACAAACCTGAACTCAAATCTGGTTACAAACACTTACTAACTGTGTGACCCTAGGCAAATCACTTAACCCTATTTGCCTCAGTTTCCTCATCTGCAAAATGAACCAGAGAATTAAATGGAAAACCACTCTAGTATCTTTGCCAAGACAACCTTAAGTGGACTTTGAAGAGCTGTCCATAATTGAAAAATAACAAAATAATGGCATACACTGAACAATTTACTCAATATAGTCTTCACTTTCCTTACATTTTTAAAAATACTGATCATTGAAAAGAGTTTTATTTATATCTCAATTAATTAGAACACATCAATTATACTATACTATATTGTATTATATCGTTACATATCATACTATACTATTGTACTGTTTTTACTATATTATCCTATATACTCTCGTACTCGACTGTATTTTACTATATAACACCTCTCTATATTATTTTTGTACTATTAATATTAAACACAACAAATTGTTACTCTACAAATATAAGCCTCAAAATATCTTTCAAAATTTTGTATCTGAATCGTAATGAGAACATTATCACTAATAAAACTATTACTCCAATCAACAGAATGTAACAGTGATCCATAAACATTTAAAACAAAGTTCTTGTTCAACCACTAAGATAATATCCACAGCAATGATAGTAACAGTAGTAGCAGTACTACTAGTAGCACTACTATTTACTACTACTGTTAGTACTTGTATTTTCCCAGGACTATTTCTAGCATTGCTCCATTAAGCATTAGGAGATGAATAATATTAATGGCATTATTATAAATATTAACAAAATACTTGGCATTAATATTTAACTTTAAAATTTGCACAGTCTTAAACTTGAATAAATCTTTGAGACATTGTTTCTGTCCCTTCCCCACTATCCAAATTTATCCAGAGGATCTAAGTACAAATTATAATACGCTGAATTTTCATTCAATTTCCCATATTATATGATCTTGATTTTCTGTATTTTGAAAATACACCTACATAACAAAAAGTCATAATCCTACATCACCACTCCCTTTTAATTCCTGCGACCTTTGGTTTGCACATGATACTTTGTCATTTAATTGACCTTCAGGCCTTTCTGAAAATATGAAAACTAACGTCATTTTTTCAAAACTAGTTTGAAGATGAAAATCGTGTTGTCACATGATTGTTACTCATTATAGGTATCATGCTTGAAGGAAATGATACAAAATCACAATGTTGCCTTCTTCACCTTTTAAAATGAATACTTAACCTTCAACTAAAATTACTCACTAAATTTTTAATCGCCACTTCCTTTCCAAGCCAATATAATCTCTAGTATTAAGAACACCCAAAACAAATAAAATGAGATTATAGATTTATAAGTAGAAGGGAGTTTATAGCTCTATTTCTTTCATTTTAGAGCAGGCCTACTCAACTTGTGTCGTGAAGTCCACTTATGGCCCTGGGACATTTGTTTCAGGCAGCCCTTGAAAAATATAGAGGAAAACATTCTTTTCGTGCAGAGGAATCCTTTGGCCTGCCACAGGTTGGGCAGATCCGTTTCAGAGTGTAGACAACTGATGAACAGAAAAAGAAAGTGACATTACTAAGGTGATAGAGGAATTTAAACTGAGATCCTCTTACTCCAAGTCCAGGAATCTCTGCATAATTCCACAATGCTGGCAGGTACCAGCCTCTTTCAATTGGTTTTGTTTTTTTTTTTTTTTTTTTGCTTTTAAGCTCTGTTTTTATCATGACAGAGTGTGGTGTCGTTCAATAATTTCAGTCAGCCAACTGTTCAATTCATTGGGAAAAAAATAAATATCAGTCAATCTGGCTAGCAAGTGGTGGGAATTCAAAAGACTTTGGATTTCAGCTCTGCAACTTACCACTATCTGCAAAATAAGGATGTTGTACTCAACACTCTTAGGTCCATCACAGTTCTATGTGTATAAACCTAAGATAATAAGAATAGCCCTAGTCATATTCCTGTTGATAGTTTTGTAAGATCCATAATTTCATCAGCATGGGAACTTCCTTCATCAACCCAGTATGCAACATGACTACCACCATTTCATGCTACATAATTTTTGTTAATGTGTTACCAGAAGTCACTGAGTATCAGCCTCACATGGAGGAGGACTCTCACTTGTGGATGTATACGTCTGTTTATGAGAAAAAAAGTCTGTGTACAGCTCATACGCAGCTATATGTAAAGACTGATCACTTCAAATGTATTCTAACACTGGATGGTTACATTTAAAAATGAGGGCCACACAGGGAATTTATGCTATTGCCCAAATTTATTTCCATAGTCTTTCACATGAATCTGAGTTATTTCATTAATAGATCACTTCCTGGCTAACTGTATATAAGGTAATGAATAAATAAATGAATCACAGAATCAATGTACAGATCAATGAATGAATGAAACTGTTCTTACTATTTGTCAGGCATTAGACTGATCCTTGAAATCACAAACAGAAAAAGCTAGATAGTCCTTGCCCTCAAGGAATTTAAATTCCAATAAGGAAAGTTGACAACAAGGAGAAAGAAATGGTGGCTACTGAAAAGAGTTTTGGTCAGAGAATTCACAGACAGGTTGGGTGAAATAGCTTCAGAAGTGATTGACATGCCCTTTCTAGACTGGAAAAGGGTTTTATTCCAGGATTATGAATTTGATTATTTTTCCAGAGTTAAGGAGAAACAGGATGGGAAGAAAACCTGGGAGCTATCTTCATGAGAAGATAGGGGATTGAGTAGTGAGTCTGGGAAATAGCAGTATGGAAATTCAGGTCAAGATAGAAATGGGAAAAAATGAACCAATCAAAAACCAAAGGAGTCCATTTGGTATCAAAAGGAGTCAGAAGGGACATACAGCAGTCAAACAGGGGAAAGGATTCAGGTCAGAAATTGTGAAAGCCTACGAAAGAAGCTAATCAAAAGTCTGCACCTCCCTACTACCCATCTTTCCGCCTTCATTATGATCAATGAAGCCTTTTCTTGAATTCCTCTGTCTTTTCTTTTTTGTTGATCTGCCATCTTGCCAAAGCACATCCCAAGTATTATATTCTATGTCACATTTTAGGAAGAACCTGGATAACTTGGAGAGTGTCCAGGTAAAGTCAAGAAGGATGGTGAAGAGCCTTGAAATTATGGCATGATAACTTGAAGATTGTTACAAAAAAAAAAAAAGACAGGTATAAATAGTAGCAGTCAAGTGTTTGAAAAGCTCTCTCCTTAAAAAACGTCTTAGATTTGTCCTGTTTAATTCCAAGGGAGGAGAACAAGAGCCAGTGGGATGGGAGTTGTAGAAGCAAATTTAGGCTTGGTGTAATGAAAAACTTTATAAAGATTAGAGTTATCCCAAAATAGGTCTGGGTGCTTTGGAAAGTAGCCCTTTCCTCTTTCTTGGATGTCTTCAAACAAAGGCTGCGAATAAACACTTTCAGATTTTAGAAAAAATATTCATTTATTTTAAACTTAAATAATAAAACTTAAATATACAATAAGAAAAGAAAAAGAAACATTATAAACTTAAATATTGATATAATACAAAATAGGAGAAAAACATAGCAGAACATTAGAGGATTCAAAATATATATCAATAAATTTCCACTTCAACAAATTCTATATAATAAATACTATGCATTGTGTTGAGAGCTGTCCATCTTTTCTTTATTTCCTTTTAAATTTCCTTTTTATTCTCAGCTGTGCACTTTTTACTTTGTCCTTCCTTTCCCCTTCCTCCCTGCCCCCACCAGGCTACAATTAAGCATATACTTGCATACATAATACACACATATATATGTTCTAAATACATAAATGTGTATATGGACATATGTATGTGTGAATATGTGTATATGAATATATATGTATACACATATATACACTATACACACATATGTACACATATAAATATATAGATATAATACATATATATGTATACATGCAACACAAAGATACATACACCTACATATACATATATACACTTACATACACTTAGATATCTCATATCTAAGTATATATATATAATTATATATGTATATATATACTTATATATAGTATATATACTTATACTTAGATGTCTATAATCACACTTATATATAAACATATATATTCAAATGAATTTATGTACGACCATCCTCTACTTATTTGTCCTTTATTTATCTGAGGGTGGATAACTTCTGCCTTCATAAATTCAAGTGTTTCCACATTTTTCCCAGTCCATCAACTTGTCATTTCCTATTCTTCAGCAATATTCCAGCCTTGAACTGTGTAGTTATTTTAAGTAGCCCAAAACGGTATTGATGTACATCGCTGACACGTAATGTAGTTTCCCTATTTTTCTCTTTTAATTAAATCTATTTTAGTCTTAATTTTGTCTGAGATCAAGATTACTACATTATTCTTTTTCCCTAAAAATTCTACTCCTGATATTTGTTTGTGGGTATCTCTTATTTCCTATCCCCTTTGACTCCTCTACTTTACCTCTACCTACTAACTTGTGCTCCTATTACTTGACTTACCTCCCCAAAGATCCCTCACTTGTTCTCATATTCCATTAATGTGAACACCCTTCTATACCTCCTTTTGTCCTAAACCCTCATCTTCCCCTCTAAACATCCCTCCCTTTTCCTCTTCACCCTCCCTATTCACTTAACATTTTATTTATTTCTGAATTTAGGTTTTATAATCATATATCTATATCTATATATCTATCTATATCTATATATATATCACGTATGTATGTATGTATTGTTCCTCTTGAACCCATTCCTGATGAAAGTAGGTTTCCAGAACAACTAGTCCTCCTCTCCCAACTCATTCATCTGGGTCAGTTTTTCCTCTCTCATCTCATTTGCATAAGACAACAACTACTCCTTTTAGCTGTTCCTAACCAGTTTTACTCTTTAAAGTCAAATCATACTCAGGTCTGCCCCAATATTTCTTATGAATTTAGCAACCTTAAATATAAATTTTACATTTCCTCACATAAAAAGTAAATAGTCATTATTGAATCTCTTGTAAACAATCTTTGATTTGTACCTTGTATTTCTCTTAGATGCTATATATTGTATCTTCTATTAAGTTTAGGGTTTTAAAAACAAAATCCTGAAAGTCTGGAAATTGAATATCCATTTTTTCATTCAGAAGTTTTGCTGGATATTATATTTTTCTGGAAGCCCAATTATTTTGATCTTTAAGATATTTAGAGTTCTCTGCTCCCCCTACCATCAGCACCCCCTGTATTCCCAGTGCCGACCCTGCCCTAGCCGCAGCTCTGGGCAAGAACCCGTTAATGGGGGGTTGCCTGAGCTGTCGCCTCTTATCGGGAGCAAGGCTGCTGGGAGCGAGAGGCTACGTGTACTGAACATGAGGGGGGCCCCTGAAGCTTTTCTATTCCCCCAGTCTGGGTATCACCTTCCAGATGGTCGTTGACATCAGTATCGTTAGCTGGGGGTTAGTCACATTGGTGGACTCTGTAGGAAAAGCCTATCCTATAGAATCAAAGAAGCAGTGACAGAATTGGTAACTTCTGCAACTCAGCCACCCATTCCAGTGAATGACCCAGACACTCCAATGGACTACCCAGAACAGGAAGATCAAAGGAAAAGACCCACAGATATTCCAGGACCCAGTGATCTTGCCTCAGATCTGTAGATGCCTGTAGGGAAATGGACAAAACATGGTTTCCTATCTCTTTTTACTCAGGCATGCCCTTTCCTTTACAACTGTGAATAAATTTATCTGAGAATAATAATTAAAAAAAAATATTTAGTGATCCAACACCTGCAGTGTTTTAGTGTCACTTCTGCTAGGTTTTGTATGATTTTAACTGTGACACTGACATATTTAAATTTTTTCCTTACTGATTGTGATATTTTATGCTTGAGCTAGGGGCTTTGGAATTTGACAATGATATTCATGTGGGTTTTCCTAGTAAGATATATATATATATATATATATATATATATATATATATATATACATATAGAAAGACATAGATATATATATACGTGTGTGTGTGTGTGTGTGTGTGTGTGTGTTTATTTTAAATTGTCCTAAAGCATTAGAACAAGAAGAGGAAGTAGAAAAAGAAAAAAAATCCACCAATCACCACCTGAAAGATATCTTACTAGGAAAACCCACATGAATATCCCCTCTAGTTCAGGGATATGTAGGATGGTGCCTCTGGCCTCATATAATTCTTCCTTTTTCCCCTCTGGCCTGAAACCTCGTGTAAATACCCACATCCCACTAGCATCCCTGCTCCACTGCTTTTGCACTCACCTGGGTGGGCACATGCTGTTTCCTTCTCACCCAAGGGCAAGTCTCTGCAGCACAGGTATGTCTGTCTTTTCTTATCAGGAGAGCCTCCCTGACTCTTCCCTTTTTCACACATCCAACTTTTTTCATCATGTGGGAGGTAAAAGTTCCTCCCAATCCATTTAACCTTGTTGTGTAAGAGGAACTAGCCTGGAGATGCTTATTTCTCACAGGGACCAAACCTCATGCTGGATTTTTATTCAGATCTTCTCAGATAGTCACAGGAGAATCCCTGTTCTTTACCTGCTCTTATTTCTTTTGACTGCTCTATGTTTGCCCTGAAGTGCTATTTTTATCTCATTTTGGGGGAATACCTAGAGAGGTTGGAATTTTCTGACCTACTCAGTCATCTTCCCAGAATTTCTCCCTAGATTTTTTTTATAATGGAAATTCTTCATTTCAGGAATATGTTGAATGACAAGATGGTCAGACAAGTGCCCTCCAACTCTGACATTGAGATTCTGTGTCCTCCTAAACAATTTGATTGTTTCAGACCAAAACTTACAGGAAATGTGACTATAAAGAAAAAATAAACATAAAATATGAAGAAATGTGGCATGTTACATTTTGTACACTTTATCAATTTTGGCAACAAAAAGTGAATTTAAACTGCTTCTCATTGCTTGGTGCAGAAGTTTATATTTGATTAGACACTAGATACAGTGTCAGAGTTCAGATCCCAGCTCTTTTGCTTTCTACACACATGATCTAGAGCGTATCATTTTAACTCAGTTTTCTTATTAGTAAAATTATGGATTTGGACTAGATGACCTTTAAGGTTCCTTCCAGGTCTAATGATCCTACCTATATCCCAAACTTAATATATGAAAAGTATAGTTTCCTGATCCTTTTATTGAGCAACACTAGTACATCTCTCAGACAGTGTTAGCATTAAGACATAACCAAAGCAGTCTCAAGATATTTTCTCAGAATCCTATTTATCATTACCTTTGAAGTCAGTGGGAGGTTTTCATGCAGAGAAGGCAAACAGCTGTGGGAAAGGAAGAAAATGGAGCAAGATATCATTAAAAGCAAAGGATTTTTAAAATGAAATGACTATCACCTTGTAATAGTAATCGTGTCAAATAAGAGTTGAGATGCTTCTCCCTAAGGAATCTTTGAAGGAAAAAGGTAATTATACCATACAATTCAAAGAGTTTTTTCCCCCATCTTTATTTCCTCAAGAAAAAATCTAAAAAGTAAACACTGTTCTAATCGAAGATAAAATAAAGTTTGAAGTCAAGTGCATCTTTTTGTATCTGCTAATATTTCTCGGACACTTAATCACCAGTGCTCATAAAGAACATGCTAACATGTAGATGTGATTACTGAGGGCCTGGTAATGTCATTCTTGTTTGAGGAAAGTTTTCTAATACATATATTTTAATGGCCATAGACTTCTAACTGTAGAGAGAACAAGCTGTTTTATTCTTATAGTTCACTGTACCACACATAATACTCTCTAAGCATAATTAAGATAGAATTCTTCAATTGTGCGAAAAAAATGTACTTTGTGAAGATGATACAATGTCCATGCAATTTTCAGTTGTGCACTTAATTTTAAAACGCTTAATTTTTTTTAATCACTTAAAAATATGGTACATAATAAAATGAAAACATGACATTTTGATGAAGTAAAATCATCAGTTTCACAAATGGACTTTTAAATTCTGTATTTAAGGGTAAGAGCACTAAGCCTGGTAAAATACTTTCAAGGCCTAAGTCTGACCCTTTATAAACTGGATTTTTCTGGAGTCCCAGTTTCTTCTTTTGTTGATTGCGGGGCAGAAAACATTATACAAGATAATTTTCTACTCTAGGATATTTGGATTTCATAGAGCACTCATCAATCATCCCCAAAGTTGTAAAACTTGATGTACCATATTAAGATTTTCTAGAATTTGTGAAATGATTGAAATATCTATTCAAAAATCATCACTTGAAGGGAATTCTTGAGATTCTTCAGATTTCTGTTACTTCAAAATGCAGAACAATTCCTCAGGACAGTAGCAACTTTCTTTTTCAAGAATGCTATATAAAAGGTTGCCCTTGAATACACATTTTGATATAAACCTGTGTTTCAATTGATAAAACACAAGATTTAGATTGTTTCTATATGATGCCAATGAATTGGCCAAGTAAATGACATGTCAAAGTAGACTTGACTCCTTTTGACAATCTATTGCTTTTGTCCATAA
Organism: Potorous gilbertii; assembly: GCA_028658325.1. Classification (NCBI taxonomy): domain Eukaryota; kingdom Metazoa; phylum Chordata; class Mammalia; order Diprotodontia; family Potoroidae; genus Potorous; species Potorous gilbertii. Next base: position 69,959,766 of record CM053774.1, on the reverse strand, counting down.
CTGATGGACAGCCTTTTTGCTCCATCAGTATTATTTCAATCACAATAGAAAACGAGAAAAAGTTTCCAGAACATGGAGTGGCTCCAGTGAGGTGAACTTTTAGAAAGATGAGAAAAGAGTGAGTCAGCATAAATATGTTATTCTTGGAATCACAGGAAGGAATTCCCTCAACATAACAGTCTTTGAATATGCTACATCAATCAGTTAATCAGTATATAATTATTATATGTGCCAAGCACTCTCAAACCAGACAAAATTATGTGAATTGTTAAGACCAGTTATTGAAGTTAGACTTTGAAATGGAGACTATTCTTGAAGATCTTGAGATAGATTTTGAGCTGACAAATAAGACCTGATTGCTGAGTGACGTTTCTTGCATAATAGTCTATGAAACTTAATTCACAACCAGTTAATGCATTAAGTTCCTTTACTTTTTGATACTGACTTGGATGATGTGTATGTGTTCCTACTGAGTTAATTTTATATTTTCATATGAAGGTACAATATCATTTTCCAGGGACAGATTGGTTTCTTGAAAGAACTTTGTTGTTTTGTTTTGTTGGTTTCTTTCTGTGTTTGTATCTCCAGCACCAATTGTAGCACTGGGTTCTACATAATGTTGTTGTTCAGCAGTTTCAGTCATGCTCAACTCTTCATGACTCTATTTGGAGTTTTGTTTGCAGAGATATTGGAGTGGTTTTCTATTGTCTTCTCCAACTTATTTTATAGATGAGGAAAATGAGGTAAGCAGGGTTAAATAGACTTGCACAACTTCATGTGGCTAAGTGTCTGAGACCACATTTGAACTCAGGAAGAAGAGTCTTCCTGATTCTAAGCCCAGTGATCCACCCACTGCATCACTTAGGTACCCTATGTTTTACATATAGTAATGACTTAAATATTGAACAGTGACACATAAAGCTAAAAAAAAAATTAACTTGGATCCATACTGGGAAGTGTCATCAGATCATATACTCATGAATCAAACATTTAGATTTGGAAGGGACCTCAGAGGCCATCTAGAGTTAAATCAATCACCTAATTTTACAGATAACTGAGACTATCCCCAAAGTTAATTAACTTGAACAATGTCACATCTATTATTAAAAAAATGCCATTCTAAAAGTAGATTTTCTCATGCCAAATGTAGCATTTTCCCCTTGTGCCTGCCTTTTACTTGAAAAATAGGAAATACAGTATGTTTCTGATGATCATGCTTGTTTGGAGCCTCAGTTGATTCAATGATACTCATAGTCATTTTTCAGATTGCCTTTGGAAGCACACAGATTCTGGGCTCTAAAGTAGGACAGAATCTGACTCCCTTATCCAAACACAGACATAGCAAACAAGCTCCTAATGTGAGCTCAAAAAGAGATGATGCCGATGAGAGCAAACACAGGAAAATGTGAAAGAGCAACAGATCACCAGTTAATAGCTTCAGACCTGCACAGTTTCCTAAATTATTATTTGGTTCTTAATTCCCACATACTGCACAGTGAATGGCACCAAAGACCAGCCAACTTGACATCTGTACAAATGATTTCCTCAACAAGAAATACTGTCCTCTTCAAAGAACATTTCCTTGTAACATGGGTGTGCTGGTGCTCCTCATACTGGTTTATGAGAGCTTATTATTTGAATTTCATTCTGGATATTTACATGTCAGAAATTGGCAAGTCCTAGAAATTCAGGCTTGATTTATTTATTTTTGCCAGTTTTCTAGAATAAAGAAATTGATGGAGCAAAATAAATAATATAATAATTTCCCTAGTTTTTTATTAGCACTAAATTTATGATGGTCAGGCTGTGCCCCATGTAATGATGGCCTTTAGTTCATTAGATATTATCTCTTTTCAGGCTGGGGTTTCAGGGATAGAGATGTACCTAAGCCAGATTGGTGGATTGAAGTTTCTGGGATATAACAATCATGAACTCTAGAGTCACTAATCCTGCTGTCTTTTTCACTCATATGGGGAATAACTAACTCTGTTTTGGCAATATATTACAAATGCCAACTGTGTTCCACTCCTACTTTGCTAGAAGATGAGACATTTGTTAGATCACCACTTTCAAGTTGGTTCTTCCAAGTTACAGGAGTCTAGCGTTGAGAGGAACAGGCTTTAACTTGAAAAGATAATTTTCCTTAGAAGGTGGAGGCAGAAAGAAATTGAAATGTCACATTGTATGATATACATTTTAAGCTCTCTTTATTTTAGAATTTAATATATTATTTATTTAGCATAATTGTATTATTTAACTATGACCTTGAGGTCTGAATGAATACTAATAACCTAGGCCTACTCGAAGGAATGGTCAATATGTGTGCAGTATGACCTGATAAATGAAAAGTAGCACTAGATATAGAGATTATGGTATAATAGTCTAATGACTCAGAATTAAGCTAATTTTGTCAGGTCTCACAGGGAACATAGACCTATTATATTTATGTGATGTGTTCTATCAATTGCCGAAGATAAGATCTTCAGATAAACTAAATTGATTACAAACCTCTGAAGAACAGGTGGAATCTTTCATAAAACCTACTACAATGACTTTCACAGAGAAGGTTCTTAAAAAAATGTTTTTTGTGTGAAATAATGTTTATCTCTATGTCAAAAAGAGAACCCTAATTTTTATGACTTCTGAAGGAAGGCAGTTTTTGTTTCACATTATACAGCAAAGGAAGTAAATATTTCAGAGAGAGATTTTAGTCTTTGCCAAAAGATGATCTGTCTGAAAAACTCTAGATTGGAGGGGAATATTCACCTGGATTTCATATAGACAAGTGTCATCAAGTCTTTTATAAAATTTTTCTCCTTTTCTCCTGACTTTTGCTTTTTGATAAAGAGAGAAAAGCCTATAAAAGAAGGCAATCCTTTGAACGATTCCCTAAATTGAGAGGCAGCTAATGTAGTAGAAACTTGAGGAGAAGATCAAAAACTCTAGCAGAAGAAATCATCTGGATTCAAGGACCCTACATAATGTCAATTCAACAAACATTTCTCAAATGTATACCTACTGTGTATGCTGTACTGTTAGGTGCTAGAGAAGATAATGAGTTCAGGTAATAATACATAGTCACTGCCTTAATGCATGAGATTTAAAGTTCAATATGACCAGTTACAACTTCATTGGGCCTCAGTTTTCTGTCTATAAAAGGAGAAGGCCAGATAGATGACTTCTGAGGTCCCTTCAGGTCTATATTGAAGATGCTATGCTCCTGTGGTCATGCTACTCCCTGTACCTGAATGTCAATTCTGCTTTCCTTTGCCTATTAAACTCCTACCCTAGAATTACCCAACTTCAATGCTTCCCTGATACCCTATCAATAACAATCTTGAAACTAGCATTTCATTTTTCATTGCTTTAATGTACTTACTAAGGATAAGTCTGTTGTAATTATTGCTTTCAATCTAATCATCTAAGGACACTGAAATACAAATTCATGTCAGATTGTCCTATCAAGACATGGGATTTAGCTGGTGTGCTCATGGCCATGTAGCAGTTGGAGTAGGAGATGGGGTCATTTGCCTTTCTATAGCTCTTCATGGTAGGTAGGTAGCTCAAAACGGTTGTCAAGTAGAAAAGAGAGAAATGGGTATGGAAAGGAAAAATAACTCAATTTTAAAGACCTCTTGACTCATCAGTTCTCTCAGATAATATGTCTGGTTTCATCATCTTCAAAGTGACAACCTCCATCTTAATACTGAGTCATCCATATGGCTTTCTGGACATAACCAAGAGTTTCTTCATTACTAAGAATGACATGAAGGCTAGAAGGACAGAACTGTGTATGTCCTATTCAAGTCTTAGTTATACATTTAATCACTGAATAATCACTTAAATGTTTGCTATATGCTGAATGTTGTACTAGCTAATAAATATACAAATACAGAAATGAAAGAGCCCCTTAATTCTTCGTCCAGTGTATTTTGTAACTATAGCATCCAGCTATACTTACATATCCAGTACATATACATATACATATACATACATATCCAGTACTTACATAAAATTGATGTTTAATAAATGTTTCTTATTCGATGAAATTATAAGTGAGATACTGAGCAGGAATAACAAAATAGATAAATGAATGCCTGAATACATAAATCAATGAATGAACTTAATTGGTTGATTATTTAATTACGAACTAGTGGTTTCATCATTTACAAATCTGCATTTAAAGGAGGGAAAATAATTTGATATGATGCAGGCAAGAATCCCAACATAGAAGATTCACATGACAGCACAGTTTGTATAAAAAATACCAAATGTAAATACAAACAAGACCATACTTTGAGTGTAATTTGTTTTCCAACTCTTTTTAATTTTTCCCATTGAGATTGTTTAAATTCTAAGTTTCAAGTACACCTCAGTGTGGAGAATTCTGTGTACAGAGATGTTTCACAATGCTTGCTCATAGAGGCTGGTCTTTACAAAGCTGCTGGAGGGGAAGACACAGGAGGCCAGAAGTAAGATAAGGCATTTTTAGACTTCAGGAAAGGTCTTCAAATTATATTCCATATTAGAATTGTAATTCTTTTTATTTATTATTATTTTTTTTTCGTTCATTATATCCCCAGCATCTGGATCCCCTAGGGAAAGGCTACTTTGCCTGCCTTTGACCTATGAAGAAAGCACTGGTATTTAAAAAAAAACAAAAGGGAGAGAGAAGGCAGGCAGAGGGAGGGAAGGGAAGGAGAGAGAGGGCAGGGTGAGGGGAGAGAGAAAGAAAGAGAGAGGGAGAGAGAGAGCATACTATTTTAATTCAATTTTGAAGCAATAAAAATTTTTATTATATTTATTTATTTTAGAAATTCACTGCAACTCATGTAATATTTAATAAAAGAGTGTTGGCTTGGTTCCAATCTCACATTGGCTTTTGCTAGCTATATAACCTTAGACTAATCACTTTTTCTCCTGAACCTTAATCAATCAGTCAAACATTTATTAAGCAACTACTATGTGCCAAGTACTGCGCTAAGAATACAGGATGAAAATATGAAAGATATGACAATCCTTACTCTCCAGTAGCAAGACAAGACACAAAAAGAAACTAAAAGGGGGTTGGTATATAGCCTGAAGGTGTGGGGAAGGCATAGTGGAAAAGCCAGAGAAATTCCAAAGTAGTTTATTCAGGTAAGAAATGAAAAATTTTAAGCTTGACTCCCTCCTTAAATGGAGGTTTTGTAGTTCATGACTCTGGTTGTTGTCGTTAGTTTTCAAAGAGGACCAAAATGAAATCACCATGATAAAGTGAAGTTTCATCGTGTCTGACTGCAGCTGATCAGACCAATGCAAGCTCGGAATGCTCTACCACAGGTTGGGCACAGATAGTCCATATGAGTATTTGGGATAGATACTCAAAATTTGCGCATCCTATTTTTGCTTTGTGCTGTCTCAATTCTTTTTTGCTCATAGAGCACAGTGCCCTTTTTGAGGTGGGCACACCATGCTGGGTGATCCTGTGCCAGTGTCTCCTATATCACATAATCAAAACCAAAGTTCTTGAGGGAGACTTTGAAAGTGTCCTTGTATCACTTCTTCTGACCACCATGTGATCGCCTGCTCCATGTTAGTTCTCCATAAAATAGTCTTTCTGGCAAGTATACATTTTGCATTTGATCAACATGGCCAGCCCATCAGAGATGTGGTCTCTAAAGCATAATTTGAATGCTTGACAGTTCAGCTTGAGCAATGATTTCAGTGTCTTGTACCTTATACTGCCAGGTAATCCTCAGAATCTTCCTAAGACAGTTCATATGGAAGTGTTTCAGTTTCCTGGCCTGGCACTGGTAGACTGAACATGTTTCACAGGCATACAACAATGAGGTCAAGACAATGACTCTGTAGACATTCAATTCATGGCTCTACTCTTCAATCAGAGAGACAGAGAGTAGCAATATAGTGGAGTACCAAGACTAAAGGCATCTTGAAGGATGATGAAGTTTTTAGAATAAAGAGCTTCCTGGGGTATAGTGAAAAATCAAATGAATCTCATAGTAGGGCAACCAGGTGAGAAATGCAAATTCTTCATCTATAAAATGAGGTTGGACCACTAGATGATCTCTGATATGACTCAGTGCTGACTTTGGATCTATGGTCTTATGATTCAATATCCTAAGTGTTTATCTCCATGCAAAATACAGATTCCTGACTTTAAGAATTTGTGCATATTTTAAAAACAATATTGTGAAATGTTGTTCATTACGTTCCCTGCATCTCGATCCCCTAGGAAAAGGCTACTTTGCCTGCCTTTGATCTATGAGGAAACCACTGGTATTTAAAAAAACAAAAGGGAAAGAGACAGAAGGCAGAGATAGGGAGGGAAGGGAAGGAGAGAGATGGCAGGGTAAGGGGAGAGAGAAAGAAAGAGAGAGAGAAGGAGAGAGAGCATATATATTTTAATTCAATTTTGAAACAATAACTATTAAGGGCTTTCCACCTAGATATTATCTAATATAACATTATCGCATATGATTCCAGACATTCATGAAGTAGATACTAATGGTATCACTACTCCTATGTTACAATTGAGAAAACTGAAACTAAGAGAAGTTATGAGATAACCATCATTAAACAACTTAAATAAGAATTTTAAAAGTTATTTTTATATGAAATTGGGAAAAAATAAAATACTATTAAAATACATATCTCAAACAACTCCCTTATTCCAAGATCTGTTTTGACCACTAATATTATTCCTGTAATTTTGCAGCACTCAAGTTCATGGGTGACCATCTCAAAGTAATAATAGATTGTACATTACTCCAGGGCAATAAAAAGATACAGTGTGAGTGTAACTAGATAGTAACATACTTTTTTACCCCTGAGGGATGATAAAAGACAATATTAAGGACATAAATAATTGGAAAGGGAGTGGGTAAGGTATGTCACAAAAAATGAAGATTACTGTGTACAGTTTACTAATATCCTACTCAGGACAGTCTAAGTACTTCATTGGTATCTATGAAATCTTAAAAGAACCATTTGATGGCCATCAGCATGTTGATTATCTATGAGGGTTCATTCATGTCTGTATGTATGTTAATACACACACACACACCAGTAATTAAAACATGTTGGATAAGAATTGTAAAATAAAAAGGCCTAAAGAGGATGGAACCTATATAGTAGAGTGAACCACAGTTATGAGATTGCAGAGTATTCTAAATAAATTAATTGGATTGAAATTTCAAGTAATCATATGATGACGCATAGGGATATTAGACCTATTCTTTCATTAGTCTAGAGAACTTCTAGGTGACTACTTCTATTTGCCAATATAGAATTGCAATTTTTAGGCATTTTATGTTCTTAGAGAATTACCTAAAATAGTCAGTATGTGAAAATGACTAGACCGGAATCTATGTACTCCTGGCTCAAAGTCCAGTCTAGTATATATGGGACAAATATATGAATATAAATTTTTTGATGAATAAATAAAGAAAATCTGAGGTTTTATAATTAAAAAATAATGCTTACATGTCTTACTTTCCAACTGTGTTAAGAAGGCATTCAGATAGAACTGAAGTATTGACAGTCACTTTGTCCCCTGAGACAGATCCACTTGCTCATCTTTGTTTGATAAATATTGACTGCCATGGTTCCTTAGGGATTGATGAATCAATCCATTGGAGAATGTTTGACAGTAAAATTTCAGATTAACCATGGAGTTAAAGTAGTAAGCTTATTATGATAAGTGATGCTTTTCACTCATGTCTTCATTCATATAGATTAAATTAAACCAAAAAATAAGTCTTTCCAAGAGAAAAAGGTGCAGTCAATTCTTCTAGGACAGAGTTGGGATTGAGATAATCACTGGGGCCATGGAAACTGTGAAATTTGCTAAGCCACTCATTTACATGATGACATTCAATTTCCTCTGTCACTTTTCAGTTCTACTCTACCCATTATCCATCTATAGTAAAGGAATTGTGAATTTTGAAAAAAATCAAATAGTATAATAACAAAAATAAATTTCTGATGTCATTCAAATATGATGCACTACATGATATATTTTCTTTCCTGAAGTTGAAAGAATTCAACTACTTGGGAGTCAAAGCTTCCTACTGTATTTGTTTTTTGGTGGTAGACAATGCCCATTGAGAACTCACCTAATGAAGAGCAGAAGAATATATTGTTTAGCATCTGCATTGAGATCTGAGGAATTCAAACCAAGGAAAACAGATTAGAGAATAATTTTTTTTACATAATTGACATACTTACACAAATGGCCCGATGGATTTAATTACAACAAACTATGCCTTTACCAACACTTCTGTGAATAACTCTTGCATCTTTGTTAGTGTATTCTGTTCAGAATGGTCATATATAGACTTCCAAATTTGCATCTCAAACTGCCTTTTAGACATCTTGAACTGGATATCCAGTAAACATCTTAAACTCAATAAGTCCAGAACAAAATCCATTATCTTTCCCTCTAAACCCTCTCTGCCATATACCTTCCCTACTACTGAAAAGCCCAGCATCATCCTCCAGGTTCTTCAGGCTTGCAATCTAGGAGTCATGCTGGATTCCTCACTGTCTCTCATCACTATTCAATATCCAATCTGTTGACAGTGCTATTCAATTTCACCTTTGCAATATCTTTCAAATATGCCTGTTCTGTTCCCTGATAATGCCACCACTCTGGTGCAGACCCTCATCACCTCAAGCCTAGATTATTATAATAGTCTGCTGTTGGGTCTATCTACCTCAAGTTTCTGCAATACAACTGCCTGTTAGCCACTAGAGTGATTCTCCCAAAGCACAGGTCCTAGTCTCCTGTTCAGTAAACTCCATGGCTCCTTAGGTCCTCTAGGGTCAAATAAAAAATGCTCTGTTTGACGTTCAAAGCCCTTCATAATCTAGCCCCTGCTCTCTACCTTTCTAGTCTTCTTACACCTTACTCCTCAATCCAATGACACTGGTGTCTTGGTTGTTCCAGGAACAAGATATTTTTCTCTCATCTCTAAGCATTTTCTCTGGTTGTCTGCTATAATGAGAACATTACCCTTCCTCTGCTCAGACTATAAAACTCCTTGACTTGCCTTCAATTCCAAGGGAAATCCCGTTAGTACCTTTCCTAGGTTAATTGTTTCCTATTTATACTATATGTGGCTTAATTTGTTTAGATTTACTTGCATGTTCTCTTTTCCATTGGATTGTAAGTTCCTTGAGGACAGAGTTTGGTCTTTTGAATCTTTTCATATCCTCTACATTCAACATAATTCCTGGCACACAGTAAATGTTTAAGAACTATTTAGTGATTGATTTATTGATGGAAACCTTAGATAAAAGACAATGTCATCAGAGTTGTACTCAATGTTCAGAGAGAAAAAAGCTTCCACAGTTGATCAGAAATGCAGGAAAAAAATCTTAATTATATAAAGTATAGTAAAATTTTAAAATTTCATTCCAAAACATGTTATTATAGAACAGGACCATGGTTCATCATAATATAACAAAAATGCAAAATCATACCTGACAAGTCAAGATATTGTCATTCTATTGCTTGTCTGACTTCCCCTCTGGACTAAGAGTGGGGATAACTAAGAATCCATCCTTTATACTGACTTCCCATAATCACAAAGAATCTTTGAGATAGTTTATGTAGCCAAGCTACTGATAAGCTTATAAAAATGCTAAGGCTTCAAGGATTCCCTGAAGTGATAATTTACCTCAACAGGAAAGTTCTTTACCTTTAGGAGGCTGATTTATTTGCATCACAAGGGGGTTCATCAGAGAATCAGAGTTTTATCAAAAACTACTCTTGGGGAAAAAATTCAGCAAGATAAGGTTTAGGTGGTAGTGTTTTCCTTCCTTTCAAAATGATAATTATGCTTGGGGGCTCTAAACAAGAGGAAAGGGCAGAAGTTGAAAATAACACTCTAGATATATGTAAAACTGAGATAGTAATATACATAACTCTAGTTTTTGTCACCTGATATTGCTTGAAAGGTGTCATGCATAACATACCTATATTAAAAATATATGATCACATTTCAATGTAGAAAATCAATTTTTTTCCTTAGATTTGAAAAATCGCACTTTTCTTATATATTGAATCATCTTTTGTGGATAAATAAGTAAAAATGATAACCAAACCCCATATTGTATTTAATTCATGGCTGATAGAGAGAGCAGCAATTAGCACAGTATTTCAATGTATTAAGGAAGAAAAGTTAACTAAAGAAAAGAGAAGCTTATAGATAATATACCATGTGAATTTAAATCTAAATCTGTGTGTAAATTATAGATTCTTTGCATTTGAAGAAGTTAGAAGAAAAACTCATCTTACTAATCCACCACTACAAGAATAACATCAGCATCAGAAAAAAAAAATTCCTTCAATGGATGCCTACTCCAGGATTAATAGTAATGGAATTGCCTCTCTCTCTCTCTCTCTGTCTCTCTCTCTCTCTCTGTATGTATGTATATATATATATATATATATGCACACACATGTATGCACACACTTATATGCACACATGCACATATATACACACAAACATATAGATATACATATGTATGTAACATGATATATGTATGCATATACACACATGTATATAAAACCAATAGATGTGCATGTTGTTTTATCTAAGTGAAATATACTGTGTGAGGGCATGTGCACTTTCAGATATGTCTTTTTTTTGCCCCCAGCATAGAAGTTCTTAGTTCATCATATTTAATAAATAATAGATTGATTGATTGAATGGTGTCATGTAAAAGACAACGGTTTTCAATAATATTTCCCTTTACTGAAAATTTACAGAATCACAGACTCTCGGAAGGTAGAAGAAACCTCAGAGGTCATTTAGTCAAACCCATAAATACAAAGAATTCTTTCCTACAATATCTCTGATAAATGAATGTCTAAGCCTTTGCTTGAAAATTTCTAGTAAGTAGGAAACTGCTACCTCTTGGGCATCTACCTTTTTGAAAATTGTCAGGCATTCCCTCCCATCCCCCCTGATATCAAGTAGCGGGTCTGCTCACTTTAACTTCTACCATTGATCCTAGTTCTGCCCTTTGGGACTATGCATAACAAGACTAATCCCTTTTCCACATGACAGCTCTTTAAATATTTGCAGATTGCTATCATGTCCCTCCTGGGCTCATTCTGAGGCTCCTGACACTAGTCTTACAAGATTGTCACTCTTTAGAATTCATTCTCCCTAACCTTCTCTGACTTCTATCTTCTAAATGTCTTTTAAAGTTGGTCAAAGGATTGATCAAGTAGTCCATAAAATGCCAATATTATTGATCATTTTTTTTGTTAGCTGAACTTTTGATCACATCACAGTTCACCAAAAAATTAATTTCTTATTCAAAACTGATGGAATGTACTGGCTTCTTTTTATTAGTTTATATGTCAACTAGAGGGCCTTGGAGGAGAAATAAGACTGGTGACCTGCACAGCCCTCCCTCACTCAAAACAAAGTCAAGTGCAAGTCATGTCATCATTTCTCTGATGTCATAGTCTTTAGCAATGAAGGATGAATACAATTGTGTGAGTAGATACAGCTGGCTGAATGGGGACCTGATAGCTGGGTAATTCAACTCCTTCTCTCCTGTCTGCCTCCCTCTCCCCTTCCTTCTCCTTTCCAAAGGACTGTAAATTTGGATGGCCAAAGGATGCCCAGTTGACTTGGGTTTTACTGGCCCCTATCCTTCCCTTCCCCTGCCTTCCCTTTCCTTCCCTTCCCTTCCCTTCCTTTCTCCTGTACTATCCTGGTTCTCTCCCAAAACCTTAAACCTCCTCAAAACTGTGAAATTGGGAAGCCAATGGACCCCTGTTTAAGGGCTCCTCTTGACCCTCTTGACTTTAGAGTGATTATCAGTAGTAACTGTTATTGTTTCCCACCCAGCTTGATGTCTTTCTTTTCCTTGGTCTCATTAGAAGGCAATGCCCTGGCTACTTCTGAAATGAGCCTATTCAATGAATGGGTGTTGCCTCATCCTAAAGGAGTACCTGCAAAGACCTTGCCCTAGAGGGCCCAAATCTCCCAGGGCATCTTGAGTCATGTTCAGTAATCCTGATGTATATCTGGTCATTGGATTCAGATGACACTGGAGGAGAAGTGAGGCTGGTGACCTGCACAGCTCTCTCTCACTCAAAACAAAGTCAAGTGAAAGTCATGTCATCATTTTTCTGATGACATGGTCTTCTTTGGTAATGAAAGATGAACACAATGTCAACTAGATGGAAACTGTATCTAACTTATTAAAGTCTTTAAAGGAGATGCAGAGGATTCCTCACTTCCATTGTGTGCTGCTAGCATTTTGATTCCCTTTGTATTACATTGACATCTACCACTGATGGTCAGCCCCCTATATTGAAAACAATGTACTATTTTCAATTTTGCCTCTTTCATAGGCCTCTTTCAGAAATCTCCAGCACATAGAAAGGTATTTGGTACATAATAGGTGTTTATTAAATGCTTACTATTTATTGAATTTGCTTCCTTCATTGATGGCAAAAAATCTTCCAGTCTGGGATCCCTCATTGTCCTGACTCTTGGATTATCATCTCAGGAAACTCAAGCTACCATGCCTCAATTCACTCCCTACTCCTGAGTTATCATTTCCTTGCTTAATGCTCTGACTCTAGACTCATAACCTCCCAGTTTCACCCCTAATTGTCTCCAGTTTGGAAGCAGGATCAATTATTTAATCAATTTGTCCATTGTTCATGAATGGGGCATGTTTAACTCCTTCCCAATGTCTTTATGCAACATCCTTGTAACTTGGGAAATCAAAGTATCCCTCACCAGCAAGCAAGTCTCTTCACATGTTGTCTTTTCTATTACCATGTGCTCTAAAATAAGATGAAATCAAATTTCTTATTAACAAATATGGTTATGGCATTTTATGATGATTGCAATGAATAGAGAGAAACATACTAAAATTAAATTTGAAATTATTGTAACTTTTATATATTCCTCTGATTAGATGATAAAGTCAAGGAATTCTATAAACAAGACTGTTATGATTTTTTTCAGCAGTAGTTGGAATGAGATCTAGCTAAACCAGATAATTTAAGAAGTAAGGTAACAAATGGAAATGAAATAAAACAGATCTGTCAATGTTTATAAGGCTTTTATTCACACCAGTGAGAGGTATTTCACCACAAATAAAGTGAATTGCTGGACATTTGCAGAACCTAATGGGAGAGAGAGCTGTTCCTGAGTGACATTGATATTTATGGACAACAGCCATGGGAGAAGGACAGATGTCAGTGGAGAATGACATAGGCATACCTCTTGTCCCAACTGTCAGAAACACCACAGGAAGGCTTGTAGCTTGAAAATGAAAACAATTATATATTCATATCTTAAGCTCCAAAGTACTCAGGACTCAAAATTGTAAAGAATTTTAGACTAAACTGAAGTGGCACTAATCACCCATGGGATAATGCAATGTGATTGTTTGGAACATTGAAATCAGTTTGTTTTCTGAGTTGCACAACAGAGTTAAGCTTCCAGGGTTCCTAATTCCTAATAAAGAATAAGGACCAGGGACCCAGGAAGCTTAACTCTGTGCCATAGAAATCAAGTGACTGCTAAGGGGGTGAGGGACAGCAATCAATCTCCAGGTAAGTTGTGTCTTACTCTACATGAACTCTAGAAAGCAAGACTATTAGGGAAAATATTTTTTTTTTCACTAGTTTACAACTTGTAAGGAAGTCCTGAGTTGGAATCCCATCTCTGAAACTTACTACCTCAGGAACCCTTGACAGACTGAACATCATCCCAGCAGCTCTCACAGGCAGTTGGCATGAAGATAGAATAAGGGATGAGGTAAGAAGTGTTTTGGAAAACTTAAAGTGAAATAGACAGTAAATGTGAGGTCTTTTACCACACTATTTGGACTTTGCCATTCTTGTATCAAATGCAGTGTGTGGAAAAAGAAGTGGTAATGTCACACACACCAAGACTATCTGGAAAGTCTGCCACTAAAGTAGCCAGACAATCACAATATAGAAGACATTCCCCAACCTAGGCAAAATAATGCCATGATAACTGTTGACTTTAGTTTTAAAGTCAACTCAGCAATTATTTAATAAATACCTACTATCTTCCAGGCACTTGCAAAATGCTAGGAATACAAAAAAAGTAAAAAAAAAATTAATACTCTAATTGGAGAAAGGGAAAAACATACAAACAATTGATAATAGTTATATAATATCATCTATATAACTATACCAGCTTTTATATAATGTTTTCTAGGTGCCAAATACTATTCTAAGTGCCATGCAATTATTATTGTATTTGATCCTCATAAAAACCTTGGGAAGTCGATGCTATTATTTTACACATTTTATAAATGAAGAAACTGAGGCAAACAGAAGCAAGGTGCCATGCCCAGGCTCATAGACATGATAAATGTCTAAGACTGAATTTGGATTTAGGTCTTGCTAACACCAGTGCCAGCACTCCATGCACCACACCACTGGCTACATCAAGGTACATATAGGAACAGAAATATAAAGGTTCATGGGTAGTAAAATTACCACAACAAGATGATCAAGAAAATCATCTGATTTACTTATATGAACTGATGCTGAATGAAATAAAGAGAACGAAGAAGCCATTATACACAGTAAGAGCCACAGTGTGCAAGGACTGTTTATTATAGATTTAGTCCTTCACAGCAATGCAAGGACCTAAAATATTTCCAAAGGACTCTTGATGCAAAATGCCGTTCACATATGGAGAAAAGAACTATAGAGTAAGAACTCAGAATGAAGCAGACAATTTTCTATTTTGCTATGTTTTCCTTTGATTTTTCTCATGGTTTCTCCTGTTCATTTTAATTCTTCTACATGTAGAACTCATAGAAGATTGCATGCCATCGGGGGAATGGAAGGTGAGGGAGGGGGATAAATTTAAAACTTACAGAAGTGATTATTGAAATCTGAAAAAAGAATTAATTATTAACAACAACAACAAAAAGAAAAACACCTAATTTTCTTACCTCTATAAGCATTTTTGTTATTAGTTATGCTGGGGGTTGTTAAAGATAGTTAAGTGTCTTGAATTTGGGAGTTCTCAGTTGCAATAGCACTGAAGCCCACAGTGTGTCCACAGTAAGCTCAGCACCGCTTTGATGAGTTCCCAGAACTGGAGGACTACGAGGGTACCTAAGGAAGGGTGAATGGACCCATGTTGGATAAAATGGAGTGGGCTAATGTTTTTTGTGCCCCAATCAGTATTTGGATCAAGACTATGACTGGCCATTGTATTTGTAACCTCTTCAAAAGAAAAGGATGCAGTCTCAGAACCCAAGTAAAAGAAGAAACCAAATAAGAATGTCCATTGAAGCAAGGAAAGATCTTTTGTATGAGGTAATTTTTAAGCTGAACTTTCAGGAAGCCTTAGGATTCTAACAGTGAGAAGTGAATATATTCTGTGCGTGAGAGGTGGACAAAAATGCAAAGGCATGGAGATGGAAGATGGAATATCGAACATGAAATTAAATTAAACTATCAGGGAGGGTTGTAGAATAGTGAGGAATATAAATCTCATACTTCATTTTCAAGGAAAAATAGTAAAAATTGTTTGAATTGATTGATAACAGAAAGCTCTAGATTAACATTATATAGATTACAATTTTTGTGTCTAGATTATTTTCTGTTTTTCACCTTGGATGAGGAAGAAACACTGTCGATGAGTTAGACAACTTCTATTTATTTGTATCCAAAGGACTGATAGAATTGTTTTTTTTGTTTTGTTTTGTTTTTTTCCCATGGAGCATAAACAGTCCATGCAGATGCAAAGGAGAGATGGGTATGTGTGAAGTCAACCAAAAAATACTGGAAGTGGTTCAGTGTTCAAACAAAGTAAGAACTCTCCAAAAGAGATTCCCATCAGGCACCTGATTTAATTGTTCCCTTGTAAAGTTCTGAGGATTCTTGAAATTCTTTGCGTTTTGGTTTTACTTGTTGACTAGACTTTGGGGAAGAGACCCTTTTGATTAAATGAAGGACAATTTTCTGCTTTACAAGATCCCCAGCGAAGCTTTAAGTAATTAAAAGACAGTTAGCTGTCTATTCATGAGCCCTGACAATTGTGTTTTGGACAAGACTGGAGCAGTTTGCACATCTGACTGCCAGGTTCCCATGGAAAAGGGCACAGCTGTGAGCAGGAGGACACATGTTAGTGGCTTATTTGCTGTTATCTTGTTTTTACTAATTATTGAGACACAGGAGTAAGAACACCTCCATCCCAATTAAATCCAATTAAAGCTGCAAAGTGATGAATTGCTATTTGGGTAGTCCATGTAAGGAAACTGTGTATTAGAGGGAAAGTACATGGCTAATAATTAAGAATTACACACACACACACAAATCCACCAAAAATACAAAGTCAAGTACTTAAAGAAACTCTGGATAAAATGAATTGGTTTTTCAGCTTGGGAAAGTTAATTATAACTTGAGGAAAAATAATTTTCTGCCTTTATCATCCTTCTTGGGTTAAAACTATGAACATGTATGTGCATGTGTATATGTATATATTTGTGTAGGTATGCAAGATAGCATGGAAGAAAGAAGTTGAATGGGATACTTTTAATTTTGATTTCAGATAGTCATCAGTATGCTTTAGGCAGCATGCGTACAAGGGCTTCTCAACTTCAAAGAATACAAATCCAAGTCTAATTTGCACTTGAGAGAAGGCACATGAAGGGCTTCAGTCAATATAGTGGGGTTCATTGTATTTCTGCGTTAAGTATTTGATATACTCCTCTAGCAATTCAGTCACATAGTTCATTTGCATGAAGAGTTTTTCTTAAATGTCAGAAGTGAGAGATGACAATAAGTATTCACTTTGATTAACATGTTCAAAATGTTGCTTGACCTTAAGTGAAGATAGGCAATGGTAGCTCGCACTTCAAAAGTGAATGTATGCCTTTACAATTGAAAGAGATGAGGGGGGAAGAAAGCTATACCGACATTTAGGTTCAGTGTGCTTCACATAAGACATATAGACATGGCGCCAAGATACAGTTTGCCATTTTTCAAACCTTTTCTTACAATTCAACTGCCAAGATTTCTGATTCCAATGAAAACAGATGAGCATTTTTGATCTGTCTTTGCCCTTTAGTGAATTCATAAGCTATCTTTGTTAGATGGGATTAACTGAAACAGGCAATTTGCTGCCGGTAAGTGACTGTAATGATTTTTAAAAGGGAATCATTTCAAAATGAAGCATGCCTATCACTGTATTAAAATATCTTATGCATTTTAAATATGTGCCATAATTATTGATATGTTAAGAGAATTTTATTTTTGGTTTGGGCTTTCATTCTGATAAATAAGGCAAAAGGGAAAAAAGAGAATTAAAAGTTTATTAGAACATACATCAAGGTAACATCAGGTTGATGGGTTGCTCAGGAGAGACTTAAGATGGAGCCAGCTTTTATTCATAATGTTTTCAATGAAATAAAGATAATTAGGATATGTCCACATCAGCAAAAAGGGATGGGTCATCGCATCTTATCACCTTCCCAATTTCTGCTTCATTAAAAAAAAAATGGCATTATAGATAAGAGAATAGATTTTTATGTGCCACTAAGAGGTAGAGGATGATCTACTATGTGTTGGGTAGTAGATAATACAAAAGCTACAGGCTATACCTATGCCAATAGGGCCTCCCTCAACAGTCTCCTCCAATTCTGATCAACAGATACCAAGTAAACAAGGCAGACTGGAGACAATAGGGGTAGCTTCATGCAGTCTGCTGATGGGGTAGTAACCATGTAGAGTTCTGTCTGTTCCTTTTCAAAGGGAGCCTTTTCTGTGAGGTCTCAAGGGTATGCATTTTCATGGGCACCAACATATCTTCAGCTAATATAGAAGAATCCTGAGTTTCAGTGTTTTTTGACTGAAACTCACAGACATTAATCTTAGGCTACTACTCTGATGTAATGAAATGACATCACTAAGATTCTAATCAATTGGGAATGTACATATCTTCCCTAATCCTTTTCTTGAATTCTCTTGAACCTGTCTAATGAGTAACGGAACCTGAATATTGGCCTCTTGACTTTATTCTTGATATGACAAATGTATCTTTTGCTTTTTCTCAGTGATAGTTTGCTCTGATGAAATACTCTATACTTCTGCATAATTCCTATTTTGCCACAGCTCACACTTGACAAATAATTCTTCCTTGCCATTTGGATAGCTCTTCGATCCTTCAGAGACCAAACTGTTTCATAATTTATCGTCATACAACATAAAAAGGGGTCACCAGCTTTAAAAATCTCATATACATGCCCATGCTGCTTTGCCTGGACTATTAGTGTGCATTTATTTTTACCAAATTTCTAAATTGAATGAGTAACTCAGAATAGTCATAGGATTAAGAACTGGAAAGAACTTTAAAGGCTGTTCAAGTTGATCATTTTTCAGGTTAGGAAATTAAAGTACATCAAAGTTATGTGATTTGTTCAAGACCATACATGTTTTAAGTAGCAAATGTTAGCTTTGAACCCAGGTTCTCTGTCTCCAGAACTAGTGCTTTATAAGCATGAAGGTAAAGGATAAAACTTATATTCATATTGGCAGGATTAAAATCACCTAATCTGAAGTGTACTTTCCTATGTGATCACACATTTCTATTCTAGAGCTTCCTATATACTTAAGAACTCCTTTAATTTCTATTTTCTGAAGCTGGTTTGACCTGTGTTTTCACTATCATTTCTAATTGAAGTCCTACGCCATCCACTGGGGCAGCTAGGTGATACAGTGCATATAGTACCAGATCTGGAGTCAGGAAGATTCTTCTTTCTAAGTTAAAATCTGACTTCAGACACTTACTGGTGTTATGACCCTGGGTAAGTCACTTAGCCCTGTTTACCTCAGTTTCCTCACTAATAAAATAAACTGTATAAGAAATGGAAAACCACTCCAGTACCTTTGACAAGAAAAACTTAAATGGGGTCACAGAGTCAGGGATAGCTGAAATGGCTGAATAACAAATGCCATCTACTAAAATAGTGAACAATAAGGTGTTCTCCCTCCAAAAATGAGTGAGAATTGAAATATTCTTCCATCTTCTAATCTCTTCACTTGTGAAAAAAATAGAAATGGATTTAGGGATATTAGAAGCAGAGTGAGTCCTTATCGTGTCTATAAATAATGCATTAACAATACCCTTAACACCAACTGATGTAGCTGTTGCTTTTACCTGCTTCTATTACAGTGAAGGTAATAAAGAAATCATGATTTGAAGTATTATTTTCAGTTGGCAAGTGTGACATGTGAGAAAGAGTCTTTGAAATATTATTTTTAATGAAAGTTATATTATAAATTTTCTTTTTTTAAAAAATGAATTTATATTAGGTTCACAGTTTTACTTAGTTCAAATCCTCATTTTAATAAGGAAATAGTCATATATAATTTGTACCTAATTATATTTCATAGGAAAAAGTACCTTAAAAATGACTGGTAGTCATAATTAAGAAAATGTAGTACCTTCAAATGACATCCTAGTCCTACTATACAATTCCTATTTATGATCTCCTGTAAGACATTCTATTAGAATATGTGTTCTTAACTTTTTACTCTATCATGGCCATTTTTGGGAGGCAGAGGAAACCTATAGACCCTTTTCAAGACAATGTTTTAAGTGCACAAAACAAAATAAGAGACTACAAAGGAAACTAATAATATTAAAACAATTATCTCTCTCTCTCACACACACACATATATCTCTCAGTATGTACTATTTATATCTATATCTATTCTAAATTTACTGACCACAAATTGAGAATTCCTTTTGGAAGATGCTTCTTTTCTTTCCATATGTTGAAATTTGGGCTTTCATAGAAAACATTCAATAACACAGCTACCAGAAGCATTTGTTAGAAGTAAATGACATAGTAAATCATTGACAGATTTCAAGGGGAAATAAGAAATACAGAAAGGTCCTAGAAATTGTACATTTTCTCCCTGATTTAATGAACTTAAAAGTTCATTACTGACTGACACATAAATATGGATTATGGTTTCTGAAAATCTTGAGATAAGAATAGATTGAAATCAAATTAGTATTGGGGGATTTTAGTCATATTTTTAGCCATGAAATAGAATAATTTAGGATTGGTATAATTTTTGCGAATGACTCTAATTTTAGTCTCTACTTGAATTTCAGATGTGAATTTCAGATCAAGTTCAAAATTTTACTTTTTAAATTTGTTTAATCTGTGTGGAGAAGGTAGGGCTGTAATTGTCTCAAAATCAGTTTCCTTGATTGGCTGGTGGGCAAAATTCATCCAGAGGTTTTAAGGTTTGAGAAAGTTGTCAGCAGAAGAGTGACAAGCTGTAGTTTCTAGGCAACCAACTTTCCTGACAGCTTCAGCAGAAAGAAGAGGTCAGTGATTAATTACCCCAATTGTTTAGTAATTGACCCTGACAGCTGCCCACTACTGGAAGGAAAAATGGTTAGAAGAGGAGTTGGCAACAGGGAACAGGAAGTAGCCTTTAGCACAGTGCCTTGCACATCATGGGCATAGAATCATAAATGATTAGAGTTTGAAGGATCTGACAAATACATGTTTGTTGAATGACTAAGTTATCTCATATTTTAATTTAAAGTCAACTACCCCACTGATTAAGCTGAAAGCAGTCTATTGGACACAGAGATTAAATTAAGGGGATATATTTGGGAGAAACAGTATTAAAGTAAAGTAGACATAGGCTCTACCTACATAAGCCTCCATTTCAATATTAAGTTATGTTGTCTCATGCATAAAAATGGACAATTACCTAGGAAATTAAGAAAGCAAGTTAGTTGCTCATGGCTCCAAAGATAGATACCAGAGACAGAATTTCAACTCCCAAATCTTTATGATTGTCGAGACTACCCTTTAATCCACATCCACTGAGTTGCTTCTTAATACTACCTTATATTCTTGTGTGTGTGTGTGTGTGTGTGTGTGTGTGTGTGTGTAACTCACATCTCAAAACCTGTTTGCATGAACCATGAGATTCTTGACTGATAGAGATTCTATGCTCTTGGAAGAGTTGGGAAGTCCTTTAGAGAGATGAAATCCTGATTGTCTGACTTCCAGCTTTAAGAGAAAAGATAACGGTTTCAGACTCTTTTTAGGTCTATGTGGGGAAAGAAAGATTTTAGGAATAAAGTGACTTGTAAAGGAGCCAGTACCTCAATTATATTCCTATCTCCAACTTATTATACCAGAGCTTTAGAGACTTTCACCTTGGGTGACATCTACAACTCTTTCTATTGCTTGAATGCATTTAGGGTTAAGGTTAGGGTTAGGGTTGACTCCAATAGGAAAGTTCATTCACTTACAATAGCATCTGGTATAAATAGACAGACAGACAGATAGACAGATAGATAGATGGATACACACATGCATACATAAATACATACATACTAAGGCACAGAAACAGAGAAATAAGGATGATACAGATATGTATTCACATATATGCATATAATACTCTATATATAGTTTCTTTGTTTTCTGTTTCCACTTTAGATGAATGAGTTTATTTGTTATTTACTACATGAGTTCACCGTGAAACTAGAATTTCATGAAAGAGGGTCATCTTCGATAAAAAGCATGGGATACCCACTGCTTATTGAAGAACAGTGGTCAGGATTTAAGCTTGAACGTAAAAAAAAGTATTTCCTCTAGGCTAACAATATTTAAGTAAACAGATATAATTCTAATTTGGTATCCCATTTTTCTGGTGATCAGAGTAACCCAACCTTTATCCCTCTTCCATCAGGAATCAAAGTCACACTAAGAGATGGGTTAGTGAAATATGTGGTACGTGTGTATGTGTATGCATGTACGAGAACGTACATACATATATACACATATGCATATGAACATGTATGTGTTCATACATACATATATACCATTGGTTCAGGGAATAACTGGGTGAGGAAAATTCTTCTACCAATATAGCTTACAGTATGCTGCCTAGAGCACTGAGGACTTAACTGATTTATCCACGGCTATACATCTGAATCACCAGGGCAATATTCACAGTACTGATGGTGACTATCAATATGCCAGCGTAGTTCTGAACCACCAGGTATGACAGACTTTCCATATAGAAGGTAGAAGAAAAACATTCATTTAGACAACAGAAAGCTGAATCCCAACATCAGAAAGTCAAATCTGTCTAACCAAGAAGTCAATACACAATGCAGGGGACAATGCTGTTCCTGAGCCTTCCCCTCTCCTGCTTTAGCCCTCCCACAAGCACTCACAATCTGTGGTTGCCTGTGTCCTCTCTCCTCTGTCCTAACTGCTCTCACCAACTTTCTCCCAGTTCTGGTCCACCCTTCCTGTTCTACATATTCAGCAAGCTCTTCCCATCACATATGACTTAGGCTTCCATGTGATTTAAGCAGGTCACATCAGCCTATTAATGGGTGGAAAAGATCTTCAAATTAAGCAAAAATATATTAAGAATACATTCAGCCCCAAAATCTTTCTTACTCATTACAGAAGTCAATGGGGCAACAGGTATCAACAGACCTTTACAACAATATAACAGAGATCACATAAAATAAGTACGTAAAACCATATCTATGGTGGGGCTTGAGAACAAGCACCCCATCATTACCCCCCTGAAACAAATGGGGTCTAAAATCTTGCGGTAAGGGGCAAAAGTCTCTTCTTCCATAGCTACTTTCTGTTGAGATTAGACGTAGAGCTGCCCCTGCTCCAAGAGGTCCCACTCAAGGAGTCACTTCGTTAGCTGGCATCCAGAGCTTGGTTGATGTCAGATCCAGGAGTGATACATCACAGTCATGGACAGGGAGAGACATCTGGCTTAAGTCATCAGGCATTTGCAGGTGAGGGGGACTAAACTAGCAGGAAACAAATCTAGAAAACAAGTTTAACCGTCAAAAAGAAACAAGGAGACTATAATCAGAAGCAGGGTAGATGATATAGGGTCAGCTGTGTTCTGGAGTCCATGAACTCACTCTCATAACCTCATTCACTGTAGATTATGTGAGTTAAGGGTACAATTTGGCAATCATCTTCTCCTACATGTGCAACATTTATTGTATAATCATTCCCATGTGCTACGATTTCTGCAGCTTTTGGAACACCATCGGGCTTCTGTTTCATCCATACTTTCCCTCCCAAGTTTATTCTATCAGTAGATCCCAGTCCTAGGATATTCATCACCTGAACCCTGATCCTCCTGGCATTAAGACTGGTGTCCAATACATTATGCTATGCTACTTCTCATGTCCATTCATCTGTCCATCCCTATGTATATCATAGCATTTATATACATATATAGCATGCCATGATTTTACCTATATGTGCATGCATATGTCTTCATGTGTATGAAGATAAACATATATATGATACACCTGATACAAGCTTTTGAATGATAAGAAATTTTTGTGTAACAGATTACATTGCATATGTATCTGCATACATATATAAATACACCTTTACCTTTCATACACTTGTGTGTATGTGTGTATAATGAATGTTTGTCTTTATTTCCCTGTATATGTAAATTGAGGACTACCTCCTACATATAGCATGATGATATCATTGTATACTTTAAAGAGAAGTAGAATAGACATCTCTAACCTTTTCTACTCCTGCCTTTCTCCAAGGGATATGCTGCATAGGGGGAAAAAGGAGATTGAGGAATGACTTTCCTCACAGATATATCTGCTCCCTTAAATACCTTAAATATTATTATTCTAAGGGATGTGATTTTCAGGTTCAAGTTAACTTTTGATCACTATTTTATTAATGTGGGTAATGAGATGCTAAGCTTTATATCCAAAACTTGATCTATTTTCCACCAAATACCAGTTCCAAATTGAATGAACATAGTATGTACCCAAGAAGCCCATTTACTTGAGTCAATAGGAAAAAGAAACAAACAAATAGAATTCAGAAAAAGTATGCCTGGGAGAATATATACCAGGTAATTCAGAATGAAGTTCTCCCATTGAGATGAAGAAAATCCAACTCAGAACAGAGAGAATCCTAGATCTCAAAGAAGGAGCAATTCCTCAATGTTTTAAGTAAACTGGAAACAAGGACGTGAGGGAGATTGGAAACACATTTTCTTGTTGGTTTCTTCCTGGAGTTTTTTTTCCTTCAGCAACTAGAAATGGGACTGGTATGGTTCCATCATCTGCATACATACGTGTGTGTGTGTGCATACGCATATATGGAGTAATATACAAACACATAGGTTGAATATGTTTTATATTCTTAAATAACATTCAATTCAACCTCCTTCAGAATAGACTACATTAAACTTATCAGTATCGCTTTACAGTAAAAACCAGGAATATGACAAGAAAGTGCTGAAAAGCACACAATGGGTGAGATTTTAAAATATTCTCTCTCTCTCTCTCTCTCTCTCTCTCTCCATACATACATACATATATCTATATATATATATATATATATATATATATATATATATATACACACACACATACATTCATACATATATATGTATATATACATACATACTCTATAAATATTTTCTACATATTTTAATACCAGAAAATTCCATTTTCTACTCTATGTAAGAATTGTCTATGCCAAACCAAGCTATTAATAATAATTATGAAGAGTCAAGTTGTATGAGGTAGTGAAGACTCCAAGCCTTTGGTGACTAATAATACATAAGGGTATAGAACCTTGCCATGAATGTATTCACAAGGTTATTCATAAAAGATACTTTCTGTTTGATTCGTGGTCATTAAATTTCAAGAAAATGTAATGCAAATGTGAACCAAAAGTATGGAGGTACCTGCAATATGAGCAGCATAGTTCTTCATCATGGGAGAAGATTAAATGATTAAATACATGTATATATATATATATATACATATATATATATATATATGTATATATATATATATATATATATATATGTATATACAGAGAGAGACAGAATAGTGAGTGGTGCATAGTAGATGTTATTCTCCTCCCTCTTCCTGCATAGGAGGAGGGAAGATGACAGACTTGGAGCATATGATGGTAGGATTAGAGTTTATTTGCATTATCAGAGTCACAGGTAATAGACTCATCACCAGATGAACTTTTTAGTCAAAAACAGGTAGAGACTAGAACTTTGGAAGGAAGTTACCTGTAAAATTTGTCAGAGAAGAAGAATGCACAGTCTCATGTGCACCTTTGCCTTGGGGAGAACAAATTTCGGAGATAAGAATACAATGGCATGAATTCCAAGACCTATTGTTCTGTAAGGGCAAGTAGCCATAAAAACGTTGGGCGAATCCTACAAGGAGGTTTGAAGGGATTCCCCTGAAGAAGGAAAAGGAAACTTCTAATAGATTCACATAGCTACATGAGAATTCATTAACCAATGCAGATATCTTGAGGATATAAACAACTGCATGGTCCTATATGAAAAAATATGTTTCAAGACAAAGAAGAGCCCAAAGAGAGGGCAGGACTGCTGCTTGGGGCAGAATGAGCACTAGTATAATTTATGATTGCAGAACTATTCAACTTTCACTTTGTTTCTATTTTCCCAATTAGGTAGAATAAATTTGATATTAGGAAAAATATTAAAATAGAAATTAATTTACATGAACAAACATGAAACTATGTCAGGAATACTTATTTGTTCCCACCATTGGCAAGCTTGGGTGAACTGTCCCAGAATACTAAAAACAATCTAGAATGATTATGGTATGGCCATCAGGAATTTCTGAAAAACTGAGGGAAGATGGCAGAATTGTTTTTATACTAGACACAGAGAAGATCTCAATTAAAAAATAAAGATAAGAAAGCAAATTTATTTTTCTTTTGAATTTTAAGTCAAAAACTATTTTTTTAAATTAAGACAGAAATGGGAATTACATGTATGGAGTATGACCAAAAAATGAGGATTACTTATGAAACCATGAATTATCATTACATATAGCTCACTCCTTCTGCCAAGTACATTATAAATTCAACATGTAAATTTGAAAGCTAACTTACTTGTTTTACATTCTGATATTCCTTTTGTTTTCTATTGTGCTTTAAAAATGCTTCAATAACATTTTAATTTTCTTTCTTTTTTGATGTGTTGTGTGTATAACTTTCCTCTCCCTCTCAATCCAGCCCACTCTTTAAGAAAAAAAAAAACTTGCAATAAACATGAAATTTCCTAAAATAATCTGCATTTAGGTAGGCTAAAAATGTGTGTCACACTCTGTACTTTGAGATCAAGAGGGCAAATTCTTCAAACTATAAAACACCAAGCATAACTTCAATTTCTGGCAAAATTCTAAAATGTATTATTAAAGTGATGGATTGTGCACATTTAGAGAAATAATTATTGTGAACTAGAATGAATGCATAAGGGACATTATATAACTCATTTTGATAAATATATTTAGGAGTCACTATGGAAAATCCCAATGTTAAGCACAAAAGATGAGAAGTTATACACCACACCTACCATGATCTCAAGGAAACTGCAATTTCATCGGTAGCAAAAAGCAAACATAAAATTAATAAGGATATGTAACATAAGAAAATATTTCAAATTAGACTTCTGGTGAAAGTGACCTAAATTTGAGAAAAGAAAAATGATCTCTGACTAGGGAGAGGTGATATGTTCAGTAGAAATTTCATGAAGAAGGTGGTTACTGAATCAGAATTTGAAATATGAGCAATACTCAACAGATGGAGATAATGGAGAAGTGTCCATTCCAGTATGATATAAGACTGAGAAAATTCATGGGATAGAAAATTTAATTTGACTAGAATGTAAGATATATGAAGGAGAACAGCACAAAATAAAGCCAAAAGGCAATTTGGAAGCATATTTTGGAGAACTTTGAATATTAAGATCATGGATAATGGAGAGACACTACAATTAAAAAAAGGAATCCTAAGTTTTTTCATTCAGGTTAATGAAAAGCAGAAGAATGGATTGAATACAGGAAAAGAACTTATGTGACTTATTAAGCAACCTATGTGAGATGAGATGAAAGACAACTAAAGGGGGCATTAGATCTAAAAATGATTGGATGTGTAGATGCAATACTTCAGAGGAAGAATCAAAGATGAAACTGAGGAAAGGGGACTAGGCACCTATAGAATTGGAGGAATGATTAAGTTTTAAGGAAACAGATGTCATGTGCTTTGTCATATTCAGGTTACAGGAACTAGAAAAAAAAGACTCAGGAGGGTCACTGCTTCCATATGTGCAGGACTATTTTGTTGATAAGGAATTATACATGTTTTGTTTGTAAGTTGGAGAAAGAGAGATTTAGATTTAATGTAAGGAGAAAAACATAAAATGACTTAGTAATAATGAGGGTGATCCAAAAGTGAAATCATTGACTTGAGAAGTGGTGGATTTTCCCCTCCTTGGAGTTCTTCAAGCAGGGATTGACTTGCCACTTGTTTATTATGTAGTGGACTTTCCTTTCCAGTTTATATTGGAATGTCTGGCATTTAAGGTATCTTCCAACTCTAAGCTTTGATGATTAGGAGGTGGTAAGGGTGACAGATCTATGAAGAAAGAGGAGTTGGTATAGACTGTCAAATGCCAATGGCAAGTCAAGCATGTAAAAGAGTAGACCAAGACCAATGGATTTAATGACAAGGAAATAATCGGTGACTCTTGACAGAGTTGTTTCAGAAAAGTAGTTGGGGATGAAACCCAAATTGCAAATGGATGAAGATTGTGGGGGCAATGAAGATATTTAATAACAATAGGGATAAATAATGATGACCAGTATTCATATAGTTCTTTAATATTAGCAGAAAACTTTGCAAATATTATCTCATTTGAGTTTCACAAATATCCTAGAAGGCAAGTTCTGCTATTATCCTACAGTTGAGAAAAATTAGTGAGAGGGCAGTTAGATGATTTGATCCGTGTCATAGAAATAGTACCAAATTTGAATTCAGTTCTTCCTGAATCTAGGTCCAGTGGGGCACCAGTTTTTAGAAACTTGACAATAAAGAAGTTGCAAAATGGTAGTTTGAAGCAGCAATCTAAGACAGACTCTATTTTGAGATTAGAGAAAACTAAACATGAAAGAAGGAATGAAAACACAATACATTTTGAAGAGCTCACACAGTGAAAATTATTGCGCCAAGGACTGGGCAGAAAAATATAAAATCAAATATCCCATTATCAGAGAGATTTTATTCTACTTGGGGAGAAAATACACTAAGGGAGTAGTGACTGACGAAAGACACCCTTATCTGGAAAGTTACAGGGATGATGACTATGAGGATGTTTGTAAACTAATGAAAAACTAGTGGAGAGACAGAGAATTATCATACACAAAAGAGAAAAGTAAAATGTTGTAGTCAAAAGAGGTTTAGAACAAAGTTTACCCTTGTAAGGATTAATTTTGATTAGGCCAGTTTCAAACCTCTTTCTTATCGACTAGTGAGAATAAAGCGAAGATAGATGAGATAAGAGAAAGGCTTAGAAGAGGAATGATTTTAAGGAACTTCCTGTCAGGTGAGTTTAGTTTCTACCACAAATGAGTAAGCAAGATCATTTATTGAGCAAAAGGGAAGAGAGTTGGGACATGAGGGCAGAAAACCAAAATTATAATAGTTGTTGTGGGGAACATGTTAGTCAATAAGACTTGAACAAAAGACTTGCTCAGTAGAAGTGATGGTCTAGTTAAGAACAGATAGCATAATTGTACAATGAAAAGAAGTCAAAGTTTCTTTCAAAAATATTTGACAAATCTAGAGTAAGAGTAGAGAAAACAAGGGGAAGGTGTTAATATTGGGGGTCTTCGTGGCAGGAACAGTAGTAAATCTAGTGGAGGAGAAAGAATTCAAATATAAAGAAGAAGATTTTTTTTTGTCCCCAATTGCAGAATAAAGACTGACTATGAAAGAAAATGAGAAAGCGAAATGATAAGGGTGATAATATGAATAGGAAAGGATGGTACTTCTAATGAAGGCAAATAAATAACCATGGTTAGGGATAAAAGATAATGGGAGAGCTGGAATGCAGGAGGTTGTATTTAGAGGGAAATTTTAGAGTTTAGATGGGGAGATATTTGAATAAATGTTAGGTTAGTTTAGAAATGATGAACAGTCAGACTTCAGAAAAACTCTAGAAAGACTCTAGGAACTGATGCTGAGTAAATGAGAAGAACCAGGGGAACATCATACACAGTAACAGTCACAGTTTGTGAGGACTTTTTTCTCATAGGCTAAGCCCTTCACTGCAATGCAAGGACCTAAAACATCCCCAAAGGACTCAAGGAAATATGCCATCCACATTCAGAGAAAGAACTATGGAATTGAAAGCAGAATGAAGCAGACTATTTTCTCTTATGTTATATATTGTTCTGTTTTGTTGTTTTTTCTCATGGTTTCTCTCATTCACTTTATTTCCTCTATGCAAGATGATTAATGTGAAAATGTGGTTAATAAGAATGCATGTGTAGAACCCATATAAGATTGCATGTTATCTCGGGGAGGAAGAAGAGAGGGGGAGAAAATTTAAGACTTATGGAAGTGATTGTTGAAACCTGAAAACAAATTAATTAAATTTAAAGAAAGTGATTATAAGATGTGATCTTCCTGTTGGATTTCTGGAGTAGAGTCAAAAGTGGTGTTAAAATTTGCGGAAGAGTTCCATAAAGTATGAGGTCAAGGTATCAGAAGAGAAATTGATATAACTATTCAAGTGTCCAAAGATCTCAGTAAAGAAAGAAATTGAGAGGAAGAAAACAAGACAGGTATCAAAATCAAGGAGCAAGTCAAGAGAGCTTCCAAGAAATCTATATTTGGCAAATGTATTATAGTATGATATTGTGAACCTCAAAAGAGAGGTTACCTGGTAATAACAATGATAAAAAATTATAGAGATCTTCCTCTCTGTAAATGCAAAGTTATCTTTAATGTTAATGTACTCTCTTCAAAATAATTCTTATACATGTTATTTGAATAATAAATGTTGATGACATTTTAATTCTCTGATGTTCTTTAGATTCAAAAACCACTGCTGCCCAATATACTTGGAAAGATGGTTCTAAGGAAGTGACTAGTGAGATTAGTGAGGAAGGAGCATGCTGAATTCACTTCCAGATCCTGTGGCATAGAGACTAGGAAAACAACCAATCAGAGATTGGATTACTCTCAAGAAATTTAGAGGCTTTGAAAGAAAAGTAAAATGACTTCATTTTTAAAATGACAATACTATGAAGACAGATTAAAAAAAATTCATTGAAGAGTATACCTTAAGTTTGATCAAGTATTTGATAGAATCTTTCATAATATCTTGGTGGACAAGATGTAGTTATGTATACTGGATTTGAAATGGGTCTAATGGCTGGACTCAAATGATAATGACTGAGAGATCAATGACAATTTGAAAGATGGTCTCTAGTGAAATGTATTCTGTCTTAATTTTCCAGCTTATTACAGAAATCCCCTCCACATGGTCCACCAATACATGCCTTCTTAATTTTCTTTACGAGACATAATTAATTTCCAGCCTCTGGGTATTCCATAAGCTGCATCCCCCCTGCCTAAAATATAGTCCTTCCCTACCTCTGTTTCTAAGAATCACTAGTATCCTTCAAGAGACAGGTTAGACTTTTACATGGAACCTTCCTTGATATCCCTGGATAGGAGGGAATCAAGGAGGAATACCTCCTTCACATTTTTTCCCTAGTATATATGTTGAGTCATGAACCTAGATAGTTTTACCTCTCGCACTTAATAGCTGTGTCACTTAACCTCTGAAAGCTCTAGGCAAATCTCAATGAAGACTAGATATTGCAGAGAAGGGGCTGACCTACATTGGCAAATATAATTCATCCATATCTCTATACAAGTGAATACAGAGGCACAGTCTCTATCACAACTTGTTTTGTATATATTTATACATGTACATTGTCTCCTTTCCCCAGACTATAAACTCCTTAAGGATAGAAATAGTTTAATTTCTATCTTTCCATTCTCAGCATCTTGCAGAATTCTTGCCATAGTAGGCACTTAATAAGTGCTAGCTGCTTGATTGATTGGCTGTCATTGGCCGTATTCTATTTAATATTTTTATCATTAGTTCACATTTCTACTGTGCTTGATGGTTTGCAAAGCACCTTCCTATTTGCTTATCCAATTCATAGACTGACATGAGCTGGGAGGAATGGCTAATATATTGGTTTACAGAGTCAAAATCCAAGAGATTACAATAGCCCCCAAGTGTTACATCAATAAAAATCAGTTTGTGGCAACTGTAGACAGCTATTCAGTCACTGACCTGAGTAACTTAATCAAGGGAGAAAAATATAAGAGAGGCAATCACACTATGTTTAGTGTATGAAGTATTTTTTTATTATGATTTTTAGCAGATTTATAACACCACATTGAGACTCAAGGGGCATCAGACCATCATCTTCATTAATCAACAGTGTGCCCAAGCTTCAATGTTTGCTCATTCAGTGGTTATACAAGTTCAATTATTTGTAGCAGGTAAAACAAGATTTAATATGCCTGGTAACATCAGTATTTATAATGAATATGTCCTTTTAATCTGCTAGAAGGTGTGCTTTGTTTTCTCAATAAACTTGTTACCACATTCTGATATTATTTGCATTTGGGCTATGATCAGGGGAATGAATGAGAACATATATTTGATTCCCTGTGCTGTGGATTTTAAAGTAGGTAAAATAATTGTTAATGAAAGCTTATATTTTAATGAGAACTCTTACCTGTCCCAGATATTAGGAAGTGAAAAGAATACATAAACTTGCTCCCCTTTTATGTCTCATATTAATTTCTTCCAACTACAAAATTTTGCATCATTAAAATGATTAATAATCATATTATCATTACTGCCTATTATTCCATTAAAAAGAGTTCCTAAAACTTTTTTTTACTTAAGACAACAGAATATTTAATATTTACATGAAAAATTTACCCCTGTAGATACTACAGTGAGTTAGTAGTTATTGAACAACTTCCCTCTTTTTATGTTTCAACATAATAGATGGTTGCTAGAAGCTGTGTCCTCTGAAGATAGCAACGATGAACTTTCCTTAGGCCTATAGAATATTAGGCGGAGGTTCTAGAATGGAAGCGTAGCAACGTTATGATAGTTTGGCTGCAGCTTCCATAATGCAGACAACATCCTACCAATGAGAATAGGTTGAGAACCTTGGTCCTGAAGTTCTATGTGGGGAACCCATATGGTCTTGCATTAGAATGAGGTTACCTTTGAAACGTCAGAGGAAATACACAACACCTCCCTTGAAGAAAAATAGGTTTTCAAAGCAAACTGGGACCAAGTTTGACTTTCTGGTCTTATAATTTTAATGTTGTTCAATCAATGACAGTAAAGTCACTAGATGCCTTTCCATTAACTTTTCTTATGCCATCTTATAGGTCAAGTCAACAGGAATTTATTCAGTGTTTGTGTGCCAGACATGGAGTTAAAGTCAAAGGAAAAATATGCTCTAATAATTAAAAGGATGAACTTGGAGTTGGGAACACCTGGGTATAAACTCTATCTCAAAAACTTAGGAGATGTGTTATCCTATACAAGTCATTTGACCTCTCAACTTTAGTTCCCTTAAGTATAAAGTGAGGGACGATAGCATGTGTAAATAGTTTCCTCAAGAGATTTTTGTAAAGATTAGATGGAATAATGTACATAAAATTGCTTTTTAAAACTTAAAGTACCATACATATACCAGTTACAAGGTAGATGAATGAACGAATAAAATATATTTAAGCACTATTTGCAAGGCTACAACTGTGAAAAAATACATATACAAATAGCAACATTATACAGTCTCTTCAAGGAGCTCATCTAATAAAAGGGGATATATATATATAGGAATGGTGACCAGGGAATAGAGTATCTGAGAATAATTTTCCTTACCAGTTGATGATCCTTTAAATTTTCATAGTCCATATGATCAGGACCTGGAGTGGAAGAGCTGTGTCTGTGACCTGAAACCTGCCTTCCACAGCATGGATTGTGAGATATTAGATTGCTTCCTACAGTGGTATTAGCCTGGTTATTGATGAAGAAGACTGTTGTTTTCTCCACACCTTAATCTCTCGCAATGTGCAGTGTCCTAAGAGCACAGGGCAGTAATTGAATCTGTGGTCCATAGATTCTTCTCAAGAACAGTTTACAATGACTCACATAATGCTGAGAAACAAGATATCAGGCAAGACTTTCATTCAAAACTCGAAGAAAATTCTAACAATGGAACATCTACTACTAATTTAGCTCAAACAATAGCTCTGCAAAACTGAATAATCATACTAAGAATATAAAGTACCTAAGATCAAAGCCTTAGCAACCAAGAAAATACCCAAAATAGGAACTCAATAGGATTCTAGTCAAGAATATTCCTCAGGTTTAATCCAAGTCTTGGTACCAACATGGGGCATTCAATAGTGACCATTGACAATGACAACTATGATAAAAGTTGAAGTCAATTTATCCCAATGGAGACAGTGAACAAATTGTTAAAAACTGCAGTTTTAATCACACAATAAACTGAAATACATACTCCTGCTGCTAAAACATCAATTGAAGGTGAAATCTTGGCAAACTGAATTATAACAAAGAGATCTGCAGCAACTAGGACTCACCATCTCATGGAGACAATTCTTAGAAAATCTGAGATTCCTCAGTCTTAAAGAAAAGTACCATACATACAGAAATGTCAATATAAAATTGGATAGAAACTCTTCAGAGGCCTCATGGCAGCATAAAATTTGGTGTCTAATAATATACCAAGTGCTGTGGAGAATTAAGAATAGTTCAAAATAATCATGGTTCCTGCCTTCAAAATATTTATGATCTAAAGAAAAACAGCAATTTGTTCAATGTAGGTGCATAATTTTAAATGTATACATTTGGTGCATATAAATTGTGTTGATTCCATCAGAGCCAATCTCCAATTTGTGTTTTTTCTTAGTTCTTCAACTGTTAGGTCTCTTCACATCCTCAGATGTATTTATATGTAAGTACCATGTATAGACTTGACTTTATTCATATTATATCCCCTAATAAAATGCAAACTCTCGGAAGGCAGATGTTATAGATTCGATAGATGACAGATAGATAAATAGATAGATAGGTAGATGATAGATGGGAGATAGATAGATAGTAGGTGATAGATGATAGATAGTACATGATAGATGATAGATAGATAGATATGTGGATAGATGATAGAAAGGTAGTAGATGATAGATGATAGATAGGTGATAGATAGATAGACAGATAGATGATAGATGGATAGATAGATAGATATAATTTTTGTCTTTCATTTTCAAACAGGACGCTCACATCAAGGAAATGATGACATGAATTGCGGTTGAATTTGGTTTGAGTGAGGGAGGGCTGTGCAAGTTCATCAGCCTCTCTTTCTCCTCCAGAGTCATCTGGGTCCAGTAACCAGATATTCATCAGGATAACTAGAGGTGGTCAAGGATGACTCTGGCCCTCTGTGACTAGGGCCTTTTCAGGTACTCACTTAGAGTGAGGTAATACCCATTCCATGAATAGGCCTCTTTAAGAATTGAATCAAAGGATGGCCCCTTTATTTAAAAAAAAAGGAAAAATCAAGCTGGGCATGGAAGACCCTCAGGGTTGTTGTTCCAAAGAGAAACAATGACCATTGACATTCACTGTATACCAGGAGGGCCCAAAATATAGCCATTAAGTGGAACTTGGGCAGGAACCTATCATAGTGCATTCTATGAGTTTCTGAGTGAAGTATTTTTAAGGTTTTGTGAAAGAAAAAGAAAAGAGATAGAGAAAGAAAGACAGAAAGATAGAAAGAAAGAAAAAGTAAGAAAGAATCTAGCCAGTATACTCCAAGTTAACTGGACAGCTTCTGGCCATCAAAATTTATTTTCCTTTGGCTGAGTCCCCATTCTAGCAGCTTCATCTACTCACAGTTTGTGTTTGTCCTTATCAGGGAAATGATGACATGGCTTGTAGTTGACCTGTCCCTCTTTCCTTCTTCTTCTCCTTTCCAAAGCAAGGTAAATTTTGATGGCCAGAAGCTGCCCAGATAACTTGGACTTTACTGGCTAGATTTCTTCCTTTCCTTCCTTCCTTCCTTCCTTCTTTTCTTTCTTTCTTTCTTTTTTCTTTCACAAAACCTTAAACTCACTTCACTCTGAAGCTTATAGAGAGGACCACAATAGGTTCCTGCCCAAGTTCCACTTAATGGTTGTATTTTGAGCCCTCCTGGCATAGAATGAATGTCAATGGTCACTGTTTCTCTTTGGAACAACAACTCTGAGGGTCTTGCCCTCTGAGCTTGATTTTGTTTTCTTTTTATCTAATTAAAGGGACCATCCCTTGACTCAATTCTTAAAGAAGTCTCTTCACTGAATGGGTATTACTTTACTCTGAGTACCTGAAAAGGCCCTAGCCTAAAAGGGTCAGGGTCTCCACTGCATTCTGGCCATCTCCAGTTATCCTAATGAATATCTGGTCACTGGATCCAGATGACTTTGGAGGAGAAAGAGAGGTTGATGACCTTGCATAGCCTTTACTCACTCAAAAATCAAAGTCAACCAAAAGATATGGAGCACTGGCCCTGGAGTCAGGAAAACCTGAGTTCAAATTTGACCTCAGTTACTTACTAACTGTGTGAACCTGGGCAAGTCACTTAAGCACTCTTTGCTTTAATCCACTGGAGAAGGAAATGGTAAACCACTCCAGTACTTTCGCCAAGAACCCCATGGATAGTATGGTTCATAGGGTCACAAAGAGTCATATGTCACTGAAAGACTAATCAGCAAAAATGTATGTATACTCATCCATGTGTGTACATCTATGTATTGTGCATATATATAATGTATATTTAAATTGGTGATATATACATATACATACTGATGCATATATTTTCATATGAGATTACATATACTGATATCTTTGGGGGTAGCTAGGTGGTGCAGTGGATAGAGCACTAGTGCAGGAGTCAGGGGGACCTGAGTTGAAGTCTCACCTCAGACCTTGACACTCATTAGCTGTGTGACCTTGGACAAATCACTTAACCCCAATTACCTCATCCTGGGCCTTCTCCAGGCATCCTGATGAATATCTGGTCATTGGATTCAAATGACTCTGGAGGAGAAGTGAGGCTGGTGACTTGCACAGCCCTCCCTCACTCAAAAAGAAATGTCAAATATAAGTCATGTCATTATTTCTCTGATGGCATGATCTTCCTCAGCAACGAAGGATGAACACACTGATATCATATATATATATATATATACACACACACACACACACATACATATGCATGCATACATATTTAGAAACATATACACATTGTTTTATCTCTCTTTTACCTTACATAATGTCTTAGCATTGTAAAGAGGATAGAAACTTGGCATATAATTTCAATGCTATCAGGCACTGTGTCCTCTTATGGCAACACTTTCTCTGCAATTTATTGTTTTAGAAAGTTGCTTAGGACACCAAGAAGTTAATTGACATGCTCAGTGTAACACATCCAGTATATTCCAGAGTTAAAACTTAATCACAGCTCTTCCTAACTCCAAGGCCAGTCCTGTATTTCTTATACCAAGCTACTTGTGCAATCTACTAATTTGAAAGATGAGGCATCAAAGACCTAGGGGGTTGAACAATTCACCTGAGGAGACATAAGCTAGTTAGGAGTAACCTTGGAACCCAAATCAAAGAGTCTTGCAGCCTAATGTAGTCTTCTGTCCATAACATAACACCTTTCTGTTACTGATATGGTATAATATACATAGAACTTGACCAGTACACATTCATTCAATTGAATTGTTTTTGTCTATTTTAGCCTTCAAATATCTACTAAACAATTTGATACTACATTTTGTTTGAATACTTAGTTGGAACAGTTTTTGATAAAACAGTAAAACAAACAAAAAATGGATACTCTTGGAATTTGTTGTAATATCATTTCTTAATATTCAGTTGTGCACTTTAATTTCACTGGTTTGACACTCTCACATGTCATGGAATGTGGAATCCCCAGCTGCAGTTATAGATGATTTGGCTGAATTCCCTTTCCTGTTTCAAGAATCTTTGCTTATCTCTTCCAAGCACGGTGCTCTCTTTGAAGTCGATGAGAACTCCAGGCACAGAAGACAGATTCTGTAGGGTAAAAGAGAGTAAGAATGAGGCCAAGTGTTTCCCTTGAG
The DNA here is from genome assembly GCA_028658325.1 of Potorous gilbertii. NCBI lineage: Eukaryota > Metazoa > Chordata > Mammalia > Diprotodontia > Potoroidae > Potorous > Potorous gilbertii. The sequence continues at coordinate 69,922,596 of CM053774.1, read as the reverse complement.
CTTTGGTCTTTAGATGTGTAGTATGGACCACAAAAAATGAAAAAGTGATGGAATTTTAAAGAAAAAGAGGAAAAATATAAAAGTTCCTTCATTATTTCCACAGAGAAAGAAATGTACTTATACTAAAATGTTTAAAATGATTGGGAAATAAAACAGAACATTTTAAAAGAATGATATTCTCATTTCACCTTCATCCACCAGATAAATTCTTTATAAATAATTTCAGTCTTTGATGACTTGCTGCAACTTTTCGTTTGTTAAGTTTGGTAGCACCTCTCTACATTTTCTGCCAACAATTATTTTTAGAATCCAAAATAAAAGTGAAAATCATTTTGAAGTTATCACACTATCCCTAGGTATACTTGGATATAGATATCCTGTGGTATCCCCAAACCCAAAATGAGGAACATTTCAGAAAGATAGTGATTTTGATTCATTTACACATGCAGTTTTGGTAATTATGATAAACAATTAAAAGGAAGCTTTTTTTCATTTTCTTTTTTTTCTTTTTCACTTGAACCCAAATGAAAATGAACATTAATTAAGTATCCATCTCACTAACTATAAATAGAAGGTAGAATTTACTGTATATTTTGCTACATGATTTATGCAACTCTGAGCAAGGGATAACAAACCAAGTTTTGTTGAGCGGTAAGTCCATATTTACTCAGTGCTCAATTCATTGCACTATTTTGCTGTTCCCCTAATTATGCCAAATCATATGATATTCATATGTGCTTAATCTATTCACCACAAAATTAAGATTATATACATATATATGCACACTCACATACACACTCACACATACATATATACATACATACATACATACACACATGTGATATGTTTAATATTGGTCTTTTAAAATACTAAATTGTTCCAAAATGGGAGGGGAAATGATTTTCCTTTTTATTCATCAGCAAATTAAATCTTATGAATAGCAGGGGTTTATTTTTATTTTTTGCTGTTTGTTCTAATGCTATTGTGTATAGAGACTTCAGAAGAGAGTTGAAGGTTATTGTGGCATCTATTTAGTTGAAATGCAAGCTTACTAAGTGTTGATATAATAACTTACTGAATAATTTTTTTCTTGTAGAAAATTTCATCTTTGTATATGCAATGTTATCTTTAAAGCTGATTTACTTTCTTCCAAGAGAAGATATCTCAGAAGGGATAATTCAATAATAAAAAAGAAAATATTTCATATTTATTATTTTCTTATTCTCAGATTATCCAACTGCTGCTACACAATATGATTAGTATTCTGGTGCAATTATATTATATTGATACCCTATGATCCATTGTGATATACCCATTCATTTCCAAAAAGAAATATTTTAGAGAATTATCTTTCTATATGTGCCAGAGATTATATGGGGCCAGTAATGTAATGACTAGAAGTGACATGATTGGGAATGATTTTACACCTATGCCAGAGGGAAGAAGATAAACTTGGTAAGTGGAGATAGAGTGCTTAGCTTAATTTATAAGTATAGTCAAAGCATCTATAATACTCTATTCTTTTTCTTAGAGAATGTAATCATGGGGCAACTGCATCTATATCTGCAAAGGTCACATTAAGGATATTATTACCGGGGAAATAATGGGGAGTTATTACAGCTTTGCTTAAGCATAAAGTAAATGGAGTTAAATTGCACACCACAACGTAATAGAAAATTTACTGGATTGAGAGTCAGAGAAAATATGTCCCACTCTTGTCTCTGTCACTTCATTTACTTCTTTAATTCTCAATTTCCTTATCTGTAAAACAAGTAAGTTAGACTAGAAAACTCCTAAGATCCTTTCTAATTCTCAGTGTTCTCTTTCATATCTTTTGAATGTCTTAGGGAATTTAAATCTACTTTTATAATAGCAGTTTTTCTAATAGATGTAGAGCTACAAGGGACCTTAAAAAATTATCTGGTTCAACTCCCTCCTTTTATAGATGAGGAATCTGAGGCTCTAAAAAATTAAGTAAGTTGTTCATGGTCACTCAAGTAGCAAATGAAAGAGGTAAAATTTGAGCCTGTGTTCTCTTCCTCAAATATCTCTGTTCTTTCCACTGTCCTATACATCAAATCTGATTTCAAAATGTAAGTTTATCTTGTGTCTGAGGAAGTCTTTCCTAAACTATTGCCTCCTTTGCCATCACCTTGCTTTCTCTGTCAAATTGCTTTTCTACTTATCAATTCCATCTTCTCTCCTCCGGTAACCTTGAGTTTGTCCCTTATGTTTGTGGTGTAGCTGGTGCCAGATTACAGCCTCAGACACTCTCTCCTTTCCTGTTCCCCTTTATATTTGTTTTAAACTTACTCCCCCCCCCACTGGAATGTAACTCCTTGAGCCAGAGATTGTCTTGCTTCTGTTATTTTCCATAATTAGCTTTGTACCTAGAATATATTAAGTGATTAATAAATATCTACTTGGTTTATCTTTCTGTCTCCCCATCAATCTATTTTGTTCAGTCATTTCAGTCATTGCCAACTCTTTATAATCTTTTTTTGGTTTTCTTGGTAAATATACTAGAATGATTTACCATTTTCTTCTCCAGTTCATTTTACTAATGAGGAAACAGGCAAATAGGTTAAGTTATTTGCTCAGGGTCACACAGCTAGTAAGTATCTGAGGCAGGATTTGAACTCACATCTTACTTCCTGACTTAGAGAGCTTAGCACTCTATCCACTGAGCCATACAGCTGTCCCACCATCTATCCATCTTGTTTATTTATCTCTATCTCCTTGAAGTACATATGGCTTACAGAGTGAAGAGTACAAGATGATGGCTGGGTGATATTCTGAGTAGTTGAGGATTTTCTGTCTAGAAAGATAAAATTCCTGTTGATTCAAATATTTGATTCATACCTTTTTGCTATTAACTACTGCAGTTAAGGAAATGAAGTCATTTATAGAGAAGAAAACTAATTGCTGGCTTACAATATTGGGTGAATAATGTATTATCTAATTTAATGTTCTAGGATTACTGGAATTTTAATTTACTTTACCTTTTGACATGCTGGATAGAGCATTGATCTTTAAGTTAGGAAATACTTGATTCTAATCCTGACTCAAGAAGTTAATAGCAAGAACTCAAGGCAAGTCGCTTATCCTCTAAGTGCCTTTGTTTCCTTATCTGAAAAATGAGGAAATTTGACTCAATGGCCTCCAAGATTCCTTTTGACTCTCAGCCTATCATCTCATTTCTTGGACATATATGTCTTTGGTGTGGAACTTTTGGTTGAGTTTAAAAAATGAACTCTTAAAACAGTGATGGAATTTTAAAATAAAATACAGTTACAAAATATAAACAAGCTAACAGCATAAGATGTGTATGGTTGTCTATTGCTTTTCACATGGTGGGCACAAAAGACAATTATTTAAATAGAGTTTCCCATGCTGAAGTTCTGCTAAAAAAAATTCAACAAAGTACAAATTTATTTTATATACATTTCACATCTTTATGTCAGGTTTGGAGGCAATATAAAATATTTTCTTTGAAAAAAGCCTGTAGGCAAAAAATGGAATGGGTACTACCACCTGGGAAAATCTATATTTTCATTTTAAAGCTCCCTCTTTTAGAAATCACCTTATGTTCTCTATTGATATGTATGTATAGATATTCAGAAAGCCTGGCTATACTGTGTTAGGGTTACCAATTTGAATAGAAGAAAGTTTGACAAGTCAAAAGTTGAAATAGTATATCTTTCAAGTAAAGAAATCTTTCTGTTACCCATCATTTAAGTGTAAGATAGTGGAAGGAAAATTGTTCATTTAGAAACAATTTTTATATGTGTCGCCTTAACATTTCATTATGGTTGATTTTTCCACTTAATTTCCTCCAAGTTTTTAAGAATAATAGTTAAAAACAAAGTAAAAAAAGAGCAAAGAACAGGAAAAATGATAGCCCAATAGGGGGAAAAAGAGACATTGAACAAAAAAACTAGATAATTAGGATTCAAGTCTCTGATCATGCATTATGGTGATAATAGAAAAGTAATTGACATCATAATAAAATGTTACGGGTTTCACTTTCAAAGAAATTATATTTAAATCACCTATTTTATATATTTAAACATCTATTCTTCAGCATTTTCCAAAACTTATCCTCAGAGTGGAGATGAAACTGTCTCAGTTTTCCCATCTGTAAAATAAGAATAATAATTCCCAGATTCTCTATCTCACAGAATTACTTCAAGTGTTAAAGGAAGAGCGAAATATCATCTGAAATAAATTACAAAAAGTTATCCTCCTCCTCCTCTCCATCTTCATACAGAAACCCAAATCTTTAATAAATAAGTTTTTATTTTTTGCCTTCTATGTGTTAACATTCTATGAAGTAGAGCTGTAAAGACAAAAATGAAACACATTTTTGCTCTCAAGTAGCTTACATTACACTGGAAAAAACAACATATAAGTCAAAATAAGATAGATGCAAACTTGTTTTTTTGGGGGGGTTATGGTTTACGGATAGTTGTGAGGGGAGGCAGAAAAAGCTTGGACAAATTCTGAAGAAAACAGTAGAAACCAATTATAAAAATTTAAAAGCTACTGTAGACTAATAATATTTTAGATTGAAGAGAAATATCTTTCATGAAATGAAAGTGGCTGCAAGTATCAACTTCTGTATTTTTGCTTAAATACAGTAGACTCAGATTTTTAAAATGTGCAAGTATTCTATGTGACACTACTGTAAATGCCAAAATCATTGACGTCATTTTGGGTGTAATGTTTGTAGTAATGTTACCACATTTCAGTCATTGAAGTAACACTAAAAGGAAGATTAGTTTGAAAGTAGCCTTACATGGGATATACCTGTAATGGTGTAACATACAAAAGTACCCAGATATTTACTTTAACCAGTGCAGACCCAGATCAATTTTAGATGAGGCTGGAAAAATTAGAGAAAAACTTCCATATGCACATGTATACAAGCAGGAAGGTCTCTATGTATAGACAGAATGGAAGACTTCTGCTCTTCTCACATCAACCATGGTAAACTAGCTATTTATTGATGTCTAAATTTTACCTTTGATATTTTCTTTCTTTTGCTTACTGGTTTGTCAACTAAAAACACACACTCCAGAGGGATATAATATGCATATATTATGCTTTGTTTACTCCAAATTAGTTTATCATAACTTTTCCAACATGATGCTAATTGAGTAAATTTGCTTTGAGGAAATGTTGAGAGAAGGTGAAAGACATAGGGGCATTCTCAGAAATTCTGAGAATCAGTTTCTTAAATTGATCAGTTCCCTAGGTCTCTCATCTTAGGGAACTAATCAACACATCATTTCCACTTTCAATCTTTGAAGAATAACTCTCAAATAGAGATTTGTATCCTCTATGTGTGAGCTCCAGACATTATCTCAAATTATAGCTTATCTGAATTGTTCCTTAAATTTTTCAAATTTAATATTTAAAAGAGATTCAAAAGATCTAGGTTTGAGAGATATAGAAAAAAGTCTATTTATGGGGTTGGGTGGAAGGGTAGAGATTGGAAATAGATACTTTAAAGCATAAAATTTATAGGACATAGGATTTTTTTTTATTCTGCTAACATTTAGAAATCTTAATCTGTTTTATTTAATATATTTTTTCTCCCCCAATTACATGTTAAAACAATTTTTCACATTTAGCTTTCTTTTAAAGTTTTGAATTCCAAGTTTTATCACTTCTTTCCTCTCTTGCCCCCTTCCTGAGGTGGTAAGCAATCAGATATAGTTTATACATGTGTAATCGTGTAAAACATTACATTATTAGTCATTTTGTATAAGAAGACAGAAATAAAATTAAAAAAGAGTTTAAAAAGTGAAACATATCATGATTCAGTGTGTGTTCATTTGTTTCTCTGGAGGGTGACAGTATGCACTTAATCATTGCTTTGGGATTGTATTGAATCATTGTAATGCTGAGAATAGCTAAGTCATCTGCAGTTCTTCATAATACAATATTGCTGTTACTGTATACAATGTATGTCACGGCTCTGTTCATTTCATTTTGCATTAATTCCTGTATGTTTTCAAGGTCTTTTCTCCCTGAAATCTATATCTGTTTCAAAGACTAGATACAGAGAAAAGGACATGACTACATGTACAGAACTAGGTTAGGATTATGTTGAATCATAGAAAACAGGCTGAAAATATCTAATTCTTATTTTTTTCTTTCAAAGTAATTATATTTAGTGGGGAAGAAATAATTTTAAGAATTACCATATTGAATGTTAACAGGCAACATTCACAGATTAAATGAAAAAGAGATAATAAATTTTAGAAATCAACCCAAGAAAAATGTTGGTTTCTGTCCTTAAGTTGGGGTAAAGGAGGGTCTTAAAGCAATAAATATTCAAATAGAATTAAAGATGGCTAGAGTGCTTTTCATTATGCATCTGTTGAATCAAAACTGTAGTAACCAAAATTGTTATGTACATAGGACATCAATAGAAATTGTAGATATAGAAAACAATAGATATTTTAAGGAAAGACGTGGCAACTGTAACATGTTTAAAAGAATGAAAATGAAGGATAATTAATATCCAGTATATTTATGCTAAAATATTAGATCCAATCACTAAACCACACTAAAATGAAAAAAAACCTAAATGATAAGAGTTTCTGATACCTTTAACGTGTTTCTTATGTGTGTTGAAAAAGAAAAAGATAAACAAAAAGGAAACTATGTATTTGTGCAGAATATTGGGGTGGGTACTACATCTAAAAAGATCAAGGGCAAACACAAACAAAAGTGTAAAGGTGTGCCAAGCCAGAAATTAATAAAAACATGAAATTAATATTAATATTATATATTAATTTAATTTTAATTAATTTACTAATTAAATGGTATTTATCGTCTATTTTAAATTGTTATTAAATTTTATTTATTAAATCAAATAAATATTTTAAAATTAATATTTTGCTCATATTTTAAAGATCATAACAAAAAATTTGTAGTCAGAAAAATTTATTTGTAAAGGATAGATAATACTATAAAAGAATAATGAATAAAATTAATCTAAATAATGAAAATAAACAAACAAACCATGAACACTGAACTTTTTCATGGTAGTTTTACCAGTGAGAAAAACAATAAAATTTATTAAATAAAGCAAAAAGTAGTAAAATTTTTTATTTTGCACTGAACACATGAGAAAGAAAGACAGATAGATAGAGAGAGAGAGAGAGAGAGAGAGAGAGAGAGAGAGAGAGAGAGAGAGAGGAAGGGGGAGGGAGAAAGAGGAAGAAGAAGAAAGAGAGCAATCTTAATTTTCAGAATTAGAAGGTAGAATTGAAAATGAACAAAATCAGAAGTTATTATGCCTATTTATATTCCAACAAAACTGAATACGAAATGAAATGGATACTAATAAATGGAAATGAAATGCAAATACCCAAATCAATGAGATAGTGAAACACTAACTATAAACAACATCTCAGAAAGAAAACCTAAGTAACCAATAAATGGATTCTCAGTTTCAGAAAAAAAATGTACAAATGGATTTTCAATATTTAAGGAATAATAATCCTGTTTATTCATTAAGTTTTCAGAAGTGGAGAAACTTCTTCCATGAGATTAATACTTTTCCCCTACTCAAACCAAGAATGCAGGAATAAAGGAGAAAGTGAATATTACAAGCTACTATAAATCATTAGTTACAATATGAAATATTTAATCAAATGCTTAGCAAATAAATCTAAAATATTCACTACTATTAAGTATACTTTTATTTCCAGAATAATTAAAGATAGGGATATTTGTATTGTTGATCAAATTAATCACAAATATTACAGAATCCAATACAAGAAACATGTCTTTTGTACCTACTATGTCCCTGCTAAGCTCTGGGGAAATGAAAAAAGAAAAGAAGTCTTTTGGGACAATACTCAAAATAAAATTGAACTTGGTGCTGCTATGCCCTCCATCCTTCCAATTAGAGAGGAGAGGCAATTGAGAGGACTGAGAAGCTTTGTCAATCTACTTGGGGATATCAAAGAATTTTGAAAAAATACAGTAATCATTTCTATTTATAAAACAGAAACCATAGGATTAAAGATGCAAAGCAGAACAAATGCTCTTTGAAATGCCATATTTACAAACTGTGATGATTAAGGAAGATTTTCATGAGGAGGGTAGAGTCTGGATAAAACTTTAAAATATGGATCAAAATTAAAGAGTTAGAGAAGAGTCTATAATATTTGTGGGAATATTCAGAATCAAATTTTGTGGTATTGGAAGTTGTATTTTTCTCATCTGAAATTCCTAAAAACAATAGTTTTAGGAATTTCTTTTACCACAATTCTACACTCATAAGAGAGTTTGAATTGGATTATTGTAACTCCAAGTTATTATCGGTAGCTTCTAAGCCAAAGTACTAGCTTTCTAATTCTGGCTATAAGACTCCAGGGGCACGTTAGAGATGAGAAGGCAAATGACCAGGACAGGTACTAAAGGAGTATTATATGATGAAGGAATTCCAAATGGCATTGGCAGGGGCTTTCAGAAAACTTTCATAGTGAAGATGGAAGAACACAAGTGAGACAACAAACCATAGTTACCAGTAAGCAAGTTGTAGATGACTTCAAGAGAACAATAAGGAAGAAGGAAAAGATCATAGGTAGGCTCAGGAGGGGATTATGTGCAATGGGAGGGCTGGGAATTGGTGGCAGCAATAGTACCAAAAAAGCATTGGAGAATACTTAGTGGGAAAGAGAAGGGGGTAAGTTAACCAATTTAAAGGGTGAGAGGACAAGTAAATGTATTTTTATGGATACATCACCTGGGATGTCATTGTTCCAGGTTCATAAATAGGATGCCAGTTCATAAATAAATGATTTTCACAGATTGTTTTGCTGTGAACTGAATACTACTTTATAATCTCAGCTTGAAGATTATGTCCTCATTAGAAGACACACCAAAGAGTTATCGACCAGTGAAGTAGTTGACCTCCTTTTCATCCTTAAGTGACAAGCTAAAATCTTATCTCATGCAAGAAGCTTATCCTAGTCCCTGTTTGTACCAGTCCTTCACACTTAGGTTATCTCAAATTTATATATCATATTTTACTTGTACAAAATTTTTCACATGTTGTCTCTCCCATTACTTTATGAGCTCTTTGAGAGCAGGGATAGATTTTTTTCTTTCTTTCTATCTCCAGATATTAACATAATGCACAGCATGCTTATTGACTGACTGATTTTGTTTTATGGAAGTTGTAAGTTTTTTTTTTTAATTCAGAATTAGCACACTCTTCCCTCCTTTACCAAGGCTTGGATCATACTGACAGCTCATAGTTTTGTAGTTTCCAAAAAATATTCATAATAATTAAGCATTTGATTTATAAAGAAAATTGTGATGACGAAGAGAAATTCTAAAAATATTCATGTTAGGTTACATAAATACAGATGTAGAAAAATTTTAGAGATTATCTAGTGGAACCATGACATTGTGCAAATAATGGAAACTGTGATCCAGAGAAGTTCTGACTTCTCTACACTCTTTCCACTAAGCTTTTCTGCTGGGTACAATTTTGTTATCTTTGCCTCTCCTAATTTGGAACTTGTGGTGGAGACTAATCGGATTAAACACTATTGTTGAAAGGAGTTGATAAAGAAATTGATGAGGAAACTGACAATTATCTTCAAACATCCTTAAATGCTTTAGAGGATCCCATTTTCATATGAATAATTAATCATTCTTAGATTTCCACAGACATGTGCTCTAAAGTTTTATAATCTAGCTAAAATTATTGCTCTTTCTACCTTTGCACAGACTTTTCCATGTGCCAGGAAATGCACCCTCCCTTCTTCTCAGTCTCTTGGGATCCTACAATTCCCTAAACACTCAAATTAGTTGCCCCGACCTATAGGAAAGCTTTTTTGTCTCCCATAGATGTTAATGTAGTGCTCTTTACTTTCTTAAATTATCTTTTGATTAATCAGTGAATTAATGTTTTATCCCTAGCCACTACACCCACCAGTGGAATATAAGCTCTCTGAAGGCAGAAAATGTTCTTGCTAGCACTTATTATATAGTACCTTCAAGTCAATTTATGAAATTCTTACTATACACTTAGAAATGTGCTATGTTGTGGCAATGCAAAGGAAAAAAATCCTACTTTTGATCAACTTGCATCATAACTCACATGGCAATATTAAATAAATGCCTGTTGAATTGTATGTACTAACCAGATCTAAAATTGCATTAATTAAAAATTGGTCTACAATTAAAATTTTTCATAAATTCAAAAACCCATGTTTCCATTTAGTCCATAATAGTGAGATTTGAGTAGATTTTTAGATCTTTAAAAATCATATTTCTTGATTATTTGTGGATCTAGATTATTCGGATTGCTATAATTCCATTAGTCATCTATTAAGAGTTTTAAATCCTTTGATTTTTGTTTTTAGCAAGAAACACTTAGTCATTTGCTAATATACTTAGTATCCAAATAGGGAAGATTATTCAAAGAGGTATAAAATATTAAATTAGCAATCACAAAGTTAAAGAGGACATGATAAAGCTCACTTTTAGAAAATGGTATATAACTGTGTCCTATGGTATTGTATCCAAAGATGTTTAAAGACAGTTTGTTCAAGGAATGTCAGGCCTTTGGCCATTTTGAAGTTTCTCATTACCTTACACTGGGATGGTATATGAAGTTTTATGAAAAAGTTTTATTAAAAGGCTGTACTCCTTTGTAGATCAAGACAACTTTGTAATGGAATGCTTTTAAGAGAGACCTTTCTACAATGAGCTCATTGAACCTCAGTGACTCAGTGACAATTGCTTGAATGAATGTGTTTGTATAAATGCTGATATCTAGAAAAAAAGAAATTTAAATATCCTTGGTTTCTCAAATAATGCTCTTGACACTGACCAGCCAACCAATGCTATTTTATTAATGATGAGATGAAGGATATATAATGGTAAAAATTCAGAAGTGACTTTTAAAATGGTTTGAGTAGTACTGAAATCCATTTGCTCATGGAAAATGAAAGAAAAGCAGACTAGGTTGCCAATTATTTGGCATGTTTACATCTCATTCAACATTACTAAGTATTAAAGAGTTAAATTTTTTTAAATGTTCAATTGAAGCACATTTTAGTAGAAAACAGTCTTGCATGGTGTCTAATATCTGAACACTTTATAATGGAATTAATGAAATGCTAGATACACAGTGAGGCTATGGATGTGAGCCCATTCAATATGCACTTTGGAACAGCTTATATAAAACCTAGAATATAAAATTTCCCTCACTAAAGGAATCAGTATTAGTTAAAATACCAGGGGTAAACAGAGGTTTGTTTTATACATTCAACTTGTAGCATAGAGAAGACAAAGAACTTTCTAGAACAATGATCAAATTTTTTGTTTCTTCATCACTATGTCTGAAATCAGGGGACTTGAGTTCAAATCCCAGCTTTACCTGCAAAACCTTGGGAAAAATCACACATCTGTGTACTGTAGTTTTCTTGTGTATGAAATGAGAGGATGGCATTTCTAGATTCTTCTTTTTCTGAGACAACAATGATCACCTTTCCCTTATTGCTAGTGAGATTTGACTTCAATACATCGCATACCCTTCTTTTTTCCCTGCTTTATCTTTTTATACATTCTCACATACTGCAATGTAGTCCTCCACAAAAGTATTGATTCACCTGTAGGCAGGATGTCTGCAGATTCTGTCCATAATTCCTCCTTTTCCTTGTGTACATTTAAAAGAACATCTATTGCTGCCCTTTCTCTGTTGCTTATTGCTATCTTTGCTGCATTTATTCACTTCTGTATTTCTGTTGTTTGGGGTATTTGAGTAGCAAATGATCTCTTCATCTCCAGTTTTCTTTCTTAAAAATATTTCAAATATTTCTTTGTTATTGAATGCCCATCTCATGCTCTGTGTCTTTTGTCCTATAAGCTCAGATTTGCAGGTTAAATCACTCTTGCCTGTGACCTGAGCCCCATTGCCCTTTGGATCACATTATTCCATTCCCTCAGAATATTTTCTTATGTGTACAGAATAATTTTTCATTATTCCAATGTCCTTTACTTTGTATTGGAAAATATTTTGCCTGATTGCTTGTAGAACTTCTTGTTCTTGAATTAGATTGTTAAATTTAACCATTATTGTGTCTTGAAATATGAATCTTGGAATTTTTTATTTAATGGAGGTGATCTGTTAATTCTTATATTTAGAATTCCATATTCCATTTTCAAATATTATACATAGTTTTCTTCTATTATTCCCTTCATTGTAGTATTAAAGATTCTTGTCCTGACATCTTCTTCAAGGATATCTCTGCTACTTAGTTTGCCTCTACCCATCCTGTCTTCAAGATCAGTATGTTTTGCATACATGGTGAGTATATTTTCTTTTACTGTTATTTCCTTTTTGTTTCTCTTCTTTTAAATTGCCCCTCACTTTCTTGTATTTGGTCTCCCAATCTATTGTTCTTTATTTTTCTTCTTTAGTGAGGCTTGCCATTGAAGATTGCATTTTATTATATTTCCTTATTGTTGCTGTACAGGATATAAATTCTTCTCTCATAATTCTAAGTTCCTTTTTAAAACACTCAGGAATAGTGTTATGGTTCTATTCTCCTCAAATTTCATAGTCCTCTGTCTCATCAAGAGTTGGACCATTTTCATCTCTTTTTCAATATTTATTCATAGATACCTGAATTGACTCACTAGATTTGCAGGCTATATTTCCTTCTTTTATTAGTGTTTTTCTCATTGATTTATGTGCTTACTTTAATATTTCTTGTTTTTTTCACCCTGAAATAATTGATAATTTCAAACATCTTTCCTCCTATTTTCCCTGTCATTCACTTTTTTACTCTTTCCCTCTTATTGTGGTCTTCTTGGGGACTGGATGTTTAATTATCTCAACTTCTTCTCATACTAGGCAATCCACAGTTCATCAGCCTGGGCCTTTGCTTCAACTAACATTTGAGTGGTCAGAAATGGCCCTAGCTGGAAGCTATATTCTTTCCATCAGAATTGGAAGAATGCTGCAGAGACCCTCCCATACACCCTGTCCTGTCTTGGTATCCTGTCTCACTCCCTCTGTTCCATAACTCTGTACTAGAGTTTGTAACTTCATAACACTAGCAAGATTTGACTCCCAAAAGGCCACTGGCTAGCTGGTTATCTTGGGCTAGGCATACTTCCACCTCCTGGAGTCAAGATTGCTTTCCCTGACACTAGAAACAGGGAGGGTAACCCAGAACAGAGTTGTGGATTTTATTGTAAGCTTGTGTAGTGTCCTTGTTTCTTTTAGTTCTGATTAATAGTGGGGTGTGAAGTGGGGAAGACCGTTCAATGAGCTCAGAGTGAGCAAGCATCAGTTCATATATTTTTTAAATTTATATTTGAATTTCAGACTTCTGAGACCATGGAAAGAGTTGAAGTTGCTTTATCTTTGTGGCATAATTTCAATGTTGGAGAAACTTGTAAAGTTATGGAGATAAGAGAAAATATTTAGTTCTCCATCTTGTTCCTCACATTCCCTAGAAGTCTGTTCAATGACTTTTAATATAATTTTACGATTCAAAAATATATTTAGATCTTCCCAAACTTGCTTTTTTAATTGTTAGTCAGATTATATATTTTGAACTTCCAGGGACTTTAAAGATCATCTTAACCAACTCCTACATTTGACATATATAACATATAAAGTGATCAAGTGATTTGCCTAAGATTTCAAAACTAGTACTAGTAACTTGGGATTTGGACCCAAAAAATTTTCTGACTCAAAATTCTGCTCTCAGGTTTCTTGCCAGTGTACCACATTGCTTCTCCCAACAGAATCCTGGAATTGGAGGTAATTGGGATATAGATCAGACAGTTCAACCTTCCCTCTTCCTCATCTTACATGTATAAAAAAATGAGGTGGATACATGTATGTATGTACATGTATGTATATGCATATATCCATGTACATTCATGTATATATATGCACGTATATACATATGTGTATATAGGTACACACACATATATATTTATACGCACATACTCATATAAACACATATCTCTGTGTGTGCATAGAGAAGATCTAGAATTTGGTCACAACACTTCTGACTCCAGAGTGAGTGCCTCTTCTAATACGGAGTTAAACTCAGTGCTTCAAAGCCAAATGGGCTCTATGAATAAGTACATACTAGGATATTTCTCATCTCTTTTTAAATTTTTCTTCTTTTTATATGGCAAGACAGTTTAAGTGAGAGGTTGACATGCTATCAGCTTAAAATTTATCCACATAAATTAAAAAAAGCACAAAGAGATAATTTAAAATGATAAATAACATGCTTAGTAGTTTCAAAACTGTGATCCTGCTCACTACAGTAAGCAGAGATGTCAGAGCCTCTATAAGATTGGCTGTTGACTTCTTTTCCTACATAGCTGTTACCCTGTATTGGGAAATAACCACGATCCCAAACCAGTTTGTGAAGATGAGGGGCTATTCAAAAGAAGGTTGACCACATTCTTCACAGTGGCATTCTTTGTCTCTCTGTCACTATGTTGTCTGGCTCTTCCCATGTCACGTAAATGTTAGAAGCCAGCCAAAAACATCCTGGAGCATTAGGACAAATTGAAAAAAAATCTGATTATGCTTCCAATGCCCAAATATTCTGATTATAAGGACTTCCACAAGGATAAAGACATAACCTCTAATGAAGCAGTAGGTTATAGTAGTAATTGTCTGATGTTAGATATGAACTCATGAAGGTGAGTCTTCCTGACTGCAGATCTAGCACTCCATACCACTTAGCTGCCCCTGGGGAGTTACAGATTATAAGGACTTTCATAGACCAATAACTAACTATTTGACCCTGAGAAAGTCACTTAACCCTGTTTGCCTCAATTTTCCTCACCTAGAAAAGGAGCTGGAGAAGGAAATAGCAAATCTCTCCACTATCTTTGCCAAGAAAATCCCAAATTGGGTCAAAAAGAGTTGGACACAACTGAAAAATGACTAAATGACAATCTCTCACTTAAGAGAAGCTTACTTTCATCATTTTTTCTCCTTTCTTTGCCATTTCTTCAGAGTAGGATGAGGTCCAAAACTAGCTGAGAAATGTACTAATTGTATATTTCAATGAATTGAATTTAATTGATCAAGTGTTCAGAAGATAAGTAAAGGGAATAAGGACTTATGTAGTGCCTACTGTGTATGAAGTACTAGGGCAAGTATTTTTAAAATATTAAAATAAAATAAAATATTAAAATATTTAAAATATTATCTCATTCAATCCTCACAATAATCCAGAAAGATAGGCACTATTATTATCCTCATTTTACAGTTGAGGAAACTGAGGCAAACAAGGGTTAAGGGATTTGTCCAAGGTTACAAAATTAGTGAATGCCTGAGGCCAGATTTCCACTCAGCTCTTCCTAAGTCCAGGCAATCTAGACATGTCACCATCTAGCCATCTCAGACAGCTAATATGTGCACTGGTCTAAAAGCTGGGGCCTGTACCATGATCTAATTGGTTTAGGGGATTTCGAGGTGAGAAAATCCCTTCTACCAGCTCCCAGTGGATACCCTGCTCATCAGAGTCAAGGCTTGAAATCAGGTCCTTCTACCTTCAAGGTCCCCTCTCTAATCATCACACCTCACTACCTTCCAGAAGCCAAAGTTAAATCAGTCAGTCAATCAAGAAGCATTTATTTTATGCCCACTATGTTTCGGGCACTTAGCAAGGGATGCAGAACCAAAAATGGAACAATTGTTCCCCCAAGGAGTTCATATTCCATTGGGGGAAAGAATACATGCATGTCTAAATATATGCAAAATATATCCACAAGGAAACCTGTCCCTGCTTTCAAGGATCTTATTTTCTACTGGGTAGAAGGATATACAGGTAATTGTGCCATATATATTAAGGAGTTAGATGTTCTTAGTAACTTTTCTTTTGCCCACCGGTGATTACATAAGTAGAATCATCATATTTCTTACAACAATATAATACAAAATCCTTGAGGGACAGGCATTGTTTGTTCTTGGTTTTTGTCTTTGTACCCTGAAGATGTAGTATGCAGCAAACTTTTAATGAATGTACATTGAATTGAATGGAACTATGTCATATATTTAACTTATAATATATGCTTAGCTGATGCTGTTACTGAGATGTGATGAAGGTCCATTTTTGCACTGTCAAAATAGACATGATTCCTCCTCAACATCTTTTCTCATGAACATGCTGCTCATTGTTCCAGCACTATGTTTAATTTCTTTAGGGCTTGCTACTTTGCATGTCATCTGTCTTGCTGAAGTTCTGTCAGTGATCTATGAGGCAACTGATTGCTCTTGTCAGGCTACCTCAAAGATCCAATGGAAATGAACACCTCTGAAACTGAGCTCCAGTAACACAGCTTTCTGATGTGTTCATTTTCATGCCCCTCTTTGGCTACACTCTATTACTTTCATCTTATGTGCTATTTTATTATGTGACCTTAGTCATAAAAAAAATGCCTATTTGAATTTTAAGTGGTGGTTCAGAAAATGCATTGATGTGAATGGAGTAAGGGTTTGAAAGAGGGGAAGGAAAATCAGATTTTCAATTGAAAGCATTGCCTGTTAGATACAAGTGTTATTCACAACCAGAATGAGAATCAAATCTCAATAATACAATATAACAAGACCTTTGATGTGAAGTCAGAGAACTTAAAATTTTCCCACTAGATAACATGACTTTTAAAATGCTATTTTCTTAGATGGAGCAATAATATGATGATACATGCTTGATATGACTGATTAAATTATTATTATTTTTAGAGTCAGTGTTATATCCAGCTTGTTTGTGGGTAATAGTTTTGCCAGTGATAATAGTCTGTTTCATTGGTACATTTCATTATAAACTGAACTTGACAATCAGAAAGACCAAAGTTCACAAGCTTTGCGCCCCTTGCTAAGTTACTTACCCTGTTTTAATCTCATTTTCCTCATCAGCAAAATGAGGATATCAATAGTATCTACCTCACAGCATTGTTCTGAGGATCACTTGACATATAATATGCAAAGAATTTTCCAAACCTCAGAACGTGATTAAAAATTATAGTTATTACAGCTACTAATTATTATTCACAAGGAGAGTTTTTTGGAGGTCATTTGTAGTGTGAATTATGAGGTCACCTTTTAGTTTATAAAAAGCAGTAATTTCATGGTATATAGTTGTGGATACTTGCTGATTATGACGTTCTCAGTATATTATACTTGCCAAATATTTAATAAAAATAGCTAATAACTGTAGCAAAATTTTCTATAGTACTTAATACAGGCCAGACACTGTGCTGAGCACTTTCCAATCATTTTCTCATTTCATCCTCACAACAATTCTGAGAAATAACTGCTTTCATTATCTCTATTTTACAAATGGGGAAACTGAGCAAAGAGAGGCCTTGATGGGAGTTGCACCGCTAGTAAACACGTGTAGATGAATTTGAACTCAAGTCTCAACCCGAACAGATATTTTGTGCAATTTCTGCTTTTTCATTTCCTAATATACATGTGTATCAGAAACTGAATAGTCTATTACCAGGTGTTTTTAGATCTTAGCATTCTCCATATACCTGAGAAGCCACGATTAGGGGGCTAGAATCATTGATCAGGAGTTGGTTATCCTTTACAGACTCTAAGATTGCAAGTTCTTATATCAAAAATACAAATTCCAAAATATTCTAGAAAGCTAAACCAATGGATCATACTGTAAGTGCAGTATTATCAATGATGTAGTAGTTGTATGCAGAAACATTGATTCACAAAAATATTAAATCTACATTTTAACAAAGTTGAACTCATACTCAATTCTCATAATTCCCAAACTACACTCAACAAAAA
Organism: Potorous gilbertii; assembly: GCA_028658325.1. Lineage (NCBI taxonomy): Eukaryota > Metazoa > Chordata > Mammalia > Diprotodontia > Potoroidae > Potorous > Potorous gilbertii. Next base: position 69,904,763 of record CM053774.1, on the reverse strand, counting down.
ACTTTCAACTTATAGAGAGCTGACGAAAGAAATTAAAACCACATGGGAGCACATTAAATTATGTGTAGTTTTTGTTATCTTGTGTGTATCTCAATAACAGTATTAGTGATTCTACAGAAAATGAGCTTGCATTCCTATTCTCTTAATCAATCAAAGGAAAGCAATCATTTTATTCACCTTTTCAAGATTCTACTGAAGAATAAACATAAAAACAACTTGGTATTGGGCCACTTTTATGTGAAGTCCTTCCAAAAAGGAGCAATAATGCAGAATTTGAAAGGAAAATGTAGAAAGACTTCATTGTGGTGTGCAAAAGTTTAGAGCTTACTAAATATTAATCAAGACGCAAGCTGGTGGTTAGAATTATACATAAAAACTAACAATTTTTTCCTGGACTATAGGGTAATAAAATCTCATAAGACAAATACAGACCTGAAAGTATTCCTTGAGAACTCAACAAACAAACTCCACTAGAAATGGAATATTAGAACAGAATGGACTTTTATATAAATCATCTAAACACGAAATTGATCCATAAAAATTTTTTAAAATTTAATAAATATTAATAAGCCCCATATACATCATTTTTAAGCAATATGAAATAAAAAGCTTTCAAAATGTAGAGATCAAGCAGAAAAAAATCACAGGCTGTAAGAACAGGATGAGGTAACAATCTCCTCTTTATTCAGTCAGTTTTGGGCGTTCGCTGAAGAAACTTTCAATGAGCTTACAAATGAGTTTATATCATACAGTAATATATTCATTCAACTATAGTAGGTAGTTGTTTTATCAACCTTTCAGTAACCCAAAGGACATGAAATAGAATAACAGTAGAATAACAATTTGTTCTAGGATTGTATCAATTTGACCCTCAATGAAGATAAGAAAAGTGGGGGGGGGCGGAGCCAAGATGGCGGAGTAGAAAGACTCACCTATGCTAGGTCCGAACCCACAGCCCATAGATTTCCTGTAAAAAGAACTCCTGACAAATTCTGGAGCAGTGGAAGCCGCGCAGCAACACAGTGAAGGAGATTTCCGTTGCAGAGAGCCCTGAAAAACCAACAGCAAAGGTACCCCAGACGGGAGCGGAGTCCTGCCCTGCCGAGCGCTACCCTCCCCCGCCCCGGCCATGCGGCACTGAGAGGAGCGAGCAGAGCCCTGCAGGCGTCAGGGACCTGAATCTCCCGGCGGTCGCGAAGGTCCCTCCACCCACAGACGCACAGGTCAGTGAGAGAGACTGGCTGAGAGGGGAGCGGGGGATCTCCGGGACTCAGACACCCTGGGAAGTGGCCACTGCGGCAGAGGCTGAGGCAGCTAGGCCAGAGACTCCCAGAGCAGGCTGGAGCTCCACCCCAGCTCCACTACAAAGGAGCTCTGTATAAACCCCCTGAGGGAACTGAGCCTGAGAGGCAGCCCTGCCCCCACCTGAGAACCAGCAGATAAGGCCCCATTGAAGAGCACTCAGGCCTGCCGCCAAAAGCCCTGAGGCTGGGGAGCAGCATTTGAATCTCAGACCCCAAGCACTGGCTAGTCTGATTTAGGCCAGGGGTAGAGAGGACTCTTAGAAATCAAGTAACTGGCTGGGAAAATGCCCAGAAAAGGGAAAAAAAC
>CM053774.1:69841000-69902652 GCA_028658325.1 Potorous gilbertii | reverse complement strand
GGGGAGAAAATTTTGGAACCCAAAATCTTGTGAAAATGAATGTAAAAAGTTAAATAAATAAATTTATTTTAAAAAAAAGATTGCTTCCTTTCCTTTTGTCATGTTGCTTTCAAGTGATTACTCCCACTGGTTGTTTGTCCAATTTTTTATTTAATTATCTTTGCCTTGCAGTAAAATTTCTACTTCTCCAATGCAATGATCTAAAATTCTGCTCAAAGATAGAGCGCCATCTTAAATTTCTATTTTATTCCACACAAGCTGTAATCAGTTTAATAATTTCATGTATCATTAGAGACATTAGTACATAAAAGTATACATTTTCACATTTCCATTTATATTCATAAACTTCTCACCATTGAAAATTGTATGCATTTCACAAAAATGTTCACTGGATTATCTACTTGATTTCAAAATGGGCTATGATTATTTTTCATTTCTCAGTCTAAGTAAGTGTTTGATGTCAAAAGAAAGTTCCCATAACCAATGTTCTTTATTATTACTATGAAAATTTGGAGAGGACGCCGCCCATCCCACTCCACTTTCCTTATGTGTACTTTCCTTTTAGTTTTTGACCCAGGAAGAGCACCTCACTAACCACTGTTCCAGCTTAATTGCTTTTCCTTGGAGAATATCTTCCCAGCTGCTTTCATGAACAGTATGATAATAATAGCTAATATTTAGACGCATTAAGATTTACAAAATAATTTACATGTATTTTTTCACTTAGAGATATATTTTATGAATTTTCTGAAGCAGAAATCATTTTTACATTTATTCTTAGGTCATGGAGCATAAAAAAAGCAAGTGACAGATTTGACCCTTGGTCTTATTGTTTGCTGACTCCAGCTCGATAGCATTCAGAAAATATCTACAGTATGCTAATCCCAGCTACACGGTATCTTTTCAGAAGAGTGATTCTTAACTTTACTATATCATTAACCCCTCAAGCCTATATGCAATCTCTGCAAATAATGTTCTTACATGCAAAAAATAAAATACATAATATAATAAAGCAAACCAATGACAATGAAAAACAGCAATCAAAACATTTGAAGAAAAAGAGAAATTCATGATTGTATGTTGAGAGCCACTACATTAGAGACTATCTGTCTATACAGTTTCTTGTTTGGATAAATTCATGTTAAAAACCATGTATATGTAAAGTTCAATGTACAGCTTGTTTTGAATCATTGGACTGCCCCATCAGTCAAGAGGCCCTCAACCTAACAGCTGCAGCTACTTGCTTTTCCACCTTTACCTCCTCATTTCCTGGGGTTGAAGTCTCAACCTCTGCTCCAATGTCTCAAAAGCCACAGGTGATCCTGTGTCTGGCTCTGGGCCCAAGGTTCTCCTTTCCTGCCAGGATCTCTTCACATTGTACAGCTGCAAATTGATGCTCCTAAACTTGGCTTGCTCTGTGTGTAATTGGCTCTCAACATTGAAGTGAGTGATTTAGGATCTGGTGCCCACTTATAGGCAAAAGAAAAAGCAAACATTCCATCATTTGGAAAAAGATTATTCTAAAGAACCTAGAGTATTATTTCAGAAAAGCATTCCTGCCCTTCTTTACATGCATGAAAGTCAATGAGTAGAGGCAACTTCGTCATGTAGTCTACAGACATTGGGTCCTGAAGAAAGTTGTATTTTCCAAAGAAGAGAAATCTATTAAACCAAGAATACCTGAGTTTACATATATATACACAAATGCATAGTCTCTCTCTCTCCATTTATTATTATGTAATATATAACACATATTATATATAAAGTATAACAAAGGTAGGTATAATTTTATTATCTTAAAACCACACTATGATTTTGGAGACATGTTGTATATAGACAAGAATCACATAGGATGATACTTGAAAACATATTCAACAGCCTTGAAAAGTATGTCTTCATGAATGATAGTAACATAGATACTTGGAAATAAAGAAGCATAAGTATTTACAAAGGACTTTTTCTCATCACCACCACCAATGAAGTAGATATTAGGAACAAAGATTGGACTTGTGATTTCATTGCTATGGGGTCATCCAAAATGAAAAAAAATTCTCTGTACCAATGCTGGCTCGCAATTTCTCTGCAACATAGAATCTTGGAGAATTATCTAGAGCAAAAATAGGATAAGTGAGTTACCTGGTATCATGCGATGAGTAAGTATTGGAGGTATTACAAATCTCATTATCCCATTTTATAAACGTGGAGATTATTTTTTTATTCTTGTCCTCCAATGTAATGACTGTGGAAAATACTGCTCTAAATTGACGCACTCTTTCACCATTTTGAAATTGTACTTCATTTCCCCTATACAAGCTCAACTCAAGCTTCCAACTCAAGAAGAGGTTTTGAGGGCCATTAGACTCCTTTCATGTGCAAAGCACCTGGAGCTGATTCTTTCCCAGTTGAGATTTACAAGGTATGGTGGCCTTTGCTCATACAAAAGCTGACTGAATTTTTCCAGATTATATGGCAAGAGGAAGTTATCCTCCAGGAGTTCAAGGATGCCTCTATTGTCCATCTCTCTAAAGGCAAAGGGAATAGATTGTCCTGCAACAGTCATGGGGGTATCTCTCTCTCTTTGAGTCATTGCTGGCAAAATTCTTGCTAGAGTCCCCTTAATATTAATAGACTAATCCTTCACCTGGAAGATGGTCATGTACCTCAGAGCCAGTGTGGCTTCAGAAAGGGATGAGGAACAGTGGATATGGTGTTTGCTGCCTAACAACTCAAGGAGAAATGCCAGGAGCAGAATAGAGGACTGTACACAACGTTTGTAGATCTTACCAAGGTTTTTGACACTGTTAGTCATGAGAGTTTACGGAAAATTATGTCTCAATTTGACTGTGTAGAGAAGTTCATCAATATTGTGCATCAATTTCATGATGGCATGTTTGCCTGGGTTTTGGATAGTGGACAATGCCCTCGTGCCTTCCCAGTCACCAATGGAGTGAAGCAGGACTGTGTGTTTGCTCCCATACTTTTTAGTAGGATGGTTTCAGTCATGTTGTTAAATGCTTTCAATGAGGATGAACATGACATCAAGGTCAACTACTGTACTGATGGTAAGTTCTTCAATCTGAAAAGGCTACAAGCCAAGACCAAAGTGGAGAGAGTGTTGGTGCAGGATTTTCTGTTTGCAGTTGATTGTGAACTCAGTGCAGCCCCTGAAGCTGAGATGTAAAAAAGTATGGATCAATTCTCTGCTGCCTGTGATAATTTTGGCTGAATAATTAACACCAACAAACACAGGTGCTCCATCAGACACCACCATATCATCCATATGTGGAATCATCAGTTACAACAAATGGAGAAGTTTTGAATGCTGTGGATAAGTTCACTTACCTTGGTAGTGTACTTTCCAAGAATTGGAATTAACATTGAGGTCGATTAATGCATTGCCAGAGCTAGCTCAGTGTTAGGGAGGCTCTGAAGAAAAGTTTAGGGGAGAAGAGGTATTACACTGACTACCAAACTGAAGATCTAGAGAGCCATTGTGTTGACTTCATTGTTGTATGCCTGTGAAAAATGCACAGTCTGCCAGGGCCATTCCAGGAAAATGCATTAATTCCATTTGAACTGTCTTAGGAAGATTCTGAGGATCACTTGGCAGGATAAGGTACCAGACACTGAAGTCCTTGCTTGAGCTGAACTGCCAAATGTTCAAACTATGTTTCAGAAAATGCAACTCTGATGGGCTGGCCACGTTGTTTGAATGAAAAATATACACTTGCCAAAAAGACTATTTTATGGAGAATGCACATGAGGCAGGTGATCACATGGTGGTCAAAAGAAGTGACACTCTCACGGTCCCTCTCAAGAACTTTGGATTTGATTGTGCAACATGGAAGGCATTGGCACAGAACCACTCAGCTTGAGGTGCCCACATTAAAAAGGGTGCCGTCTTCTATGAACAAAGTAGAACTGAGACAGCACAAAGAAAATGTGGGATGTGCATATTTGGAGTATCCATCCCAAAAATTCATACGGACTATCTGTGCCTAACCTGTGGTAGAGCATTCCGAGCTTGCATTGGTCTAATCAGCCACAATCGGATACAGTGAAACTTCACTTTATCTGGTGATGTCATTTTGGTCCTCTTCGAAAATGAAGGGCAACAACCAACCACTGTAACCAGTTTAATAATTTATTAGATAGATGTACTAAAGTATACTGAGATCACTAGTAGGCATTTACCAGATAAATGCCAACCAGTGATCTCAGTACACCTATCCTTTTAAAGATTTTTTGGTAGATAGAAAAGCAAGGGAATTGGGGTCGACTGGCCTAAGGTCACACAGTTAGTATATGTAAAGTACCTGGAGGTTAATTTGAACTCAGGTCCTTCTGACCTCAGGGCCCACACTCTATTCACTACACCATCTACCTGCCCCTAATTTATTTTATTTTATTTTTTATTTAGCCAAAATTTTATTTTCCTCCAATGACAAATTAAGAAAAAATAGCATTCATTTTTACAAGATTTTGAATTAGAAATTTTTCTCCCTCCCCTGCCCTCTTCTGAAAATGGTAGACAGTTATATATATATGTATATGTATATATGCTATCATGTAAAACATATTTCTATATTCATCATAGTTTTGCACTATCAAACAAATCAAAAAGAAATAAAACCACAAGTAATAATATAATTAAACAATATGCTTTGATCTACATTCTGAATCCATCATTTCTTTAACTGGATATGGATAACATTTTCCTTTATGAATCCTTTGTACTTGTCTTGGATCATTTTGTTGCTCAGAAGAGTTGTCATTCAAAGTTGATCATCACACACTGTTGCAGATACTGTGTGCAATGCTTTCCTGGTTCTGCTCATTCCACAAGCCTCAATTCATACAAGTCTCTTCAGGTTTTGTGAAATATGACTTCATTATTTCTTATAGCAAAACAGTATTCCATTATATTCACATACCACAGCTTGTGCAGCCATTCTCCAATTGATAGGAATCAGCTCAATTTCTAATATTTTGCCACCACAAAAAAGGCTACTGTAAACATGTTTGCATATATAGGCCCTTTTCCAATTTTTATAATTCTCTTTGGAATACAGATCTTGTAATGGTATTAGTGGATCAAAGGGTATGTATGCACAGTCTGGTTGCCCTGTGGACATAGTTCCAAATTACTTTCCAGAGTGGTTGGATCAGTTCAGTAACTCCACCCACAATGCATTATGTCCCAATTTTCCCACATCCTCTCCAACACTTATCATTTTATTAGCCAATCTGATCTCTGTTAGGTGATTCCTCTGAGCTGTTTTGCTCTATATTTCCCTAATAAAAATGGATTTAGAGCATTTCTTCCTATGCCTATAGATAACTTTGATTTCTTCATCTGAAAACTTCCGGTTCATATCCATTGACCATTTATTAATTGGGCAATGGCTTATAATCTCCTAAATTTGACTCAGTTCTTTATATATTTGAGAAATGAGCCCTTTATCAGAGATACTTGCTATAAGGATTGTTTCCCAGCTTTCTGCTTTCTTTCTAATCTTGTTTGCATTGGTTTTGTTTGTACAAAAGCTTCTCAATTTAATATGATCAAAATTATCTATTCTACATTTCACAATGTTCTCTATCTCTTGTTTGGTAATTAAGTTTTCCCTTCTCCAGAAATCTGACAGGTAGACTATTACTTGCTCTTCTAATTTGATTGCTCCATTTTCTATGATACATTTTAGCAAGTTGTGGTTCCCTTCCTTATCTCTTTCAATTAGGTATGTTTTTGCTTTTATTTTGTCTAAGATCAGGATTGTTATCCCTGCTTTTTTTACTTCACCTGAAACCTGGTAGATTCTGCTCCAATCCTTTGCTTTTAGTCTGTGTATGTCTGTCTCTCCTTCAAGTGTCTTTATAAGTAACACGTTGTAGGATTCTGGTTTTTTAATCTATTCTATCTGCTTCCATTTAATTGGAGAGTTGACCCCATTCACATTAATAGTTATGATTCTTATCTGCATATTGCCCTCCATCCTATTCTTTCTTCTTCTTGTCATCTCTCTTTCATCTTTTCCTACCCTACAAGTGTTTACTTCTTTCTTTCATTTCCCTAAACTGCCCTCCCTCATGTCAGTCGTTTCCCCATTTTTTACTTAATCTCTTCCCCTTCTACATCTCTGTTTGGTAAGATAGTTTTCCATAGTCAACTGATCGTTCATATTATTCCTGTATAGTATTCCCTGTTGAGCCAATACAGATGAGAGTAAGGTTCAAGTGATACTCATCACCCATCCTCCCATCTTCCCCTCCAATGTAATAGGTCTTTCTTGCCTCTTCATGTGACATTATTTACCATATTCTACCTCTTTCTGCCATCTAAACCTTTTATACTCCTCTTTCTCATCCCTTATTTTTTTTGTTTGTCTTTTCCTCAAATGTACCTTTTACCTGCATCCTCTGTCTATTCCTTCCATCTGTACAGTTAATGATACAATTTTTAAAAGTTACAAGTATTATCTTCCCATGTAGGGATACAAACAGTTTAACTCTATTGAATTCTTCATGTTTTCATTTCACTTTCTAACCTGTTTATGGTTCTCTTGGGTTTTGATATTGGAGGTCAAATTTTTGGTCCCCTTATGAAGGTTTAAAATCTTTCTATTCATTGAATGACTATTTTTACTTTTCATATGTTATGCTTAATTTTTCTGGGTAAGTGATGGTTTAATTCTAGGTAATTGCCCTCTGGAATATCCTGTTCCATGACATCTGATTCTTAAAGGTTGCGGCTGCCAGGTTCTGTGTGATCCTGATTGATACTCTTTGATATTTGAATTGTTTCTTTCTGGACACTTAGTATTTTGACTTGACCTGATAGCTCTGAAATCTGACTAATAATCATTGGGTTATTATTCAGAGATCTCTTTCCTGAGGCAATCAGTGGATATTTTCAATGTCTGTTTTGTCCTCGGCTTCCAAGATATCAGAACAGTTTTCCTTGATAATTTCTTGAAAGATGTTGTATAGCTCCTCTTTAGATTATGGGTTTCAGGGAGTCTAATGATTCTGATATTGTCACTTCTGCATCTATTTTCTAGGTCAGTTGTTTATCACATGAAGTATTTTACATTTTCTTCCACTTTTTCATTTTTAAAAATTTGTTTGATTGATTCATGATATCACACAGTCATTTGTTTCACTTTGCTCAATTGTAACTTTTAAAGTATTATTTTTCTTCACATCTTTTGTACTTTATAATGCATTGGGTCAATTGTACTCTTTAAGGAATTGTTTTCTTCACTGGATTTTTGTGTCTCCTTTTCTATTTAGCCAATTCTACTTTTTAAGCAGTTTTCCAAGATTTTGACTGTTATTTCCTAATTCTCTTGCATCACTCATTTTCCACTTTTTCTTCTGTCTCTCATATAATTTTAAGCTCCTTTTTGAGATCTTTCATGAGATCTTTCTGGTCTTGAGACCATTTTCTACTTTTCTTTGGGGTTTTGCCAGTAGAGATTTTGACATTTTGTGGTTGTCTCTACTGTCAGTATGATAACTTTCTATGGTCAGATTCTGTTGTTATTGTTTTCTCCTCACCCATTTTTGGGAGCTGGGAGTCTTTCTTCCTTTCTTTTAAATTTGATCTCTGCTCCCAGCATTGCAGGGACACTGTCTCTGGCTTCTTGTGCTAGTGGCTGTTTACCTGGTGCTGCTCCTAGATTATTGTTTTCTGATCCACAGGGGACACTCGTGTCTGGTGTTGCACTGTGGGGGTGTGGTGGGGATTAACTGGTGCTGCTGAATGCCATAGAGGTGTGGCAGCCTATGCACTGATAAGCTGGGCCCCTGGTGGAGGTATCTGGGGTGTGCTGAGGTTTGTGGAGTGTTTCTGCATTTCCCACTGGCTACATTGAACCCTGTGTGATCAGGCCTAGGCAAGTTGTCAATTTGTCTGGAGTCATGCTGAACTATGGCAGAAGGCCTGTTTGCTTAGGCATCCCTTGGGTGGATGCCTTCCTGTTTGGTCAGGGCTGTGCTGAAGCATGTATATGTGTGACTGCTGGAGGATACCTGTTTGTCTGAGGCTACAGTGAAGTACACAGTAGTTCTCCAAGCTAGAATGTGCCATTTTCCCCTGGATACACTAAGACACATGGGGGTCCGGTGTTGCCATTTGCCTGTTCTACCACACTGGAGCCCAAGATCCTTGCTGCTTTGCTGAGGAGGAGCTTGCATCCCATCCTGGGATGTGCTCCCCTTTCACTTGAGTGAGATGGACCTTTCTTTCTGATCCTTCATGTTTCTTAGACTTAAAGATTGTTTCACCCCATCTTTTTGCTGGTTCTGCTCTTCCAGAATTTGTTTTTGGGCTCTATTTTGTGATTGTTTGGAGGTAAGGGTGGGAGAGCTGCTTACTCCACCATCTTGCTTCCTGGAGCTTGTTTCCCTCAGTAAACCTTTCCTTGATAAGTGTAGTGACTTATCCAAGATGGTGTGGCCATCAAGTTGCAGAGCTGGAATTTGAACCAAAGAAACTGATTGATTCAATTACTATTAAGTACATACTATATGCAAAATATCATGCTAGGTCTTCTGATTCCAACTTTTCTTCTTCCAATGTACTGCACTGCCTATTGCAGAGAGTATGAATGACTCCCCCTTACCAAGAGTAAGGTCATTATGTGACAGAGAATAAAATGCTTGAACTGGAGTTAGGAAGTCTTAAATTTAATACCTATTTCAGACATATACTAGCTATATTACTCAGTAAATAGCACATTCTTTCAATTTTAGTTTTTATAACCATAAAACTAAGATAATGAAGCCCGAGCACTTATCTCACAGAGTTGTAGGTTAGATATACAATCTTAGAATACTAACTTTAGAGCTAGAAGGAACCTTAGAGATCAAAAAGGAAGGAAGTATGATAGAATGGCAATGCTATTGGCTCCAAAAGTCAAGAGATCTGGATTCAAATTCTGCATCTGGTATTTTCCACCTGCTTGACCTTGGGCAAGTCAACCAACCTTTGTGAGACTCATTGAAAAATGAAGACATAGACTACATCACTTATGAGGTCTTGCCAATTCTAGAGCTATAAGTATTCATTTTACAAAAGATACTACTCTGCTACAGAGAGGAAAATTACTTTCCAAAGGTCATACAGCTAATATGTGTAAAATGCTTTTCAAACCTTAAGAGGCTATATAAATGTCAGCTACTATTCACAATACTGGTGAAAAAGTAGATTGTTCAGAGACCAACAGTGACTTTATTTCTAAAGGTACCCTAAGCCACATTTCTTATCCTCAGTTTATGGTGGCTGTAATATATGAAAAGGAGATAAACAAAAATGGGAGAGTTGAAGAGAAAATGGGAGAGAGATGGAAAGGTAGAAAAATGTGATTTAGGGTACAATATCACAAACTGCTAAGGTTAAATTTATAGTAGTGGACAAAATATAAGACTTAGACCTGGGTTCAAATATTGAATCAGATACTTAGTAATTATGTGACCTTAGGCAAGTAAATTAGCATCTCTGGGCCTCTATTTCCTCATTTGATAAGTGAAGGAGTTGTGTTCATTGACATATGAGGTGATTCCAGTTCTAAATCTATCATGTGACTTTCTTAGGGTTATGCACAAATGTCCAAGAAAAAATAATTGAATCCAGAACTTTCTGATTCTAAGACCAGCAATATACCCATTTTGTTTCCCTTCCTTTGTCTGAGATAGGACAGATATATTCCCACTTCTTTTAATAGGTAGCACATCTGTCATGAGGCAAACATTGGCCTTGGCCTCAGAGATCCTAGCATAAAACTATGCACATGTAGATTCTTAAGAGGTTGGAACAGGGTACTAATATCTAACCCAGAGGATCAACATTAATCTCCCAACTGTCACATTGTAGGATGGTTGCATAAGGCTGTAATTTGGAGCCAATGACTGAAACAAAATAGCTTATTAGCAACATTTTGAAATGAAGGAAGACTTGGAATACATACAGAAACCCATCTCTATGAGACATGTGAGAGAAATCTGTATAAGGTTATGACAGGTCTGGAGTCAATTTGGGGCACTTCTATAGCATAAAGTCCCAACATCTAGCCCATAATTTTTAAAAGCCTCAATGGATAGAGTGTCTTGCAGCAGATAGTGATATAAACAATTTATGTATTTTCATACATGAGAGGAGATGACCTTCATAACTTACTCGAAGCTTCAATTCTCATTACTTATGGGTCATTCAATCAGCGAAAGAAATAAATTATATTGTTCAACTGCCCTTTGTTATGTATTCCCTTTGTAAATGGATATTTTTCATTGACCTGACATATTTGTAACAATAATATGTTTTCGAGCTATAAATATTGATGGGACAGAGATGTGAATGTTTGCACTTTGAATATTTGATAGGTTTCTCAAACACCTATAGAATGAACATTAGCAGATCTAGGCAACCCTGTTTCTTTCTCTCTCAAAGGACAATTCATGCTTGTAGGTTTGTAAAATCTCTTTTATTAAGTGAGCTGTTTTCACTAAACAATTATTTAATTTTGAATGACTTTTTTAGCAGAGTTTGAACTTTATTCTGAGTATGAATCATTAAAATGAAGCACACAGAGATGTCACAGATTATATGGCCCACTTAGGACAAAGGTTTTTAAAAAAATATGCTACAATAATTTATCAAGAGGTCTTTGATTTATAATAGCTCTCAAAACTAAGATCCACACATTTTCCTCTGGTGTTCAAAGGATCAAAGTACATATATTATCTAATTATTAGACTTTGAAGGAGCAAGTAGAAAATCTCGTACGTCCTAAGAACTTAGAGCAAGTTTAACTGTGAAACCTGGGGAGGTGAGTGAGGGGAGACGGTGGATAAACACTGGAAATGAAGTCAAGAAGAATTAAATTGAAATTTATCTTACACGCTTTTAGCTGACTGGCTCTGAGCAAGTCATTTAACTGAGTTCCTCAGTTAAATTTCCCAGTTTAAAAGGAAGGGGTTAGTTTTGACACACCACTAAAGTCCTGTTGAACTCTAACTCTAATGCTCTATTTTTTCTTTCACTCTGGTCAGTTATGAAATTTAAGTAAAAAATACAACAGATGCCCTTCATGCCTGGAGTATATCCCTACTTACTGCCCTTGCATTGCGGAACACCAAGACCTTTTCTCTATCCCTTTCAATGTTTCTTTCACCTAGTCACTTGATCTTATTCCATTAATGGGTTTTCTCTATGTGTTTCCTCACTTTCCTTTTGTAGCAGCTCACTTAGTAAAGCTTTGGCCTAGGTCTCTTTTCAAGGCAGTCACTCTAAGCCTTGTTGGAATGACTACAACACTAAATGACTAAATATTCTGTATTGCTACTTAAAGTCTTTTTGCTTCCTCTAACTTCTCTCCAATATGTCAATCTATTTTTCGTTCACCTAGATGTGGGTTGAAAAATGAAGATATGGAGAGAGAAGAGATTAAAAATGAGGATAACTTTACAGCATTTTCCCATTTTATTAACTAGCCAACATTGATTGAACCTTGACTATGTACTAGATATTGTTAGGCATACAAAGAAATACAAATCCTGTGGTTATAATAGAATTTATCCCATTCCAATATTCTTTAAGATCAAAATGGTTATAAGATGGTATCCAAGTAAGATGGTATCCAAGTAATGTTAGGAGAAGGTGAGCTATTCTTTATGTCAAGATTTAAGAAAGGCAACAGAACAAAAGAGATTAGGGATGGCCCGTTACATTAGAATGGGTAAACTACATCAGAGGGTTATCCCAAGATGGGCTAAACTGAAAGGAACATATAGGAAGAATAGGATCAAGGAGGTCATAAATCAAATCCAAGGAGATTGACAAGCTAAATCAAGGAATTCCAACTAGGATAGTAATGTACCAAAAAAAAAAAAAAGAAAATAGACAAGATGACAAAGTGGAAGAAAGGGCACTAAAAAAGAAATCAGGGAACCTCTATTCTAATTCTAATTCAGCCATCAACTCACTGTTTGACCTTGGATAAATCACTTAACCTCTATCAGCAGGATAGAGGTCATCTGGAAAATGCTTCAAATATGTTCATTAGAGACACTTTCAGTTTTAATCTAAAGGAATGCAGACAATAAGGGTCCAGGACTCTAGCCCAAAATGTCTAGGAAATAAAATCTTAAGATACAGACATAATGCCCTATGAAAATAATTGTTTTGGTTTGAGCCTAGAAACAATATAAAGGACATTATGGGTTCAAGTGGTTCTCTTCTCTGTGGTTTTAGAGAATTTATTTGACAAAAATTTTCAATTCAATATAATTGCTCCAAATTGTGAGTTTGGAAAGTTCCTAATATATTTTAGGTTCTCTTTCTTAATTTGCTTTGCAGTTTTGGCTATCTCAAGTTAACCTCTGGCATCCTTATAGTTGAGATGTGAATTTAGGTGATTCTATTTGACTTTCCTACCTTTCCAGTTTTCTTACACTTCATTCACTGACCCATACCTTTAATTCAGTGATGCCGGCTCCAGGTTATTCCACAAACAATATACTCCTATATCAATTCCAGGAATTTTCTCTGGCTCTCTCCCTATCCTAGAACAAAAGTCCACTCCTCCACTCTCACTGTAGATCTTCCAACTTCCTTTTAAACTAAATATCCTTCCTTCTAAAAGAAGCCTGGAATATGTTCCTTCATCCTGTCCAATTACTGGATTTCCTGACTCCCTTTAAGTATGAACTAAAATCCCATAATTTACCATTAGCCTTTCTAAATAGCTGATAATTCCAGTTCCATTTCTTCTTTTAATGATTTCTTATTTATGTTACATATAGTTGGCTTTGTATACATTTGTTTGCATCCTTTCTTCCCCATTAGATTATAAACTTCTCAAGGGCAGTAATTGTCAAATCTATCTTTTCCCCTCTTTCTTGTAACCAAAGTGCTTAGCAGACTGCCTGGCACAAAAAAGCTCTTAATAAGTGTTTATTGATTGGAATATTTTAGCAAAAAAACCCAGGTTATCATGTCTTAAATGGGGAGGTAAAATTAGGGGAAGACCAGGTCTTTTCTCAATCCTTCCCTCATTCTATCAGTAGGTGAGTTCACTGCTTAGTATCAGTGCTTATCAGTCTGTACAGATATTCTTAGGGCTCATGGCCCTATTCAATAGTTCCCTTATCTGCCACGGCTCAATTCTACTTTCTGTTTCTCCTTTCACTTGCTCCCCCTAGACCACTGGTTCCTTTTGACTCACTACATATGATTCTACTTTTTCATTTCTGTTTCTAAATCCTTGAATCTCTACCCTGTTCTTCCCTTTTGTACAAATTTTTAGGGTGTGACCAAGTCTCTCACACAGCCTCACTTGTAATTGATTGCTCTAACCTAATAAATCTATTTGTTCTAAGTATGGTTAGACAATCAGTGGAGCTCCACACTTCCAAATAAAAACAATCTCAGGAACAAGCACATAATACTAATAGTAAGGATGAAGTGGGAAGGACTTCCACCAAGATAGGTGAAAGACAGGCCACCTTTGACCTCTCTTCATCTAATCACTGCAAAAGAACATGAAATTAAAAATAATTTAAGACAGAAGCAAATCTTTACAATGTAATTTCTTTTTTATTTTTTGAGGGGAGAAAGACAAGGTAATTGGGTTGAAATGACTTGCCCAAGTACACACAGCTAAGTAAGTGTCAAGTGTCTGAGGCCAGATTTGAACTCAGGATTCACTGTGCCACCTAATTGGCCCTACAATGTAATTTCTACAGAAATAGTAGAATTGCATACAATTCTAACTCACCACTCATTTTTTACCTATTACTTAATGTGTTACAATGAAAGAATGTGAACTCTGGAGTCAGACAAGCTGGGGGTCAAATTCCATCTCTATCATTTACCACCTTTGTGAATGGGGTAAATCAATTAACTTCTCTGGACCTCAGTTTCTTCATATGTAAAATGAGGGAAGGAAGAAATAAATGGTCTATTAGGTCTGTCAGTCCCTACTTCACTCAGTCTTATCATTGAGGATGGCCTCATCTTACAACTAATGTGACAATGCCAGTGCCAAAGACTTTTCTCTTTGCAGGTGAACTCCTAAAACCAGTTAGTTGCTAGAGCTTACCTGAATTTTACCAGCTTATCCAGAAAGCAAAGTATGAACACATGGACTCTATAGGATGCTGACAGAGAAAAATTAATTTTGATTTACCAGAAAAGACATTGTCAAAATTCAGAATAACATTACTAAACAAAAAATATTACTAAAAAGCAAGAGAAAACACTATTAATACTATGGAGAATTGCTCAGAATTGCTCAAGACTGCTCTATAATTATGAAAAACTCAAAGGAAAATTGGGATATCAAATTCTGAAATGCAAAAGTCTGGCTTGAACTTTATAGTGTATCTTGAGTAATTAAACTGAAACATTACAGAGAAAAAGAAAGACTTTCACAAGTGGAAGATGTTAGGAACCTAGGTGAATGGAAAATCTTAGCAAGTAAATGATTTATAAGAAAGATGAATAGGTAAAGTGAACAAGAAACAATTTATCAGTGAACTTTACTGTTTTATACTTATAGATTTAAGCAAGGTTTAAGTTCTTTCTAATTTTTTATCTTCATTTAAGAAAACTAAGTTGCTTAAGAGGCATGAAAAGTATAAAGAGGAAAGATTTATAAGCACAATACTTTAAGGTAAGAAAGTTCATGCAATCCCAGACCATATGACTTAGACCTTAAAGGGACCTTTGAAAATATGAAGTGTAGAGGTGTTAAATTCAAGGCTCATTCAAACTAGATTAAAATGTAGAAGGGAAATATTTAACCAAATAAATAAAAACATAACAAAACACAGATAAAATTTTATTTTAAAGTTAAACTCAGTAAGTGGACTACATGCATGCATTAGTGATCCACATTTCAATTCGAGTTTTATGCCACTAATCTAGTACTAATCTACTAATCTCCCTCATTTTACATATGGGGAAACTTTGAACAAGCCAGACAGATAAAGCCAACCTAAGCTTGAATTCAAGGAAAAATAGTACCTTTGACTCTAAACCCACTTTTTTTCTAATACCCTGCTCTAAATGAGTTAACAGAATCAAGTGAAAGAATAATAGAACAAATTAATATTTATTGAATTAAAAAACATACTATATCAGTAGCAAATTAATATTTTTTTAGGATGAGATAGAACAGAGGAAAGTCTCTCTGGTAGGGGGAAAGAAAGGGAGGAATGATGAGGAACTGGTGGTGTATTGCCTGGCCAAGATTTGGTCAAGTCAAGGAACCATTAGTGCCTCCTATGATCCAGGGAGTATGCTAAGCACTGGGTGTACAAAGAAGGGAGAAAAAAGTCCCTGGACTTGAGACAGTAGAGCAAAAACAGTAGAAGGCATCAACTCAACTAAGTCTTACTTAGGGAGGGAGAATTCTCTCTCTCTTGCTTTCTGTTTCTTTTGGTCATGACTTTCAAGTAGTCCAATCATTCTTAAATGATCTCTCCTACACCTGTTTTATAGGTCATTTACTTTTACTATGAGATATCTTGGATATTCTATTTTTCAATCTTTTGACTTTGTTTTGATATTTCTTCTCAACCCCTGGATTCATTAGCTGATATTTTGCTAATTTTAATTTTTAGGGAATTATTTTCTTGGATAAGATTTTGCACCTCTTATTTCTAGCTGTTAATTCTCTTTCCATATCTTTCTTCCATAATTCTTTCTTTTTCTATCATCTTCCTTTACTACTCTCATTTGGTTTTTGAAGGAATTTTTAGCACTTTTTAATTATTGATTTGCTTCTTCCAGGAATTTTTTATTAGACTTGTGCCCAAGATGAATTTTTTCTTTGAGGTTTTGATTATGGGTGTTTTGGAGTCATTCACTTCTCAGAGCTTCCCTACCACCATAATACTTATTCGTTGTGGAATTTCTCCTTCCTTCCTTCCTTCCTTCTTTCCTTCCTTCCTTCCTTCTATTTGCTCATTCTTCTAGGCTACTTTCACACTTTGGACTTTACCTTAGTTTCTTAGTTGCTTTAATATGGAAGGGTCCTCTCTGGGCTGTGCTTTTGAACTCGAGGTTTTCCACTGATTTGAGGGAGTATTAAATATTGTGCTTTTTCAGGATCTAAGAAAGAGTTCATTGTAAGAACCTGAACTTTTGGTGTTCCAAAAATGATGTGATCTGGAGCCAAGTCTGCTCCCTGCCTCCTGTTCTGAGCTCTTCAAATTACTTACCCCAGTTTGAATCATAGCAAAATGCCTGTTGACTTGTCCCTGGTTGGAAGATTCAGTATACTTTTGCCAGAATCAGTCCTAGGTTCAAAATGAAGAAACTGATCAAACATATTTTCCCCATCTGGGATGCCTGCCTTGGTTATTTCACTGAAGACTTCAAAGTAGGCTAGTGGCTTTAATTTTGCCATTGCTGTTTTTAGGTCAGAGTCATATAGCGGCTATTTTCTTCTGTTTGTTTCTCCCTGGAATACACCTAGGGTCCCCATACTTAACTGCTCTTCTCCACTACGCTTTAACACAAATTCTGTCCTCAGTCTACTGTAGATCTATAACCTAGAATTGGGTAGCGAGCAACAGACATTACAAATGACATGATTTTCTGTACCCTTCATTATTTCAGGGACCCCTGGAACCTCTTCCTGCCATAATGCACAGCCTTTTGTTCAGTTCATGATTTACAGACTATTTCATAGTTATGCTCTTGTCCAGATCTCACCCCCAATTTCCACATCCACTGTCTTTTTTAAGTCAACCTGGGATGAAAAAAATGACTTACTAATTTTTTTTTATTGGACCTTCCAATTAGAATTTGTTCTGGTTCATTTTCTAAACAGTTATGGTAGAAATATGGAGTAGAATTATGCTAGTCTTCTTCATCTTCCTCTGCCATCTTGACTCCACCCTTTCCTGGGTCATTCTGAAACATTCCTATAGAAATGGCTTCTTATGTAGCAAAGGTCTTACCATGGGTTTCATTTAGAAGGGATGGAATTTCAGGATACCTATTCTGAGCATGTGTTATGTTTCTCAGGACCTTCACTCTCATTCCAAAGCACAGAATGTCCTATTCTTAGGTGCATGTGGGAATTGGAAAAGGAAGAAAAAAGAAGTGGTGAAAGTACTCAGAATAGGATTGGGCTTCATGATCTAGGATATACAGAACCCATTATCTTGCACTTTGGAGTCCTTTTTTTCCTAAGGTGAAATTTTGAAAGAATATTTTCCCCAGAAATGTAACTGAGAGTTTTGTAATGCGATTTACAAGTCAGTTGGCCAGAAAATGAAATAAGACTTTTGTAGTAAAGAAGACTGATGTTACATAAAGGTCAAAAGAAGAAGGTTATACGATATAGAGGAGGAACAGAGATTCATTCTTTGCTCTGCCATGAATAACCTGGGGGATGTCATTTTGCAACTCTGGTCCTCAAATAATTCATACATAAAATGAAGGCATTTAAGACCCTTTGAAGCTCCAAATCTATGTTAGTCCTGTTTGTCATAGAATCAAGAAGGAAACAAATTAGATAACTGGGTGACTACTTTCTAGAATATCCTACAAAACAATTACAGTAAGAAAGAAGAATTCGATCAACATTCTTTGAAAAGTAGTACACCAGTGTTGTACAAAAAGAGAGAAGCTTAACATTCCTTTGATAAGGATGGAAGAGGTCCCAGTGACCTTTTCAACACATATGATTAAGCCATTGCCACCTACTCTGTGGCATCCAACCATGTTTTTTCAATGACTATAGTAATCTTCTTTTTGATAAACCCAAAGACTCCAGATTCTGGGATAAAAACTCACTATTTGACAAAAATTGCTGGAAAAACTGGAAATTAGTATGGCAGAAACTGGGCACAGAACATTTTACACCACATACCAAAAAAAAAAAAGGCAAAATGGGAACACAATTTAGATATAAAGGGTCATATTATAAGCATACCCAGAGATCAAGGAATAGTTTGCCTGTCAGATTTATGGAGAATGGAAGAATTTATAATCAAACAAGACATGGAGAACATTATGAAATGCAAAATGGATAGTTTTAATTACATTAAATTGAAATGTTTTTGTAAAAACAAAGCCCGGGCAACCAAGATCAGGAGAAATCAGAAAATTGGGAAAGAATCTTTACAACCAGTGTCCCTGATAAAGGTCTAAAATATATCTAAATATTTTTTCTAAAATATATGGAGAACTGAGTCACATTTATAAGCATACAAATCATTTACCGATTGATAATTGGTCAAAGGATATGAACAAGCAGGTGTCAAAGGAAGAAACTAAAGCTATCTGCAATTATGTAAAAAATGCTCTAAATCACTATTGATTAGAGAAATGCAAATCAAAACAACTCTGTGGTACCACATCACACCTATTGGACTGACTAATATAACATAAGAGGAATATTATAAATGCCTGAGATAATGTGGGGAAATTGGATCACTAATATATTGTTGGTGGAGTTGTGAAATGATCCAAGCATTTTGGAAAACAATTTTGAATTATGCCCAAAGAGCTATAAAAATATGCATACCCTTTTTCCAGCAATAAAACTTCTAGGTCTGTATTCCAAAGAGATCATACAAATTGGAAAAGGACACACATGTACACAAATATTTACAGCAAATCTTTTTCTGGTGGCAAACAATTGGAAATTTATGGGATACCCATCCACTGGGGAATGGCAAACAAGTTGTGGTATATGAATGCAATGGAATACTATTGTGCTATAAGAAATGATGAACAGGTAGACTTCAGAAAAACCTGGAAAAACTTGAATGAACTGATGGTCATTTTTATTGTATTTCTATTCTATTGTATATTGTATATTTATTCTATTGTATAGTCATTTTTATTGTATTTTTATTGTATTAGTATTTTATTGTATTACCTATGATCAAATGATGTTTTTTCCTATTATTTAGATCTGACTTTATTTGTGTGAAAAGTGTTTTGTACCTGTGTTCATATATTTTCTGGGTTTGTTTTGGCAGGTAGACTTTCAAATATCATGGTGCCTGTAGTAACTTTAAATGGGATTTCTCTTTCTATCTCTAGCTGTTGGGCTTTATTAGCAATATATTGGATTGCCAGTCATTTATGTGGGTTTATTTTGTATCCTGCAACTTTGCTAAAGTTATTATTTCAAACAGATTTTTACTTGGTTCTCTAAGTAAATCATCATATTGTCTTCAAAGACTGATAAAGTTATCTTTTTCCTCTCTTATTCCCAAATAAGAGTACCAAACTGAATTTCTAATACCACATTCCAATATAACAGTGATGATAATGGATATCCTTGTTTCACCCCTGATCTTATTTGGAAATGCATGTAGCTTATCTCCATTACATATAATGCTTGCTGAAGACTTTAGGTAGATGTTACTTGGGAAGGCTCCATTTATTCCTATGCTGTCCAGTGCAATACCCAATAGAAATGGGTATTGTATTTTGTCAAAAGATTTTTCGTATTGAGATAATCATATGGTTTCCATTAGTTTTGTTGTTAATATGAGCAATTGTACTGAAAATTTTTCTAAAATTGAACCAAGCCTGCATTCCTAGTATAAATCTTACCTGATCAAAGTGTATTATTCCGTGATGTTTGTTTTTTGTGTTAATATCTTATTTAGAAGTTTTACATCAGTATTCATTAGGGAAATTGATCTATAATTTTCTTTCTCTTTTTTGACTCTTTCCAGTTTAGGTATCAGTACCATATCATAAATAGAATTTGGTAGGACTCTTTCTCCACCAGTTTTCTCAAATAATCTATATAGTATTGGAATTAAATTGTTCTTGAAATGTTTGGTAGAATTGACTTGTAAATCCATCTGGCTCTGGACATTTTTTTTCCTGTTGAGTTCATTGATGGATTGTTCAATTTCTTTTTCCCAGGTGGGGTTATTTAAGAATTTTATTTCCTCTTCTGTTAATATGGGCAATTTATATATTTTTAAATGTTCATTCTTTTCACTAATATTGCCAAATTTGAGGGCATAGAGTTAGGCAAAATAATTTCCAATTATTGATTTACTTTCCTCTTCATTGGAGGTGAATTCACCCTTTTCATTTATCTTTCTTTTTTTTAAAGGAAATTAAGCAAAATTTTATCAATTTTATGGGTTTTTTTTGTGAAGCTAGCTCTTAGTTTTATTTATTAGTTTGATAGTGTCCTTAATTTCAATTTTATCTGTCCTTTGTTTTTCAGTATTTCCAATTTGGTATTTAATTGGGGATTTTCAATTTGTTCTTTTTCTAACCTTTTCAGCTGTGTGGTCAATTCATTAATTTCTTCTTTCTCTGTTTTATTAATGTAAGCATTCAGAGATATAACACTTCCCCAAAGAACTGCTTTTGTTGCATGTGATAAAGTTTTGGTATGTTTTCCCTTATTGTCATTCTCCTGAATGAAGTTATTGTTGTTATGATTTGTTGGTTGACCTGCTCATTCTTTAGGATTAGGTTATTTAGTTTTCTATTCATTTTTGTTCCATCATTTCATGACACATTGTTACATATATATTTTTTTTATTGCATCATGACCTGAAAAGGATGCTTTGACTATTTATGCCTTTCTGCACTGGATTTTGAGGACTTTTTGTCCTAGTACATGGTCAAATTTGTGCATGTGCCATGTACCACTGAGAAAAAGGTATATCCTTTTTGTTCCCATTCAATTTTCTCCACAGATCCATCATATCTAACCTTTCCAGAATTCTATTTACTTCCTTAAATTCTTTCTTGTTTTTTTGAGGTTATATTTATCAAATTCAGAGAGGGAGAGGTTGAGGTCCCTCACTTGTATAGTTTTGCTTTCTATTTCTTTCTGTATTTACTTTAACCTCTCTAAGAATTTGGATGCTATACCACTTGGTGCATACATGTTTAGTAATGGTATTATTTACTTTTTTATGATGTCTTTGAATAGGATATAGTTTCCTTTCTTATCTCTTGATCAGATTTATTTTTGCTTTGCTTTTTCTGAGATTAAGTTTACTACCTCCACTTTTTTTACATCAGCTGTAGCATAATATATGCTACTTTAGCCATGTACCTTTACCCTGATTATCCCCCTGTTCCAAATGTGTTTCTTGTAAACAACATATTATAGGGTTATGGTTTTTAATCCATTCTACTATCCACCTCCATTTTATGGGAGACTTCATCCCGTTCACATTCACAATTTTGATTATTGTGTCTTTCTCTCTATTCTGTTCTCCTTCCCCCTGTTTATGCTTTTATTTCTCCCTTTTTCCTTCTCCTCAAAACAGTTTTACTTTTCAGCACTGCCTCCCTCAATCTTCCCTTCCCTTCTATCAGCCCCCTCTTTTTTCTTTCCTTTTTCACTTACTGCTTTTTCTCCCCTTTCTAACAACACCTCCCTTTTATTTTTCTTTTCCCCTCCTAGTGCCTGTGGGCTGTTAGATTTCTAAAGTTAACTGAGTATTTTATTCCTTCCCTGAAACAAATCTGATGAAAGTGAAGTTCAAACAATGCTCATCTCCCTCCCTCCTTTCCCTCTACTGTAATATATTTTTGTGCCTCTCAATGTGATGTAATGCATCCTTTTCTGCCTTTTCCTTTCCTCTTCTCCCATTACAATCCCTTCACATTCCTTGATTACTTTAATCATCACATCAGTTAATTTATACCCACACTCTATCTATGTACATCCCTTTTAATAAAAATGCAATTATACATGATAAAAATACAATTCTCAAGGTTAACAAGTATCATCCTCCTATATTGAGATTTAAACAGTTTGCCCTTATTGAATAACAAGTTTTTATTTTCCCTTTGTTTTTCCTATTTCCCATTCTATATTTCTCTTGAGTCTCATATCCGAAAATCAAATTTTCCATTAAGCTCTGGCCTTTTCATCGGGAAGGTATGGAAATCTCTATTTCATTGAATATCCATATCCCTGGCTGTAAGATTATGCTCAGTTTTGATGTGTAATGGATCCTTGTTTGTAGCCCAAGCTCTTTTGCCTTATGAAATATCATATTCCAATCCCTCTGATCTTTTAATGTAGAAACTGCAAGTTCCTACAGCCAGACTGTAGTTCCTTGATTTGAATTTTTTTTCTGACTGCTTGCTGTATTTTCTCCTTGACATTACAATTCTGCAATTTTACAACAATATTCCTTAGAATTTTTAATTTGTGATCTCTTTCAGGAGAAGGTCAGTGGATTCTTTCAACGACTGTTTCGCCTTCTGGTTCTAGGATCATATACCCTTTTGCAGTTGCAGATGTGGGTACACTGTTAATTCTGTGCTTTTCTGAATTCATCTTTTGTTCTTCCTTGTCCCCATAATGTGATTCTATGGTCTTTGACTTTCTAATTTGCTTCTTGCCTATGTGATCATCTTTTTCCTGGCTTTTATAGTGGAGCTCTGCTTCTAGAGCTCAGGGGACTCTCTCTGATGTTTCTTGTGTTGTGAGCTAGGAGCTTGATCACTGATTATGTGTGACCTCCAGTTCTATCAACTAGAAGCTATATAATGCTGCAGTTTACCTGGTATTCAGCTGGCTGGTGTGTGTCAAGGCCCAGGCCAGGTGAAGTGTTCCTTAGTTTCCCTGGGATTACAGTGAAGCTTGTAGAGTGAGGTGTGGTGGAGGGATGGTTTGGCCACTGGAGGTCTCCTCCTCCCCTAGGGCTACAATATGACATGAGCAGGCACAGTGTCTGGTGAACCCCTATCTGAGCTTATGTTTGCCTAATTCCTCCAGCTGTGCTAAGGCCCATCTAGGATTCATTATTGGTGATTACCAGTTTCACTCCCTGGGACTCAGGATCCCCTTCTGGTCAGCTGAAGTGGAGCTTGCTGGAATGTACTCGTCCCCTTCAGCCAAAGCAAATGGGACCCTTCCCATCAATCTCTCTAGCTCTGCTGGCCGCATTATTCTAAGAATTTCCCTAGGGCAATATTCCTTGGGTTTTTGAAGGTCATCAAAGGGAGAGTGATAGTACTTAATAGTTTATTCCACCATCTTGATAGTACTTAATAGTTTATTCCACCATCTTGACTCTCAGAAGTTCAATTAGGTGGCTTTCAAACATTTAGTCTGTGAGCTGATAGCCCCAGGAGTACCTGCTGCTGCTGCCATAGGCCATGTCCTTTTCTCTCACCCAGCTTTGCCAGACTCCCTTCCTGTGTTAAGAGTTTTGGGAATCAGCACTGATGCTGGGGATTCAATCTGCCAGGGGTGCTCCCTAAGTCTGTACTGGTGTGGCCTGCACATTCTGCTTTCCCACAGCCAGGTGTAACAGATTCTTCCTATTGACCTTCTAGGCTATCCTGTGCTGAAAATCTGCCACATTCTGTCTCCTTGTGAATTCTGCCACTTTAAAATTTGTTCAGATTCACTTTTTTAAAGTATCTGAAGGAATTTGTGGAAGAGCCCAGGTGAATTCCTGCTTTCACTCTGCCATCTTGGCTCCATCCCCAGAATTATGAATACTGTTTAGAATAAGAAATTGACTATGAGGTTGTTGCAGCAGGGAGGATTCCTTGTCAAACTTATATCTTGGTTGCTAACAGAAAATAACACTCCTACTACTGCTGCTAAAGAGCAGGAAAAAATACAATAAATATAAATTCAAGGAGTTTGAAATTGAGCAGGTTGCAGGGAGTCTGTGGAAAAGAGACTGTAATAAAAATTATCATGCATTAATGAGAAATCATTTTTTAAAAATTTGAAACAGAAGTTAATTGATCACATTTTGAATAATCTTGAATATGCATATAAGCCAAAGTTATTAGAATTTTTATCCTATTCCCATTATCTATGCTTAATTACCCCTACATTTCTTAATATATGTTTCCCTAATTCCTAGAAGAATGAACTATGTTCTCAACTCAACTTACTACAAATGAAATAAACATTTATTCAGATCCTATCAAATGCTAAACACTTCATAAATATTATCTCATATATTCTTCTCAAAAACCCCTGGGAGCTCAAAGCTATTATTTTACCCATTTTATAATTCAGCAAATAGAAGTAACCATATATTGACTGATTTGTTCAGTGTCATACAGTTAATAATGGTCTCAGGTCAGATTTCATCTCAGTTCTTCCTGACTTTAGACCCAGCACTCTAGTTTCTTCTACAAATAAAATCAGTAACACCTGTATTAAAATCCCACTTCACCTACTCACCACCTGTGCCACTTAACCTCCTCGTTCCTTCCTCAGTAAAATGAGGGGATTATATAGACCCTAAGGTCCCTTCTAGCACTAAACATACAAATTAAAGCATTAAAGATTAAAGCATCATGTAAGAGAATGTGATCCCATCCCAAAGCTGCATGGTGTGGAACTCTCTCCTCATTGGTGGAGTTGAATATTCGATTCAGTATGAGCGGCAGGATAAAGTTGTCAAGAAGTAAACTTCTAGATTCTCCAAGTAAGAGTCTCCAACTATAATATCCAATTGCCTTCCAGGATGTAACCTGTTTCAGTCAAGTGTCTAAATGTGCACCTAATCTTTTTGCAATGACTTTTCCTTCTATCCACATTTAATCCCCTCTAAGGTATCCAAGTATTGCAGGAAGGAATTAGAAGTTTGTAAACTTCACCAAAGTTCAAATTCTATTTAACACACCAATTGGGGCAAGTTACTGTACCTGTTTCCTCATCCATGAAATGAGGACCTCAGACTCAATTGACTCTAAAATTTTTCCTATTTGGAAATCTATGGTCTTATGACTCATCTGAGGTCCTAAGGTAAAGCAAGATTCCTGGTGCCTGTTTGGAAATAATAAGACAAAGTTGAAATCAAAGGAGAGAACTAATCAATCAAAATGTTCAAAGTCATCATGAGATGAGTATGTTTACTACATCAGCTGACAGAAGCAGATAGAACTCTCTGGGATGTCAATCATTTCACAATTATTTATTGAATGTCAAAACTTGGCCTGTAGTCCTCTACCTCTTCATCTCCCTTGTTCATTACAAACACCCCTTTTTAAATTCTTTTATTGAATTAGAAGATTTCTGGGCATACCTTTCAACCTTTCACTTAACTTTATTTACCATCAGTGGTTTCATACTTACTTTTAAACAATTATAATCATGGCAACTTCAATGACCTTTTCTCAAGAGGCATTGTATCAAATTCACTGTGTTAACTGACAAATATGGCTTCCATATCATAACCTCTAACGCATCACTCTTAAAGCATCAATACTCAAACACTCAAAGGTTCTTTTTCCCTTGCAGTCATTTGCATCTAATTAATACAGCCTTTGTAAAAAGTGCATTGCTATGGCAATAGAAGTTCTGTAGCAAAGAGAAACTTTTTTTAAATGCCAGCACAGTATGTCATGTATTTACAATTCTTTGATAATGTCACTATCTTATCATTCTAACCTTTTTATCATGCCCCAGTACAGACAAGTATTCCTTTTACTTTGAACCACACAGCAGTTGTTCTAAACAACAGGGTTTATAATGAATTGCATTGATTATTTTTTGATGGGAGACTTATAATTGTACACTGCAGCTTTAGATACAGGACTGTCATGTCGTGTTGCACATATGACAAACAGCCCCAATTTCAGAAATAATTCCATCATAATAGATGAACTAAATGACCTAAATCCCTTTGAAGATGGGTTCAGTGCCTTTGACATCTTTCTCATAGAAGCAATGAGCTGTGATAGTCACCTTTTTCCTAACTGTTTACTCTTACCAGAGGTCTCTAATTCAGCTCTGGGTTCTAGCTAAAGAAGGACTCTGCAATCTACAAAAAGGGAATCTTCATTTGTTCATAGCCTATACTTAATGAACAAACAAACAAATAACAAACAAACAAAAAAAACCACAACATTTTTTTTTGGCTTGGAAAATTCCTGCTGACACTCTTTAGCCCCATTCATACCCCAAAAAGCAAATTATTTACAAATCAAAATGTGTTCAAACACTCTAACTATGTTTAAATTACAGAAATGTGGGCATGTGAGGTATTACTATGTACTTTATTACAATAATGTCATAAAGATCTTTAGTATGCAGAATTACAACAAATGTGGTGGTTCGGGGATTAAATTCTCTTTAAATACTCATTCATATGACAGACTGGAGCAATTAGTCTATGTAACAATGGTGCATGGATAACAAGAGTGTCTCATACATTTCCACTGAGAGTCATCTTCCATTATAATCATCTTAATGAAAAAACCACAGTGGCTGAAGAGAAATTGTATTGGTACAGTGTTTTAAAAGGAAACCAAGAGGAAATGAGCACTAAAAAACATCATTAAAGTCACATTAAGGATCTGATTGAAATTGACCAGAAAGGGAGATAATCATGAGGCTGTCATTACATCTCCTTTCTCATAGCTTTGTGTCCAGGTGTTGTAGAATTCTCCTGTCAGTGGGTAACTGCTATCTTTGCAGAGTATTGTGTATGGAGAATGAATTGACAGATTTAATCATTCTAGTTTCCTTCTATATTGTCAGATTGTATTCAGTCTTTCTTAAGGAGCCAGTTTCTCATGTCTATGTGCAATCTAGGTTTTGAGAATTCTTTGGGTATATTGACTGGGTACTAATAACCAATTGGTGATGACTCTGTATATATGAATGCTTTTCAACCTCATTCAGGACAATGAACTCCTTCAGGTGTTTCAAGACATCTAGAAAATGGTGATTTCTGTCTCTTTCTCTCTCTGTCTGTCCCTCTATTTAAATTGTTGTCTGAAGACCACCAAAAGCCTAAACGACCCCCAAACTGAAGAAAATTGTCACACACAGAGATTTTACCAAGATTGATGTGTAGAGAAACATAGTGTAAATCAATACGTGGGCTGGAATTGGTTTGTTGTACCATCAACATGTCCTGGCAGATGGAAGAAAAATGTGTGTGTGTGTGTGTGTGTGTGTGTGTGTGTGTGTGTACTCAGGATAAGAGAACTCAGGCTAGGAAAAGCTGATGATGTTGCACAGAGAGGATATGCTGACAGCTCCCCTTATTTACCACCTCGTGTCTCCCTCCCCTATCCTTGAATAACTGACCCAGTATTGAGCTGCCCTTGTTGGCAGGTAGAAATCAAATCACCTCATCTGCAAGTAAAGTAGTCTGGCAGAATTAGCCCATCTGATAATGCTTTGCCAAGTTGACTCCTCTAGTATATTTAAATACTGTTAGTGATTGCTAGTATTTGACAACAATATTTTTATGTGGATGCTAAGATGGGGTATAGGGAATATTGGGAGCAATTTATGAAATGTTAATATGAGACAGAATATTTAACATAAATACAATTGCTGCTCTTTTCGTGCATTGTGATTAGTGAATAGAATGGTTGAAATATTCAGCAATTCTGCCAAGAAGACTTTGAGTGCTGACACCAGGGCTTTGGTACTTCATTTTGATATTCACTTTCTTTTTTTCCAATCAAATATTGACTCACCCCCAAGGGCATCCCTGTGTTTTTCAAAACCCCTTTATAAGTCTGACAAAATAAAGTTCTGATGGGAAGATTCCTTCGGTAGACCCTCTTGAGTTTCATTCTTCATTATCACACTATTTCCCTTTGCATGAAACACCACCTTCATTTGACACACTTGAGTGGCACATAACCTTGGAAAGAGGAAACAATGTCAGCCTGAATCAGGCAAACAATAGAGTTCATGTTATAGAAAATTGGAAGAAAGGAAAAAAAAAGCTCTTATCAAAAATCACAGAGGGTAATATGAATCTGGTATAGAGACTGAAGTCATGATACCTATATGTCCTTCAGTAGTTTAGCAAGCAAGGTTCATGTTGAATGACTTTGAATATGGGTGACACCAGAAGTGAGGGTACCCAGATTACAGTTTATTTTGTTATCCTTTCTCGATTTCCAGCTCCACTCTTTCTGAAAAAACCACTAATCAATGATGCCCTGGGGATTTCTCAATGTTTCTTTAGAACTTTTGTCACTAATTTTCCTGCTTATTATTTATTAATATTCATGTGCTTTGTAAATCTTGCAGTACTTTATAGATATTAACTATTACTGAATTAATATCAGAGAAAATATAAAAACATGTACAACATGATGGAAACATTAAAGCCCTATACAAATGATGACTATAATTTTTAGCATTAATAGTAATAATATTAATATTATTGGTATCTATTTTTGGAAGTGATATTATTTATAAATATATATCCTGACTTCTATGTCACCAAGAACAGTCCTCTGACTGTTAAACATAAACTTGAAGATGGCAGTGGAGCATACTGCTAGAGAAAATTGAACAGATGAGTTCATTCCTGATGACATTTTTAAAGCATTTGTGGGCAATGCAGTTTTTAATTGTAAGAGATGTTTGAATTATTAGTATTGTTTTAAAATGTACAATGTTTTGGCAGCCCACCTTCATTAATCTTTTAAGCAGGTAAGCTAAGAACCATTCAACAGTGTAACAGAGTTGTATAATTCTTTCCCTTGGTTAGTGGGTCTTTTGGAGGAAATAAAGAAATACCGGTCTAACTTCCGAAGATTCAAGGTTCTGTTAAGCTTCCCAACCTGCTCCCCAAGAGATATCTTTGAGTACACTCTTTGGACAAAATAAAGAGAAAAATCATATGGTTTTTCAGTTCTAAATAATATTCCTCCTCCTTCTTTTCTGGTGGAGACCGATGTTTTGACTTTGTCTTGAGTAGAATTTTCTAGGTGTATATCCAGAAGAATGCAATCATGGCAAGAATTTCCTTCAGGAGGATGGAAAGAAACACAATGATATGGTTCAATTTTATCATCCCTTTTCCTCCTGACTTTGAAAGCTAAGAGAAGAACGACAGCTTTAGTTTTGGATGTTGGAGTGTTTTGGAAATGTCATAGGCTTGCCACTTGGGGAATACAGTTAAGCAATAAGATGGATGATATGTAATAGTGATGTATTCCAGCAGGCTATACAGTCTGGGAAATCTTAATTCATTTATAATAGGTTTTGATTGGGACAGATTCTCCTCTAGAAACACATCCTCCTAGACACAGGGGAAAATGTCTCCAGGTAGGAGTGGCACTTCAAAGCCCCCACATTAAAGTAGGGGAGGTAGTGTATTACTCTGTCAATTTAATTTAACATTTATTAATTACCTATAACCTACCAGCAAGGCACTGTCCTTAGTGCTCACGAAATAAAGTCAAATAGTCCCTACTCTAAAGAAGTTTGCCTTAGAGTTTGAGAAGAGGTAAGTGAGAGAAGATACATGTACTCAAGTACATATGGAATATATGCAAAATTACACTAAGTTATTTCATGAGGAAGAGAATGCTAGTAGCTCAAGTCATCAGGAAAGGCTTTATATAGAATATGGCACCTGTATTATGTTTAGAAGGAATCTAGAAATTGTCTGAGGAGGAAGAGAACACAAAGTATATTCTAAGTTTGGGAGCCCACTTGTGCAAAGGCATGAGTGAGGGACTTGAAAGATTACTTACAGTGAAAGACTGTCTCCTTTGGCTCATTCCAAAATGTTATTCATTCTCAAAGGTCTTGCACTATAGAAGTTTACCAGAGATAGTCTGATTGATCTACAGATCAATTCCACTGGGCCTGTGGAAATGACCCTGAACATGAAGTCCCCACCAGGCTTTCTGGGTCTCTCAGTTGGGAAAGCTTTTCAGAGTAACTTCAGACTTCTGCACAATCATAAGCTTGCCTATTACTATCTAAGATGTATGCTGAAGTTAGAGCAGTATTACCAAGAGTTTTCAAGAATCATTAGGCCTAGTTAAATTCAATTTAACTTGCAATTGACCTTTAACTTTTAACATATCAGTTTGTCTTTGCTGTACTACTATTTAATATTTCATTTTGCAAATTAATTGTTTCATTTATTTACATGCTAATGCATATAACATTTAGGGAATCTGTTTGCTTTAAAGCTTTATTGCAAAATAGATTTGTATAATTTTTCATACTGGTAATAGCACTCCTTACATTCCTTGAACCCTTAAACACTTTATCAACATAAACTCTCTATATCTGAGGCCTCATAAAATAGTATTTATTACAGACTCATAAGTATTTAGTGTTCTTAAATCAGGCAACATTCGTTCTAGGTAAATCCTCTGCCATTCACAGGGGAGACATCAACTTCGCAGGGTCAGTATGGCCAAAATTAAAAGCACCATAGAAAAGAATTACTACTATTATTTTTCTTTGAAGATGTTTCCTATAAAAATTAGAGCAAAATTGGACTATTGGGTTGCAGGTTTCCCAAATAACCAGATTCAGTGTTAGCCCTAACAATTTTTATGCAGATACATAACATCATGAGACAAAAGAATGATAATAGAAAGGGACCCAGAAGCCATATAGTACAAACTCTCATTTTGCAGATGAGGAAATTGGGGCTCAGAGAAATGAAGCAACTTAGTCCAAGATCACAGAGACAGTTAACTGACAGGTAAGGTTGTGAATCCCCATCATCTCCCTCCAGACATAATAACTCTTTCCATGGTGCCCCATTGCCCCTCACTCAATGATCGTGTTTTATATGCTTACTTTATACTTTATCCTCCAATGGAGCCATGATTTTCTTGACAATTCTCCCTTTACCTGTTCACCCCTCTGTGTCTTCCCATTCCATGGAATTTCTGTTCATGTATTTTCATGAGCCCTCCATATAGGATCCAGCCAGAAGCATGCTGGAGCCAGTAGCCATGAGCTTATTGTTAAATTTTAAGTGTGAGCATATTTATACCTTGGAATTCAGCAAACATGATGCATTACTATATTTCTTTTATTATCCAAACTTAAGAAAGTGATGGGGAAAATGTTATAAATGTAGGTAAAACCTGAAATTGTGTCTTGCTCATTTTTTTTTCTTTAAAGCTGTTTTTTTTTATTCACCAGCACACCCATTGATTCATTCCCCACTCACTACACTGAAGGCATTCCTTCTTATTCCTTTAGTATCTAAGGGATACTGATGCCAGCAGAACACAAACTTTAAGAGATCTCGGCAAACTAGAAATGCTTTGATTTAAGCCCTAGTAATAGTGACATTCAAATACCAACTCTCAAGAAATATTTGTCATAGGAAGTTGTACTACCAGGTAATTTTGGGTTTGGGACTGTGTTAACTCAAGAAATAGAGAGAAAAAGAAGAGAAAGAGAAACAAAATCTCCTTGAATATAGGTGTGATAATATTAAACAAGTCAAGTTACTAATGCAAATATTATCCTCATTTTGACCTTGTTTTTTGATACAAACCAATGACTTTATAATATAAAAATGCTCTCCAACAATGAAGCTAAATTACTTCTTCATAAGATAATACTGATGGATATTGAGCTAGACTTGTAGTCTATAAGAGCTGATTTTATGTTTTGCCTCTGGGATAATGGATACATGATCCAAGGCAAGTTACTTAACCTTAGTACCCCAGGCAACTCTCTAAGACAGGCTTGTACACATACCACCATCCACCAAAGGATTTCTGGTGGCTAGCGAAAAATATAGGGTTACCACTGCACACTCTTCTTTTGTCTCATGGACCAGGGCAACCAACCATCATATGTCAGTCTGTATTCTGACATGTCTGCATACTGAAGAAATTTAGCATATTTTAATTTTGGCTCCTACCTACTGTCAAGAGGTCTGATCAAAGACTATAAGCAGAAGAAGGGGGCTAATCTTCATTGTAAAGGGAGTTCCTTATTCCAGTGAAATCTCAAGTTCATTGCCAATATCAGCACATTTTTTTTCTTTCAAGGGTAGCCTGGAATGCTCAAAAGTCAAGTAAATGTTCAGGATCACATAGGTTGTATGTGCCAGAGAAAGAATCCGAACTCATTTGTTCAAAATTGGGTTGTTTCCTGATTTTAATGCCATACCTCTATCCCTCATGTTTGACAATTAAGGAAACTGAGGTTCAAAGAAATGGAATGATTTTCCCAGAGTGCCTCAATGGTCAGGTCTAGAATTCATACTTAGTTTTCCTTCTGGCTCCATTTCCAAGTCTGTTTTTACTCACTTCTCTGCAGAGCCTCTCATTTAATAAATCGTTACGGTATGAAATTAAACAGGTACAAGATGGCTACAGAGTCCATTGCTCAAGAATTCACTGTTTCAATACTGTAGGGAGAATGGGATCCTCAAGGGTGAGGAAGAGAGTGCTAGTAGAACATGATATAATATGTAACATGTTGTTCCAGGTCAATCTTACTTACTTACCAAATCTGTTTCATTAGAGCCCAGGAAAAGAAGAAAGCAACTGAAGCTACATTAGTTGTATTTCTAATGTTTGGAGGCAGCATAAGGCAGCAAGAGTATTTAAGGATATTGATTATGTATGGTTGGATCCACACCACTGCCTTTGATCAATTAGGATTAGCAGAAATAAAAAACAACAACAAAAAAAAAAACTCTAGAATAGTCAGGCTGTTCCCAGACTGAAGATAGTTGAGCTTTTGGCTTCACCTTGGGAAGCTGGAACAGCAGGGCAGTGCACACAATGAAGATGGACTGCTAGAGGCACATAGGGCAGATTAGGGCTTCTTAAACTTAAAATCTTTCTCTTAACTATGTTGCCAGGCCAAGAGATACAGAGCCTTCTGGAGAGTCCACTCTGCTGGGTGAGAATGAAGGGAAGAGAGAACAAGATGCCTCAGAAATTATGCTCCGCAGAGCTCATGGTTGAACCACCATTTATACCATGTTGAACCACCATTTATAAAAGTTCTATGTTTCTTATAAGTGTCTCCCAAATGCTGCAAGTCAGTCACTAAGAGTCTTGGCCCTTGACGTCTATGTACATCAGAAGAGAGAGTAGATCCAAGAAGCAGATGTAGACACCAAATTAATCCAAATGGAATACACCATGCAGACCTGAAGGACACTCAAAGGACAAAGTAGGAATTCTTAATCTGGGTTTCAATAACTTGTTTTTTTTTAATTTAACTATTTTTCAATGTAATTGATTTTCTTTTTAATACTATACATATTATTTTATGCCTTGAAATATATTATTTTGAGAAGAGGACCACCACAGGCCTCATCATGTTTCCTAAAAAAAAAAAAGAAAAAAAAGGTTTAGAATCCATTAAATTAACCTTAAAGAAAAAGGTTATGAATGATCATGTCTGCTAGCTGATACAGGTGAAGGTAGACTTGATTGGGGAGGGCACTAGCAATTCAAGGTCTTTTAGAAGCCTGTGAAAAACCTCCTTAATGCTGATGCTTTGCATCTAAGATTTTCTCTGGTTTATCCTGCATATATATTTTGATTATAGGTCATTATTTGCCCATTGTTTCCCTACATTAGACTCTGAGGACTGGGACTATCTTTGTCTTTATTTATGTCCCCAGGGCTTAGCACAATGTCTGGTAGAGAGCAGGCATTTAGTGAATTCTTATAGACTTTTTTGTGAAAGAGGTTAGCTTGCAGCACTGATGTTCACTCTGCAAGATTCTTCCTGAGTCCCAGGAAGATCTATTGTGTAATAGATGGTTTAATGCCATAGGTAGAATGATACCAACCTATGAGGCAGGGAATGTGAAGGTTGGGAGAGAGAGGGACCCCACTGACAATTCCCCATTTGAGTACCCATCTTAGAAGGTTCCTTCTAGACCTTTATTTTTGCTCATCTACCTCTAATTAAGTTGAATCAATCTAGATCTGTTAGCAGTCAGGGTAACTTCACCAGTTCATTTTAGTGGCAAACAGGATGAAATGCTTAAAAAAAAGAAGTTTCTCCTTTTTCTTTTAAAATTAAATGCTACTTTACTTATGCAAAAAAACAGTAATAGAAGAAATAGTCCAGATTAAGCTTTCCATTTTAGGGGAAAGGTATAGGTCTAGCCTGGTGGTATTGTTGAAAGGTATATTGACTCAGTGACTCATTGTTCCCAGTCTTGCTTATAAAAACAGTATTGGGGAATGTTGTGGTGGGGAAAGAGACATCAAGTCTTTGGTTTTTGTGTCACATGCTCTTCCTCAGTACCCCCTACCTGAAAACTCTCATTCTTGCTACCTTAAGAAGGAAGTAAGAGTCAAAAGGTTCTACTTCTTTCACTGAGGTAAACCAAAATATCTTGAAATTACTTATAAAAGCTGTTCCTATGTTGAAATCATTGATCTAAGATGATCAGCCTATCAATGTGATGCTACCTTGACTTACTTATAATTAAAATCCCTTCAATTCTCTTTGTCCTAAGTTTTGTCCCATAAATTAGTGTGAAAGCTCAAATGAAAAATTTCCTTTCAAAAATATAACTTTGAAACTTTTTGTCATGAGTTTTGGAAATGTTTGGCTCTTTTCAGATGAGAAGGGTTTGTGGGAGTGATTGTGTTCTGCTGTAGTATTGATGAAATGAGTTATTCTTTGGAATACTCAAAGAATAGTTAATTCTCTAGTGTTATATACTGAAGACCTATAGGATACCTAATAATGAGAAGTGATGAGGAGCTCTCTCAAGATATCTTAGGAGAACACACAGGAAAACAGAATAAAGGTTCTTACAAGTCAAAAATTTATCAAACTTTGTGCATGTGCTTGGTAACAATTGATTGTTTTCGAGACTAGCCTAGGTAAATTTCACAAAGTTCTTTACCAGACAATGGGCCACCAGATGATAAAATGTTTTGGCCACACTGCCCAATGAAGACCATCTACTAGGAAAGGAAAGGATAGCTATTTGCATTGAAAAAAGGAGGAAAAGCTTATAGCATGCCATGTATCCTTGAAGAATAATAGTAGAAATAAAGTTATTAAAAGCAGACTGTGATGGTTTCATTCTCTTAAGTTAGAAAGAAAAAAAATTACTTCTTTGTGTTAAATATGAAAGTACTAACAAAAGGAGATAGTGATTTTAAAAGATACTGGTGGTTTGTGATTAAATATATCA
Source organism: Potorous gilbertii (assembly GCA_028658325.1). Lineage (NCBI taxonomy): Eukaryota > Metazoa > Chordata > Mammalia > Diprotodontia > Potoroidae > Potorous > Potorous gilbertii. The sequence goes on along the minus strand of CM053774.1, from coordinate 69,867,774 downwards.
TCCTTCGCCCTACTCCCTTTGGAGATATTTAGACAAGTATGTTATGATGTTTCTTTTCTCTTTCAAAGAATAATCACGGCTGTCATTTGGAAACTTAGGATTTTCCCTTTTGATTAAACTTGCCATTCAGTGGTATTTTTTTTTACTTCAATTTCTTTGTTCTTACCTGTTCTTTCATCTGTTCTCTCTTTCTATTGTATTCATTCCCTGATGTCTTTTGTTATCTATGCTTTGTTTTTATAAATGCTGAAGAAAACCTGAGGGCATAAACACTTTCATTCCGATTTTCATACATATTTTCTAGAATACAAATAGAATCCAAAAATCTTAGGACTCAAAGGGACCTTGAGAGGTCATCTAGCCCATTCTCTGGCTTATAGGCAGGACAAAACTTTATCATTATTGTACAGAAGACAGTGTCAGACAATTTCAAAGCCTTTTCCTCCATGCAGGATCAAGGATCTCATCATGTTTGATTTCCTTCTAAAATTATTTACAAGCAGCTTTTCTAACACATTATAATAGTAAGCAATTTTCTATAGATATTTAAGCATGGAAGTGACATTTAAAATGCTTATTTAGTAAATAGAGGTTCAGTTATTGGAGAAGGAGAGAAGTTCATAGATTTTACCTCTCTGGCTGTTCACTTTCAGTCTTCTTTTGCCCTTCCTTTTACTCCAAACTAAGTATGAGTGATATCTAAGGTTCAACAGAGAACTCTTTTTTCAATCAACTGTCAGTGTCCACTGTCATCTCATTGAAGAGCTGTCCTTAGTCTACATTTTAATCCACCATTTCTAACTGTCTGCTGGACATCTCCATTTTGGTGTTGCACTAGTTATTTAAGCTCAACAAAAACAAAATAGTACTCATAATTTTTTTTTGCCTCTGAAACTTTCCCTTTCTTTTAGATTTGTTATTGCTGTCGATGACGCATCATCACCCCAAGATGTCTAGGCTCCAAATTTAGAAATTTATAGTTTATTCTGACATCTCTTCTTCCCCATTTTCAACCATTTTCCTATCCCTATTAATTTTATGTCCACAATAGTAATACTACTGATAATACTGAACTGCACTACACAGTCAAAGTCCCCTTCTAGTTCTAAAATACTGTAATTTCTCACATCTGTTCCCTTCGCCATGCTGAAATTATCACCATATTAATTCAAACCCTGCTTATCTCTTACCTAAACTAATAGCTAAGATTCTTGGTTGGTCTTTGAGTACTAGTCTCTCTTTTCTCTAATCAAGACATTCTTAAAGATGTGGCCCCAAAAGTGAACATCCCTAAAATCTTTTCACTGGTCAAACCTTTCAACATCATCATCTATTTTAATTTTGAATATGGGAAATATAAATATAGTTCAAGTACAAAAATCTCTTGAGGGAAAGGAGGGCCCTCAAAAAATTTTGAAGAATGTAAAGGGAGACAGAGCCAAGATGATAGAGCAAAGTCAGGGACTTGCCTGAACTCTTCCCAATCCCCTGCAAAATCCTTTAAACTCTAAACAAATTCTAGAGCGATAGAACCCACAAAAGATGGAGTGAAACAATTTCCCAGCCCGCGACAACTTAGAAGTTTGGCAGGAAAGTTCTGTTGTACCAGGGTGAGAGAGCAGCACAGTTCAGCCCATGTTGCACCAGCACAGACCAGGCTCCCATTAAACCAGGAACAGGACTCTGGGTGACTGAATTAGTGGCAGCAGTGGTGGTTTCTAAGACTCTCAGTCCATGGACACCAAAGGCAAATGAGAAAGTCAGCAAGAGAGGTCTGTCACAACTGGGTTGGAGTGGAGCAGAGTCAGGTCACAGTGGCACAGCCCTGGCCACAACAAAGCAGGAGCACGTCTTGTGAGTCACTGAATCAGCAGTGAATCGGGCTACTTCTGAAGCTCTTAGCCCATAGATGGTGAGAGGTATTGAATAACTGTTCAGAAGGAGATTATTGGGGTCTATGTGTTGACATTTTGGAGCACAACTCTGTTGCTTTAACCATACTTGAATCTTGGTTGAGTCCTAGGTGACATTCCCATAGTGAGAAGGAGCCCTAGCACACCAGAGCTTGTGGCCCCAGTAGAGCAGGGACCTTGGTCACAGTTTCAGGACAGAAAAGAATGCTTGCAGTCACTCCCAGACCAGAGCAAGGCCAATGGAGTAGTAAACATCTCTCCTTAGATGATACATAGTTAAAAATCAAATAATAGTCTGGGAAAACAATGAAAAAAATTCCCATCATGGAATGTTACTATGATCGCAAGAAAGATCAAAACAAACATTCAGAAAAAGGTAATAAAGTAAAAGCTCCAAAGAGAATCCAAAGCCTCCAAGAAAATTATGATTGGGTCTTAGGCAATGGGAGAGCTCAAAAAGCATTTTGAAAATCAAGTAAGAGAGGTAGAGGAAAAACTGGAAAGAGAAATGAGTGATACAAGAAAATCATGAAAAATGAAACAACAGCTTGGTAAAGGAGGCACAAAAACTACTGAGGAAAAATAATGCCTCAAAAAGCAGGCTAGACCAAATAGCAAAAGAGATCCTAAAAGGCAATATGGAGAAGAACGCCTTAAAAAGCAGAATTGGCCAAAGGGAAAAGAAGCACAAAAATTCACTGAAGAAAATAGCTCTCTAAAAAGTATTGACCAAATGGAAAACGAGTTACAAAGACTCACTGAAGAATTTACTTCTTTAAAAATTAGAATGGAGCAAATGGAAGCTAATGACTGTCTGAGAAATCAAGAAACAAGAAAACAAAACCAAAAGAATAAAAAATAGAAGATAATGTGAAATGTCTCATTGGCAAAACTATTGACCTGGAAAATAGATCCAGTAGAGAAAATAACAGAATTATTGGACCACATGAAAGTCATAATCAAGAAAACAATCTTTCATCTTTCAAAAAACTATCAAGGAAAATAGCCCTAATATTCTAGAATGAGAGCATAAAATAGAATAAAATGAAATAAAAACGATTAAAATAATATAAAAAAAGAATCTGCCAATTACTTCCTAAAAGAGGTTCTAAAATGAAAACATCCAGGAATATTATAACCAAATTCCATAGCTCCCAGGACAAGAAAAACATATTACAAATAGGCAGAAAGAAACAATTCAAGTCTTGTGGAGCCATAGTCAGGACAACACAAGATTTAGCCACTTTTACATAAAGAATCTGAGAACTTAGAATATGATATTCCATACTGCAAAAGAACTAGGATTACAACCAAAAATTGCCTACCCAGAAATCCTCAGCATAATCCTTCAGGGGGAAGAAATAGATATTCAATGAGATAGATGATTTTCAAACATTCTTGATGAAAACATCAGAGATGAATAGAAAATTTGACTTTCAAATACAAGATGCAAGAAAAACATAAAAAAATAAATAGGAAAAGGAAAACATCAGGGACCTAATAAGATGAAACTGCTTGCATTCCTGTGTGGGGAAAATACTTGTAACTCATAAGAACTTTCTCATTGTTAGAAGGAATATGTATAGACAGGAGGGATAGGCATGATTTGAATATGAAGGAATGATATCTAAAAGAAATAAAATTAAGAAGACAGGAATGTACTGGGAGAAAGGTAAAGGGAGAGGTAAAATAGAGTAAATTATTTCACATAAAAGAGGCTAAGAAAAACTTTTACAGTAGAGGGAGATGGAAGAGGAGTGAGGTGAGGGAGAGAGAGTGAATCTTGCTCTCATCAGAATTGGCTCAAAGAGGGAAAAACATACACACTCATTTGGCCGTAGAAACCTATCTTACCCTACAGGACAGTAGGAGGGGAAGAGGGCAATAGAAGGAGGGGTGAAAGAAGGTGGGAGGAAATTGGGGGAGAAGGTAGTAAGAAGCAAAACATTTTTGAGGAGGGACATGGTGAAAGGAGGAAAAGAATAGAATGATAGTGGGGAACAAGATGGAAGGAAATACAGTTAGCAATATAAACTATGAGAAAAAGGATTTTAACAAATTACTCTGATGAAGACTAAATTTCTCAAACATATAGAGAACGGAGTCAAATTTACATAATAAGAGTCATTCCTCAGTTAATAAATGATCAAAAGAAATGGATAATTTTCAGATGAAATAATCAAAGCTATCTATAGCCATTTGAAAATAAAAACTATTCTAACTCACTATTGATTGGAGAAATTCAAATTGAAACAATTCTGAGGAACTACCTCATACCTATTATATTGTCTAATATGGTAGAAAATGAAAACGAGATATTAATGCACTGCTGGTGGAATTGTAAACTGATTCAACCATTCTACAGAGTAATTTGAACTATTCCCAAAGGACTATAAAACTATGCATACTCTTTCATATGGCAACACCACTATTAGGTCTGTATCCCCAGAAGAAATAAAAAAAACAAAAAGGTAAAGGACCTATATGTGCAAAAATATCTATAGTAACTATTTTCTGGGGGCAAATAATTGAGAGTTGAGGGAATTTGCCATAAATTAAGGAATGACTGAACAAATTATGGTATGGAATGATGGAATACTCTTGTGCTGTAAGAAATAATGAGCAGGATGCTTTCAGAAAAAAAACTTGGAAAGATATGAACTGATGCAAAGTGAAGTGAATTGGGCACAGTGTAACAGACATAACATGATCAGCTGTGAACATCAAATATTTTCAGCAATACCATTAGCCAAAACAACTACAAAGGAATCATGAAGAAAAATACTGCCCATTTCCAGAGAAAGAACTGATGATAGCTAAATACAGATTGAAATGAGCTTTTTTTTAAACTTTATTTTTTTTTATTTTTTTCCCCCTTGATCTTTTTTCCTTTACAACATGACTATTATGGAAATGTTTACCATGTATAAATTGTTTTAAACCAACTTCTTTTTCAAAGAGGGGGAGGGAAGAAGGGAGAGAATTTGGAATTCAAAGATTTTTAAGTGAATGTTTTTACATGTTAACTGGGGAAAAATGCTAAAAACATCTTTATATAGAAATGTTAAAAATAAAGAAGAAATGAATAGAGAGATGATAGAAGAAAAAAGTAATAAAGAATGTAAAGTAGCTGTGATAACCCAAAATTTACAACTTTCACTCTAATTTTTTATCTTCTAGGGTTTCCAAAATACACATATTCTTAACAATGTATTATATTTGCCACATTATGCCCCTGTTCAAACAGCAATGACAATAACACTATAGAATTTTCTAATTCTTAATTCTAGGATAAAATTAATTCCTTAGCATGGCATTTAAGCTTCTACATAATCTCTTTGAGCAATATTTCTTGCTTTATTTCATATTTCTCCTCTTTGTGTAACCCATATTTTAGTCACAGTGAACTACTGGTTCTTCTTTAATCTCTTCCTGACCTCTACTGCTTTGTTATTTTGATATAAGGTGTCCCACATGCACAAAACACATTTATTCTTCATCTCCATCTCTCAGGATTCTTCCTCCAAAAACATCTCAGTGAGGTATAATCTTTCCAAAGTCTTCCATATCTCTAAAGTTGAAAGCAGTTTCTTCCACCTAAGATTTCTAGGATTGCTTTACTGGATCTTCCTTTTGCTCCATTACATTGCCCCACTGATACACACAATACGCACATCTTTGTGTGTGTGGGTGTGTACTTATACATGTGTATGTATATACACATATATATGTGCATATATGTATAATTCCCCCCTCCAATGGATTACAAATCCCTTGAAGGGTTTTCACAAGTATGTCCTTAGTATCTAACAGTTACTTTCAAATAATAGATGCTAAACAGATATTGCAGTTGCTTAAATCAACATGCTGAAGTCTCTTCACTTTGTATTCTTTATACGCTTGGCAATCTCATCAGCCCCCATGAGCCCTAATTCTTCTCTTGTCAGAACTCACGGTCCTTATCTGACACCATAGAACTGGAAAGAGTGGTTGATTTTGAGTGAGAAGACCCTAGTTCAAATTCTACCTCTAACATTTGTTCCCTTTGTGAACTTTAGCATGAAAGAATGCTTCTGAGACCCTCAAATTCCCCATCAAGAAAATGTAAAGGATGGACTACATAGCTTCTGAGTATGTTCTAAATATGTGATCAACTTGATATCTCACTGATATCTCAAATTCAACATGTCCCAAATAGCACTCATTGTATTTTCCCCTGAAATCAACATTCTGGCATTCTTTCTTTTTTTCTGTTAAAGTACCATTCTTCTAGATTCTAAATCTTTCACTGTTAGTCCTGCTGAGTTTCTTCTCTATTTCAGCTCCATATCTAATCAGTTACTAAATTTTATTGGTTCTACCCTTTCACACCTGTTGGGGTGGAGAACTTGCAGCCTTTGGTCATATGTGACCCTTTAGGTCCTCAAGTGCAACCCTTTCACTTAATCCAAACTGGAGACTTGTTTTGTGAAGTTTGGATTCAGTCAAAGGGCCACACTTGAAGACCTAGAGAGACACATGGGGCTCAAAGCTGTAGGTTCACTACTCCTGACCTACCTCATTTGTCTTCTCTCCACTCATAAACTGATCACCATAATTCAGGCTATCAAAATATCCTGGGTAGATGACTAGAATTGTTCTCTCTCTGATGTCCCTGACTCTTTCCAAATTATCTTCTTTCCAGTACACCCTCCACACAGCAACCCAAACAATATTCTCAAGTCATAGATTGAATGATGTGACATCAACTGCAGACATCTAGATGGTGTACTCGATAGAGTTTGAAAATTAGAGTCAGAAAGGTGTTAAGTCCAAACTCCGGCTCATGCCCTTATTTCTGTATGACCTTGAGCAAGTCACTTAACTTGTCTGCTTCAGTTTCCTCATCTGTGAAATGGGAATAATGATAGCATATCCTTCCCCAGATTGTAATGAGGATGGAATGATACAAACTTTAAAACATCATCTGTTATTATTTTTGTTCATTGCTCAAAACAAACATGAACAAACAAAAACAAAACTTTGAGTGACTTCCATTTGCACCTAAAATAAAATAAAAATTCTTCTATTTGCTCCTCCAAAATCTAACTCCCATCTAACTATGAATTGCACTGTTTCATAATAACTGTTACATGAACTTGAAACTCTTAAGCCATGTCTGGGGCTTCTTCCCTCCTTCCATGGATACCTTCAGAATTCTTGGCTACTTTCAAAGCAGTGGCTCAGAGGTCATTTTCTCCATGAAAACTTTCCTGCTCTGCCCCTACCCAGTTGATAAGTCTTCTTCCCAACTCAAATTACATTCTATTTACTTCTCCTTCTACATATTGAATCACTTCAGTGAGTAGACTGCAATCTTCTTGATAGCAGAGCAGTTGGTGATGTTTGTCATTGTATTCTCTAGCATTTGGATAGCACTTTAAGGTTTGCCAAGCTCATTTTAACCTCATGGCAACCCTGGGAGGCAGGTGCTATTATATTCCCATTTTACAGATGAGGAAACTGAGGCAGATAGAATAAATACTTTGCCTAAGATATACTGTTAATAAGTTTCTGAGGCTGCATTTGAACTCAGGCCTTCCTGACTCCAGGTTTGATAATCTATTCACTCAGCTACTTACCTGCCTTCTGCACAGGAGGCACTTAATGATATGTTGAATGTTTAATTAATATGTTGAATTGAATTTATTGAATTTTCAAGACTAGGCAGATGGCATAGAGGATTGCAAACTTGTCTGAAAGCCAGGATGACCCAAGTCAAAGCACACACTGACTATGTGAATCCGGACAAACAATTTAAACCTCTCAGTGCTCTAGGGTCTTGTGATGGCAAGCAAAGTAGGATCTTCAGCTGTTTTGGTTTTATTGTAATCAGGTGCCTCTGAATATTGCCTTTATCAAGGCTTTATTAGGAATAAAGTACAGAAACAAGGGTTTCTTTAACTAGAAACAGTATATGTATTTGTATTGTTAATTATTTTAATATGATTAAAGAGCTTCCCCACCCATTAATGGGCCTGCCCATTAAGGGGAGTTTGATTAGGGAAGATTTGTAGGAAGGCCCACACCTGTTATTAGTGAAGCACTGGTTCTCAAGGATTGTGATGCTCTTTGGCTCTGAAAAATGTATAAATGCTCTGAGGATGAGGTGGCTTAGTTTTAGGAAGAAGCTTTGTGTGCCAGATGAGACTGGAAGCTGCTAAGGAGCCCCCTAGCTTTGAAAACACAGATTTTGGTGCTTCTCTTTCTGGTAACTATGGTCAGAAAGTTGGATCTGTCTGTTGATCTATGGTATATATATTATGTCTGACCTTTGGAAGCCTGTCTGTGCTGTTTTGATCTCTCTGTACTGACACGTTCAGTGTGCTGACTTTTTCCCCTGAACTAAGTGAATGATACACATGCTTGATTAAAGTTAACCCCTCAAAAGTTGCCTTTCCTTTCATAAATGCAGATCTAAGAACCTATGATAGTAGGCCTCTCTGGGCATGTCTAGGTGCTTATTGCTACAGGCCTAGGGTCTGAGTAACACATTAAGACTAAGTTCCAGAGATGATGCTCACTTGCATTAGCAGAAGGAGTTTCTTTGCATGGTAGTACCCAATCCTACTGAAATCTCAGGTTCAATCCCTACCCTATTCACTTAGCTTTAAAAAAAATCTTTTTAAGTCTGCATTTAACAAACATTATGTAAAATGTGCTTTGGCACATGTATAGTAGAACGGAAAATGAAGGTGGTGCTTGAAACTTCAGATCTCAATTAAATATAGCTTGTTTTTCTATTTAGTCATGTAACGAGTTCAATTTGAATTATTTTCCAAATAGCAATTATGCTTTATGATCTTGTAGCCAGTGTGTGTAGGGGGAAGAGATGAATTGGGCTAAGAATATCTCAGAATCAGCTCTGTTTGTCAAATACGTTTTGTATACTGTCTCACGACAACCCCTTGGGGCTGTAATAGAGCTGTTATTATAACCCTTTAAATGCAGATATTCAGAAAAGATAATGACTTTTCCAAAGTCTCACAACCAGCACATGTCAGGTTGGCTTTAAATACCAGTCTTCTTCACTCTAGGGCCAGGGTTTTATTCATAGGCCATACTGCCTCAAAAGTTTCTTTTAATTCATCAATGTAACTTATGTTTCAGGTATTTAAGGATTCATAATTTCATGGATTTGAATGTTTCCTCAATCTATGCAGATCACATCTGCTCCATGATTCCATAGACAGTTTTGGAAAAAATGCATAGCTGTTCCTCTAACCTGCCAGTGATCTTCACAGAAGACAGGTATTGATATACCGGCCCATACTCCATGTATTTCCACTTGGTCAGTTCTGTTTAAATCAGACATATGTTTTCCCCCAAAGCACTGGGTTGTGCAAAACCAGGCAGTAAAAACTACAGAGATTATGATATCAATGGGGCAAGAACTTCCTCAATAACTTCAATAGTGACACATTAGACAAAAATGATAGGAAGGTAATTTTTTTAAAAAGCACACTAATACACACACTCACACACACACACAAACACATCTGAAATGGTTAAAATATATAAACACTGTAACAGATAGTGGCCACCTCCATAGTTTCAGGCTAGTGTTCAGCCAGTGCTCATCTGTAACTCCAGCCCACAAGTGAGGTCGCAGAGCAAGGGGATGAGGGTACCGTTGGACTAGGGCAGGGGTGGGGTACCTGCAGCCTTGAGGGCACCATGGCCCTCCATGTTCCCAAGTGTGACCTTTGATTGAATTCAAACTTCACAGAACTCAGCCCTCTTATCACTCTAGGAGAAATCTAATAAATTTGACACTTTGTCTAAGGGGAAAAACAGTTCTGAAATTTGATTGTGGAAGTTGTCATTTGAAGTGTTGTCTTTTGTGAGGGAGGCAATGTGAAATGTTGCAGTTGCTGCATTCTCACTATTTCTCATGGAAGAAATACCAAAGAATCAAACTCAAAATTTGAATTCTAATTAAAATGTTGCTTAATGTACCAGTCTCATTGGGACAAATTACCAAAGCTTGTTTTCCACTGGAATTGACTCCAGAACAAGAAGAGGATTCAGGATAGGCTCAGAAAGGGATAGCAAGTTGTGAATAATTTAATTCTCCAACTCTAGAGGTGCAGATATATGGAGGGAATGATCTATACTTAGAATAGTCTGGAATTTTTCCAAGATCGTATGAGGCTACTTTAGGAGTTTGGGAAAGGGGTCGCTAAGTTGTACAACAATGACAAACCAATGATTTGGCTGCATTGGTGATTCCTGACCTACATTTTGTAGAGCAGCCAGACCATTTATTGTCCTGGTTATTCCACCTCTGTTCCCGAGTTTATGAGATGATATTCATTAGGATATTCAAAATTTAAAAAAAAGAAATCTGACTTTTGCCTCTGCTCAAGATCCCAAGATATAGTTTCACCAAGTTTTCAGTCAATCTTGTTATTAAAAGATTTCAAACTGCTAAGAGCTGGGGAAGCAAAGACATTCTCTTCAATAAATCAATATTGTTGATTGAGAATCAATCCTGCTTGATTTTCTTCATTTCTCATGCAGGTGAAAACAAAAAGGTAGTAGTGATTTTGGCATCAGAAAGAAAATAAAACCACAGAATGATAGAAACTTTCAGGAAAAATAATTTTCCATTTCCTTTAAGGAAAAACACTGGGTCTGAATTTTCCATGTTCCGACTTATAAAGCCTTATGTAGACTAAAGATGGATGTAGTTCTGTAGTATTTATGACAGAGTCGCTCAAATTCAGATTTGGATATGAGAGTGCAGGTAGAGGTGCTGACTTCTGGCTGGCTGAATAAAGTCCTTAATGGGCTTTGAACATCTAGACCCAGAGGCAATGCTGCTGCCTTATTACCACTTAAATGGACTACTCAGCAGGAATTAGCATGCAGTTTGAACTGAGTCTGTCCCCTTAGGCCAGAGCACCCCTGCTTTCCTTTCAAGGTGCTTGACTTTTTCCAGGGTAAACTTCATTACACTAAAGGTACTTGCCAAGTGATAACAATGATTGCCAAGTTGTTCCTCTATCCAAGGTAACTTGCTGATAAATCAATATTAGGAGGCCACTTTAGAATAGTGTGTATATTTTGGGATATGCATATATATATATATATATATACACGCATATATGCATATATATATATATATATATATATATATATATATATATATATATATATATATATATGAGACAAACTCGACCCACAAGAAAGGTATCAAGAAAAATTTATTAAATTTAATAAAAATTTATTAAAAGTGGAATTCAGAAGAGGAAAGGTCTTCTGCATTCCTCCCCTGGAAGGAATGGGTAGCTTCCTGCATGGTCATCAGAAGGACTACAACAGGTGAGGATGAGGCATGACCCTTATAAAATTCCTAAACTTTGGATCTCCCCCATACTGTTCCCTGGCCATGTGCCTTCATATTCTCCTCTGATACACTTTCCCACAAACAACTTATTGAATATGTACAGTAGTTTTCTGACCTTCACCTCACTGTATTAGTTCATACCTTCCCCCATCAACTGGAAGTATGGAAAAAAACACTTCTCCTGTTTCCCACAAAATATATATATGCATATATATATGCATATATAATTTTGTGTGTATAGCTATAACATAGATATTTATTATATATGTATATATGTACATGAATATGGATATACAATTATCCCTTCCACATTGCTGAATTAAGAAATGATGTCCCATGATATGGAAAATAGATGTCAAAATTTTGACCTTCCCTTTGAACCAGAACGAAGTCTGAATTTTCTATTTCTTTTATGTCATGTTCGATGAGGCTTATTGTAAAATTAGGATTCAGTATTTGGTCATAGTGTTGAGGTTTAGGGTTACTCAGAAATAACACAACAGCGGGTCCTGCCCAAATGAGTTCCACTCCAGCCTTCTTTCAGTCAAAGGAAAACAAAATTTATTAAAGATCCACCATATTGGGTACACTCTTTAGGAATCTGAACATTTGTAATGCTAATGCCAGCAGGCTAGATTGAATCTAAGCTAGATTGAAACTGAACACCTTCATAGAGGCAAGATGGATCTCATGTACAGAAAGACTGTGGGAGGGATCTAGGGGTAGTCAAGTAGTCCTAGGTGATGCCAGGAGGGATTTGGGTAGGGTCTTAATGGGAGTGGTCTATAGACTGGGGTAACTAGAGATGGGACTCCAGGAACCAAAAGAATGGGATCAAGGGTGGGAAGTAACTGAAGGCTACCTGGAGATAATGGAGGGCTAATTAAGGTTAAGGATAACAAAGATGATGAGAATGAAAGGCTTGTGGCCTGAGGCAAACACCAGATCAAATGGAAAGATTCAAGGAGAGTTCAACGGGATTCACAAAGCCTATAATACATCTGTGTCTTCTGTGTTATCTGCAACTTCTACAAAATTTCCCCAAATCTCATTTAATTTCTTATGGCAACCCTGATATATTAAAATTATGATGGGAAAGTTGTGATGTGGAAGGGATAATTATATATCTATATCTATCTATCTATCTATCTATCTATATATATATATATATATATATATGTGTGTGTATATCTATGTATATGTTTGCATGTGTGTTTACATAATGCCACTGAGCATCATGGTCTCTCAGAACAAGTCATTCATTCATCCCCAGCCTCTTCTTCCTCACACAAAAGGCTTTGCAAAGTGAACAGATATTTAGTACAGACCTTCAAGGAGATGGGGCTCTGCTCTAATTAGAGAGAAGCAAACAAGATAAGCTTCATTTTCAGCCTTGCTTCTGGATATGTTCAGACAGGGCAATAGGCAATAAATGGTTATTAATGAGCTGGTTTGACCCAAAGTCTTGAGCATTGCCTGCACCTTTGAAAGCTTCATCATCTCTCTCCTCAGTGGCGTTAAGGGGTAAGGTTTGGGAGAACTGAAGAGTTGATCACCCAGAAACAGAAAGGGAGTAATTCTTTGCTAATCAAAAAGCCTTAGAAAAGCCAGGAATAGGAGAGGTGGAAGAGGTCTCAGAGATCATTTATGATCTCTCTCATCTTACAGAGGAAGAAAAGGAATGCCTGACACAAACCATGCCCCAAATCACATAACTAGTAATCAGGAGAGCTAGAAATGCTGTACACCACTATGAATTCTCTTAACTACATAATCCTAGGTGAAACACACAAACATACACACACATACATATTGACATTGGCTTTGGTTAGCATCAGTATTATACATATATACATGCACATTTATATTTTGTAAAGAAAAACATATCATTTTTTTTATAAATGACTTTTGAGAAAATCTGAATGGATACCAGTAAAGCTTCTGAAATATTTTAGAAATCAGGGTCTTATATGAAGGTAGCCAAATTATGTTCTTAGATATTTGAAGCAATTACCCTGAGCAAGAGGAGTAGTTTAGGGTAGTGACTAGAGAGTCAGTCATAGAAATGAGAAAGCTTTGGTTCAAGCTCTGTGGCTGACATAAACTAGCATATCACTTTATCTCTCTCTTCTAGGCCAATGATCTCCAAAATATTGGGCATAGAATAACTTCAGAGGAAGTTGTAGATTAACAGCACCAGCCCCCCAAAAGAAGGTCAATCAAATGGAAAGGTAGAAAGATGGGTCTTATTCTCCCTAACCCTCTCAGGTCATATTGCAAACAAGTGCTGTAGGCAAAATTGCCCATGCCTCCACTCCACCTTGCAGATACTACAGAAACCTTTCACCACAGAGCACTGAATAATCCCTTTCCCCATTTATCCACACACACTTTTTATACCCCAAGAGTGGAGCATGAGGAGGAAAGAATGAATAGCACAGGAAGAACAGGCATGGATGAGTTGGAATGACATGATTTTCCCCCAAAAGACTCCTGATCTCTGTCAAAAATAGTACCATCCTTCCAGTCACACAATGCTTGTCACCCTAGACTTCTCACTTTCCTGATCCCTCAACTTATCCAAACAGTTACTAAATCTGACATTTCTTTCTCCACATTTCTTCCAACTAACCAAGAATATTTTATAGAAAAGTTTATGATCTGCATTGGTGAATGAAATTGTCATACTTGTACTGCATTGTAACAATGAAATCACTAGTCCAGAATCAACGTCCCCCTAAAAAAAAAACCTCACAAACAAAAAATTAATATTATTTTCACTAGTTTCATGCTTGCCATTGTTATATCGCTAATTCAACCTAAGGTTGAATGTGAGAGGAATTTTGTGATTTTATTGCTGTTCAGTCTTGTCTGATTCTCCATGACCCTAGTATGGGTTTTCTGGCAAAGGTATTGGAGTGTTTTACCCTCTCCTTTCATAGCTCATTTTACAGATTAGGAAACTGAGGAAAAATGATTAAATGACTTGCCCAAACTCACTCAACTAGAAAGTATCTGAGACCAGATTTGAACTCATGAAGAGTGGTCTCTCTTGACTCCACAACTACCCATTCTATCCACTGTTCTGCCTCTAATCATACTTGTCTCTGTAGGACTTTTTTTCCTGTAAGTGAAATTGTTAGCGATGAGTGGGTTGTGTTTCTGTGAATACTTATTTCCTTAACCTAATAATATGTTTCATGCAGCCTCATTAGGGTCCCTTCACACATCAAAACAGTGTTAAAAGTAAAATGTAACATCATTTTCAGAAGCTTAATTTTTGACAACCTAATAGAACTTAATGAAGGAAATAGCCATCAGCTAAATAAACAAACCAATTAGTTGAGACCAGAAGGTACAATATCCTAATGTGCTGACTGTTAATAAACATTTTCCAGTTGACAGATATTAGCTATGATGTGAATACATGCAGATATTATGAATATGCACACATACATGCATAGGCTTCAAAAATGACTAAAGTATTAAAAGCTGAAAAGAAGCAAAAAAAGAAAAAATAACAAAACAAAAATAAAAAAAAGCAACAATAACCACAGAAAATAAAACTACCTGACCAAAAAGAAGGTCACAAATATTAAAGGAAAATACTCTAACATTAAATAACAACCAAGAAAACATAGCCTAGAAGTTCTTAACCTGAGTTCCATGGACCAAGAGTCTGTGGAAAGATTTGAAAAGACCCATGAACTTGCATGGAAAAACAAATTGCACCATTGTTTTCACTAACCTATGAATTTTAATATTTTCTTCAATTATTTTAAAAAAGTATTGTGAAGGTAGAGCCAAGATGGTAGAGCAAAAATAGAGAACTGCCTGAGTTGTCCCCCCCGAAACCCCTCAAAATACCTGTAAAAATTACTCTAAACAATTTCTAGAGGAGCAAAAGCCACAAAATGACAGAGTGAAACAGATTTCTACCCCAAGACAATCTAGAAGGCCAACAGGAGGGTTTTATTGCTCCAGACTTGTAGTGAAGTTCAGCCCAGCAAGGGCCATGTAGGCCTATGACTGAAATAGGCCTCAGAGCATGCAACCACTGGCAGCTGTAGTGGTTTCCAGACTTTGCAACCACCAAACAACAAAGATAGCTTCAAAGGTCAGTGGGAAAGCTCTCTCATTTGGGTAAGAAAAGAATGTATTTTGGTCCCAGTCACAGCCCCATGGCAGCCTTTTAGAGCTCTTAGCCTACAGACAGTGGGGGAATCGATACACTGATCTGAGTCCCAGTCCTAGGTGGTGGTCCTGGGGCAAGGAGGAATGCTAGTATGACAGAGTTGATGGTGGATGTGGAGAGGGAATCTTACTTGAACTTCCAGGCCAGGAGAGGAGTAAACACCTCTCTTTTGATCATACCACTTTAGATGAACTGAGAATTTATAGGTCCCTAGAGATATCTCTGAAACAGCCCCACAAAAGCCCTGAATCTTGGGGCAATACACCCTCCACTTAGCAAAGAGCTCAAAAGTCAAGTTATTGGCTGGGAAAATGACAAAAAAGGGAAAAATAAGACCATAAAAGTTTACTTTGTTGGTGAATAGTTATTTTCTTATGACAAGAAAGATCAAACCATATAACCAGAAGAAGACAGCAAGGTCAAGGCTCCCACATACAAAGTCTCCAAGAAAAATATGAAAGGTTCACAGGTGATGGAAGAACTCATAAAGGATTTTGAAAATCAAGTAAAAGCAGTAGAGGAAAAATTAGGAAGAAAAATGAGAGTGATACAAGTAAATCATGAAAAACCAAGTAAGTAAGTTACTAAATAAGACCCAAAAAGGCTGAAGAAAATAACACTTTTAAAAATAAACTAACCCAAGTGTCAGAAGAGGTCTAGTAAGCCAATGAGGAAAAGAATGTCTTGAAAAGCAGAATTGATCCAATGGAAAATAAGGTCTAAAAGCTCACTGCAGAAAAGAATTCCTTCAAAATTAGAATGAAGCAAATGAAGCTTTACAAAACAAACTAATAGAATGAAAAAATAGAAGAAAATGTGAAATGTCTTACTGAAAAAACAACTGACCTGGAAAATAGATCCAGGAGAGATAATTTAAAAATTATTGGTCTACAAAAACAACAAAAGAGCTTAGATATAATTTTTCCAGAAAATATCAAGCAGAACTGCCCTGCTATTCTAGAATCAGAAAGTAAAATAGAAATGGTAAGAATCCTACTGATCACCTCCTGAAAGAGATCCCCAAAGGAAAACTCCTAGAAATATTGTAGCCAAATTCTAGAGTTCCTAGGTCAAGGAGAAAATGTTACAAGCAGCTAGAAAGAAACAATTCAAGCACTGTGGAAACACAATCAGGATAACACAGGATTTAGCAACCTCTAAATTAAGGGATCAGAGGGCTTGGAATATTATATTCCAGAGTTCAAAGGAGCTAGGATTAAAACCAAAAATCACCTGCTAAGAAAAATTGAATGTAATACTTCAGGGTAAAAAATGGAATTTCAATAAAATAGAAGAGTTCTAAGCATTCCTGTTGAAAAGGCCAAAGCTGAATAGAAAATTTGACTTTCACATACAAGAATCAAGAGAAACATGAAAAGGTAAACAGAAAAGTGAAGCTGGAAGGGACTCATTAAAGTTGAACTGTTTACATTCTCTCATGGAAAGATGATATTTGTAACTCAGGGGATCTTTCCCAATAAGGGAATATCTATTTATCTATCATCTATCTATCTATATTTATATCTATCTATACATGTATACACATTTGTGTGCATGTATGTATGTGTAGACTCGATATGTTTATGTATATACGTGTATTTATGTATGTGTGTATGCATGGATATATGTATATATACATACATATATTCTATATATAATGTGTATGTATGCGTGTGTATACACACATGTATATATATATATATATATATATATATATATATATATATATATATATATATGCACACACACACAGAGAACATAGTGTGAGCTGAATATGAAGGGAGGATAACAAAAAATTGAAACTAATATTGAGAGGAATATACTGGGAAAAAGAGAAAGGGAGAAGTACAATGTAGTAAATCATCTCACATTAAAGAGGTAAGAAAGAGGGAAAGAGTGAGGATGCGAGAGGGAATAATCAATCTTTACTCTCAAGGAATTTGGCTTAAGGAGGGAATAACACACATTCAATTGGTTATGGAAATATATCTTACCCTGCAGGAAGGTAGGGGGGGAAGGGGATAGGAGTAGGAAGATAATAGATGGAGGGAAGAGATAATCAGAAGCAAACACTACTGTAGAGGGACATGTCAGGGGAGAGAATGGAATAAATGGATGACAGGACAGGATAGAGGATAGTGTAGTTAGTCTTAAGCAACATGTTTTTTATGGAAGTAGTGTGCATGTTTACACATGTATGACCTATATGACATTGCTTGCTTTCTCAATGAGGGTGGGTGGAGAGGGAGGAAGGGAAAGAATGTAGAAGTCAAAGCTTTAAAAAATAATGTTAAAAATTGTTTTTTCATGCAACTGGGAAATAAGACATGCAGGCTATGGGGTATATAAATATATCTTGACCTACAGGAAAATAGAGGGGAGGGGGAATGGAGAAGGGACTGGTGATAGAAGAGAAGACAGATTGGTGAAAGGGGTGGTTGCAGTGCACACTCTCCTGTGGTGGGATGAGGGCAAAAATGGGGAGAAAATTTGTAATTAAGAATCTTGTGGAAGTGAATATTGAAGGTGGAAAATTAAAATTATATGAAAATAAGAAAAAAATAATGATAATGGGAAAAATATTCCAAGAAGGGGAGATTTCCAAAATGGGATATAACACAAAAGAGATCAAATTTACTATTCTAGAATAATTAAAGACTTGCATATTACTCCTGTTGTACTCTGATTTATCACATAATCCATGGAAAGAAGGAAATGTTTTTATTTGGTGGTGTTCTTCGGAAGAGTTACCATGGCCAATGAATTCCTCAGGAAATGGTTATCATACAAAGGATTAGTCTTTTCCTTGGAAATAAACTGTTTCTGAGACCATACGTGAAACCATCATGGCTACCTGCATGAGCTTGTGCTTCATTCTTACAGATTTTGAGAACCCAAGGTCACCACCATGTCATAATGAGGCCTTGACTTTTTATGTCTGAGAGGCATTGGAAACAAAAGCTTCTGAAGAATTAAATTTAAAGATCATCCTATGGGAAATGGAGATACACACGATGGATGTGAACAGCTTGGAGCTAATTACATATGAGGGATTATATAGGGAAGTGGTGGAGGGAGATGAGCTGGTCACATAATGGAGAATAAGGACAACTGATGGATAATCAGCATCCTCTGTTGGCATACTCACAGTATCAGAAGAACTTGAGGATAGCTTCTAGTATAGTGAGTGGAACACTTGTGAAGCACTTGTGGGAGGATATGGAGAGAAGTTTCACAGGATGGGCAGGCACAGACAAGTCATAACCTGTGCCATTAGAAGAAATACCTTTATCAATGGAATTGTAGACCTTATGGAGTACTTCAGTCCATAAAATTCTAAACTTTTCATATAGAATCTGGAGAGAATGGAAATGTGGCTGAAGGGCAGGGAGGCAGAGAATAAACCATGGATGGAATAGGAAAGGGAGCAGAATGACTAAAATGAGAGCAATATTTTGTCCCTCCTCCCATTCAGATTAGGCTAGATTTTTTTTTGTTTTCTTTTTTTTGTTTGTTTTGTTTTTTCCTCCAGACTGTTATCACTTCCATAGGGGCTGATTCCAAAAAAGACACATTCAGTTGCAATGGTTCTCAGATATTTGCCAGATAGATCAAAAGAGTAGATTCATTTAGCTGAATCAGCTTAAGGAGTTTTCAATGCTTATCCTTGTTGAATGTCTTTCTACTACAGGTAAATGAATGTTTAACTTTCAATGAGCTACCAGTCACTCATTTGGTTCTAATGCCGAATTTAAACTACTAGGGAATGGTCTGAGTCTGGGCTAGCTCAGCACTTCAGTAGAGATAAAAGCTAAATAGAAGTGGGAGTAGCAGCTGCTATAGAAATAGAAATAATGTAAGGAAACACAGAACCTCTGCTGTTGTAGCGGAAAAAAGCCAGAGATTAAAAAACTTCTGTAATTTGGGAAGCTCAGTGGTCACTTTTAGCATTCATCATTGCAGGCCCCTTGGAGCTCTGTACTTTGTCATGTACTCGGCCAGAGTGGGCTAGTTTCACGTAGTTTCAGTCTGATATTGGAATGAAATAAAGTTCTCATAGGTCATTCAACAATTAGAGATAGTTGATTTCGTCAATATAGAAAGGATACTCAAAAACAATACTCAGCTAAGGTAGACAAAGTCCTCATTTCCAAAGGAATGGCATCTGATCACTGAGGCAAGATTTGCTCACTAACGACCTTGGGACATCTACCAAGTCTAATTTGACATGTCTTTTTATACTCTTAAGTGAACAGAAGCCAGTTAACATAGTGTGATCACAACAAAACCTGTTAAAACTTAAAGTTTAGTCCCCTCTTCCAATTCAGTCTTTTTGACTAAGGTTGAGTTATCTTTTAAGGAATGAACTAGCCCAACCTATATGAGTAGTTATGGGGAGGTGCAAAGTGGGGGACAATGATAGATGTTGCACAGGATTTTCGTAACATAACCTCAGACAATGGATATAAGCTTGATTCCCTAGGCCAATAGCTGAATGAGCAGGAAAGATGGAAACTGAACCCATTCATTGTTCTTTGGTTCAGAGAACTGTGCTCTTTCTATTGCAAACACAGCATTTATAAATATTTTATGTAATTTTTATTAAATTGTTGTGTCACAATTTAATAATCAAGAAGCAGTGTATCATGGCACATTTTGCATTTTACAAATATGTTATTCCATATTCAATATCAAATTTTGCCAATATAAGCTCAGGTAGATCCTATCAAATGGAAAAGATTTCAATTATGAGCCTAGTAAACACTTGATATATTTGCCAAATCAGAGACGTTAGGCAAATATGAGTTTTGAGAACAAGATACTTAGCAGAATATTAACATTATCTCATGAGTGGAATGCAATTCAGGAGAAAATGAGCCCGGAGAACCTGCAGAACCAAATCATTCTCAAATCATTTGGTAAACCAAACCAGGAGGACAAAAATACACCTGAACTGGAACAGAACTTTCAGTACTTTGGTGATGGTATCTTTTCATCCTTATTTAATGGAAGAACCATCACAGTTGGTTTCTACTGACCTCAAATATAACCTAATGGATTATGTGAGGAAGTTTCACTAAATTTTAATGATGTCAAAGAAAATGACTGGATTTAATCCTTTTCAAGCAGAAAAGAATCTGTATGGGAAGTGACATAACTTTAAAAAAAGGCATCTTGGGATTAGATTTTTGAGATATTCTCAAAGGAGCAATAAATTGAAAAAAAATGTAGGGAAAAATAATTTATCATTCTAGATTTCACCCCCTCAAGAATAGATGACTGAAAAGATTTCAGCAATTACTGATCTATATGCATGCTTTCTCATCTCTATGAAATATTTTTGAGTTCGTGCATTTATCAGGTATACAGAGGTCCATGCATGAATCAAAGATCAAGAGGCAGCATAGCATAGTAGACAGACTGTGGCATTTGGTGTTAGTGAAATGAGTTCAAATCTCACTGTAGCCTTTTGCTAGTTCTTTGACCCTAGGCAAGTGGCCTAACTTCTGTAGGTCTGCCTACATCCCACAACTGCAAAATTAGATTAGACTCCATGGTCTCTGAGGTTCCTGTCAGCTCAAAATGCATGATCCTATGTAATTGAAACAAGTAAAAAGAGCAGGAAGATTTTCACACACAATATTCTACAGCACACCATATCTATACAGGTCAAGCCAACTGATGTGAAATACATAGCAAACACTATATTCCACTGTGTTTATTGAGTAAAGATAAACATTTAACTTGGTAAAATTAAATACAGCCTTAAACTCTCTCCACAATCAAGATTTATTCCACATATAAGTTAAAATTATACAAAATTATCTGACAGATTTAACAATGGAGATAGCTTTCCTCAATGATTTGACCAGTTCCAACATTCAGTCAAGAGATGCATCAAATGGTAGAAATGCTCACTAAAAGATTTCTGTGATATCATGAAAAGAATTGTATAATACCTATGTAGAAATAGTGTTAATTTTATATGATAAAGATCTCTGGCAACTCTTGCTTGCACAGGTAGTCATGTGTCAGTGGTATCAAGGCCCAGAAAACTGTTCTTAAAACCTACATTCTCTTAAAAGAATTTATTCTACTTACCGACAGTACAAGAAATGAATGGTTCAATAATGCACATTATCAAATTACAGCGAGCAGCTGGTTGGACTAATAGTTTAGTTTACCTATATCAATATATTGCATGTGTGTATGCATACACACATTGTAACTATATAATATACACATATCATATACATAAATACATAATAAATATTTGTATCTTATGTGTATATGCATATATATTTGCATGAAAAGAATGTTGAACGTAGATCTGTGAGATCTCATTTTAATTCCTGGTCTACCACTTAGCCAGATACATGATCTTAAGTAAATCCCTTAACCATTTCTGGACCTGTTTCCACATCTGTAAAATGAGATTTGATTACTTGTCATCCACAGTCATTTCTAGCTCTAGATCTGTGGTTCTGTACTTTTAGATAAATGTATGAATTATATTCATATACTTAGATATATTTCTATTGCATAGGTATGTATACATTTAGCTAATAACACATTATATATATACATGTTTGTGTGTGTATGTAACTTCAGTATTTACTACAAAAGAATAAGGTAGACTCAGAATTGAATAGGAAAGGAGATAGATATGTGAGAAATTGTTCCTTATATCAAAAGTCCACCTTTTTAGCACTGATAGTCCTCCAATGACATTGCATGACTTGAAGTCATTTAACAACATATTCCCAAAAGAATAAAAATTGCAGGTGGTCCAAAGGGCAAAGGGAAAATACATGGTGGGTATAAGTAAGTAGGATGTAACATATTACAATCAATGACTTCTGAGTGAGTAGTGGCATAAAAGGTGATATCAAGGACTTGCAAAAATGATGGAGGAGGTAGGGCCAGTTACAGAGTAAAGAGTGATGAATAATCTGTCAGTGTCCCTGAAATAGTAAAAGAAGTAGATAGAGGCCTTGAGAGTACCAGCCAGATCATCTTTGGAGGATTTGCGAAAAGGTTCACATTAAGTACAATGTAAAGAATGTTCATTTAATGAAGGCAAACTGGGGAAAAGCACCAAAATTTGATATTTTGGTAACCTGTTCTTTACTGCAATTGAAGGAATACCCACTCCGGTGAGGCCACATATCTATTGAAGTTCCATACTACCATTAATTAATTAAAAATAATCTACTATTCTAAAAGATTCTCTCCATGACATTGCTTTGTATGCGTTTCTATAAATATCTATAGACACAGACTTTAATCTGAACACTAGCACGTAGTGCTATTGCTATTAAACAATAATTGATTTCCAATAATTTATCTATTTTGGATTCAGAAAAAGTGATATAACTGCTGACCTTCAGTTTTAAGAGCAGCTAAACAAGCATTGAAGCAAATGTTTAATTGTGGAACATGTTTAATGCCCATGTTTAAGGGAATCAAACAAAGAGTATGGGTGACTCCAGTATAGAACAGGAAGCCCAAAACCTATTCAGTTTGATCTCAAAAATCACAAAGCACATTCTGCAGAAAGATGCAAAATGGTGGCCCATAAGTGAGAATAGCACCTTTTGCATGGGTAAAACAGCTGATGCTGCCTGTTGTCACTTTCGCTCTACAGCTAATTAGTCTTTCTGCTGATGTGCAGAAAAACGGGAATGGAAAATCTTCACATTAATTTCCATTGTCAGAAAACAAATCAACTGAGCAATTTGAAATGCAAAGTACTGGACAGAATGATAAATCCTAACTTACTTGCCTGGAGGTTCTAACCCTTACATGCAGTTGCTGGTGGGTAGACATAGGAGGGAGAGAAAAAGAAAGGAGGCCAGGTTGTGTGCTAAGGAACCAGGGGTAAAATCCCTGTTACCTTTTTTTGACCAATTCTCAGAGTATTATTAGTTGTTAAAAAGAGAATTGATATAGTCTCATGATTCTATTTGGTACTGTATATACAGTTCCATGCCAGGTAAATAAATATTTGTTCATCTTTTTTTTTAAAGATAGCTACATTTTATGTCTAATACCTTTCTTTGGCAATCATTCAACTTTGTGGCCTCATAATAAGACAAAAAGTCCTGAAGAGTTTGTTCCTAACTAGAGGTCTCATTTTAAAATCATGATAATATTATATATACGTAAATATCATATATTATAATAGTAATGGGAAAATTCATTTTGCTAAATGCTGATTGTTTGATAAGGAAATGTGGCATATGCAGAGAGGGTAAGTTGATCAGGATCTATAAGACCTGGCTTTTACTCCTGATTTTGCAAAAAAAATCAATTCTATTGAACATAATTTTGTTAAGCACTTACATAGTATGCTGGTTAGTAAGAGAAATAAAGATGAAAACAATAATAAGTCACTTTTTTCCTTGAAAAATTTGTATTATAGGGGAGATATGACCTAATCAAATGTAAGGAAAATTAAAGGTGGACTGTAATAATGAAAAGGATTTGTAGTTGAATTGTTTCAGTCACATCCGAGATTTGGTGACTTCTTGTTTTATGTAAAAGGGACCAGAATGGTTTGACATTTCCTTTTCCAGCTCATATAGGAAACTGAGGCAAACAGGGGGAAGTGACTTGTCCAGGCTCACGCAGTTAATAAGAGTCTAGGGTAGGAACATAAAATTTCCTGAATCCAAGCCTGGCCTTTTACTATGCCATCCGGCTGCCTAATGTAAAGGATAGATCCAGACAAAGTTCTCTGAGGAAATTGAAAAAAAGGGAGAAAGTTTATCTACCTGTGGGAATCATAAATTTTTTAGAAAAGACATGGCACTTGTGGCCTTGAATGGCTTTCATTATAAAGAAATACTTGGCAGAGGAGTTCATCCTTAGCATGGGGAATGGTATAGATGTGAGAAAAGTCACAGAGATAGAAGAATAAAGTATAAGAACAATAGATGTTGAGTTCTCTAGTTTGCCTAGAATATGGCCTCCAGAAGAGGGATTAGGATAAGATAAAGCTGGACTGATTGGAGCTAGATTGTTGAAGGCTTTGAATGTACTGGTAAATAAATTGTACTGTTTTCAATTGTCAATGAGGAGCCAATCAAATTTCCTAAACTAAATAGTGATGTGATGCAATTGGATGATTAAGAAGATTTTATAGCCACTGAGGAAAAATAATAAATAAGGCACTAATAAGCAATGGAAAGAAGGAAGATGATCTGTTGGGAGTGCGATCCAAATGTCCAGGCAACACACAACCAGTACCTGGAATAGAGTGGTCTAGTGGGAATGAAAAGTAGAGAAAAGGTACAAAGATATTTTTATAGAGGTAAACTCAATCTGGTTTGGTACTTGATTGTATGAGCAAATAAGAGAGAGATTCCTAACAAATGACTCAGGTTTTAAATCTGGGTGACTGGAGAGAATGTTGGTACTGTCACTGATCAAGTCTTTCTACCTTCTGTAATGGCAGTCAAAAATCTTCTCCACCAATTAATAGGCCTCTGATGAGGCTATTAAGGGAAGCTTGATTAAGGGAGGCTAGATTTATATGAAGGCAGATAACCTTTTGTTACTTGCTAATAAGGCATTAAGTCATTAGGGTCTTGCCCTCTGGTTCTGAAGACTCTCTCTCTCTCTCTCTCTCTCTCTCTCTCTCTCTCTCTCTCCATATATATATATATACATATAGGTATATATATAGGTATATATGTACATATCTATATGTGTGTGTGTGTGTGTGTGTGTGTGTGTGTGTGTGTGTGTACAATTGGAAGAGTGTGTGGTTCAGCCAGATGAAACTGGGTAGCCTTTAAGGAGCGCCTCTCCCGGGTGTTGGTGCTTCTCTCTGGTAATGATGTATGTCTTGTCGGTGGTCAGACAGGTGGAAGCTCTGTCTGTTGCTCTGTTTGTTATTTCTGCTTGTAATTTCTGTTTGTATTTTCTCTGCAGGTCAGGATGCGGACTTTTTCCCCTGAGCTAAGTAAATGACATTTGTGCTTAATTGAAGAAAGATTATTAACTTCTCAAAAACTGCTTTCCTTAGAAAAGTAGATCTAAGAACCAGTGATATAGGCCCTCCTCTGTATGCCAGGGTGCTTGCTGTTACACATTCTTGTGCCTCAGTTTCCTTTTATGTAAAATAGAGATAAAAAATATCTGCCTAACTTCATAGATTTGTTATGAGTAATCAATGAACTAGTGATTTAAAAACTCAAAACATTATAAAAATGTACTCTCTGTAGGAGATGCAAACCAGGTGTGTAGAAGAGCATGAAGTAGACTACTGCCTCTCTGACTTTTCATGGGTTGGACAAATGTATTGTGTCTGTTCTATTGCCAGCTGCTTCTCTCACTGAAACACTGAGCCTTTGAGGAGAGAATGTTCACATCCAACCTCTGGTGAAATGTAGCTGTGATTTGTGCACTCATTGTTTGTCTCTGAAACTTGTTATGGTCTTCACGTTTTGCCTATTAATTAGAACATATGAACAGTTACTGTCATTTTATGGGGAATTTAATAATAGATATCAAATATTAAAATACTGAGTACAAAGATGCTGGAAACTGGAATACTGGATGTACAGGCAAATACAACACATTACTGTTGTTACGTTAAGGAAATGACAAAGTCTTTTCCTTTGCTCCCCAAAGATTTTTTTTTTAAAGAAATCATCAGCTAAGAGCAGTGGAGAGCTGAAAGAAGAACGAATTCAAATTAGTTGGCATTATTATTTCAAAGGAACAAGAAAAGTAACATTATAATTGTAAGCATATGGCTTTGTTCAAAACCCTAGTGGGCCAACAACTTAACATTGATTGGTGAGGCTTCAAGGTCTTCTGGAAAAGGAAGAGTTAGCTAGCAACTTTCAAGGTGGTATCAATTAAGCTTTTAGAAACTTGTAAATCTTTTTTTTCTTTTTTTAAATATAAATTTATTTATTTAACTTTTTACATTCACTTTCACAAAATTTTGGGTTCCAAATTTTCTCCCCATTTGTCTCCTCCCCCCACCCCAATACCCCCAGCATTCTAATTTCCCCTATCACCAATCTGCCCTCTCTTCTATCATCCCTCCCTTCTCTTGTTCCCAAGTTCTCTTTTGTCCTATAGGGCCAGATAACTTTCTATTTCCCATTATCTATATTTCTTATTTCCTAGTAGCAAGAACAATACTCGACAGTTGTTCCTAAAACTTTGAGTTCCAACTTCTCTCCATTCCTCCCTATCCACCCATTCCCTTTAGGAAGGCAGGCAATTCAATGTAGGCCATATCTGTGTAGTTTTG
>CM053774.1:69803363-69840500 GCA_028658325.1 Potorous gilbertii | reverse complement strand
GTGAGCTTTTGAACCTCTTTTTCCACTTGGCTAATTCTGCTTTTGAAAGTATTCTTCTCCTCATTGTCTTTTTGAACCTTTTTTGCCAATTGAGTTAGCCTAGTTTTCAAGGTGTTATTTTCTTCAGCATTTTTTGGGTCTCCTTTATCAAGGTATTGACCTGTTTTTCATGATTTTCTTGCATCTCTCTCATTTCTCTTCCCAGTTTTTCCTCCACATGTCTAACTTGATTTTCAAAATCCTTTTTGAGCTCTTCCATGGCCTGAGCCCATTGGCTATCTATTTCAGATGTTTGGGATACAGAGGTCTTGACTGCTATTTCTTTCCCTAATGGCAAGCATTGTTTTTCCTCATCAGAAAGGATGGGAGGAAACATCTGTTCACCAAGAAAGTAACCTTCTATGGTCTTATTTTATTTCCTTTTCTGGGCATTTTCCCAGCCAGTTACTTGACTTCTGAGATTCCTCTCCACCCTCACCGAGATCTGCTCAGCTAGTGCTTGGGGTCTGAGATTCAAATTCTGCTCCCCAGCCTCAGGGCTTTCAGTGGCAGGGCTGGTTGATTTTCCGGATAAGATTAAATCAGGTTCTCATGTGGGCGCAGGTCCGCCTCCCAGGCTCAGTTCCCTCAGGGGGTTCATGCAGAGACCTTCAGTAATGGAGCTCCTGCAGAATCCTTGCCTGCTCTGGGAGCCTCTGGCCACTGCTGCCTCTGCTGCTGCCTCCCGAGGGTGCCTGAGTTATGGAGACACCCCGCTCCCCTCTTGGCCAGTCCAGAAGTCTCTCTCACTGACCTGTGCACTTTTGGGTGGAGGGACCTTCATGGCTGCCAGAGATTCCATCCCTGAAACCTACTCCAATCTGGTCCTCTTGGTCCTGCACAGCCAGGGAAGGGCTGGGCTCCGCTCCCGTCTGGTGTGCGACGGACCTTTGAGATCGGTTTTTCAGCGCTCTCTGGAATGGAAATCTCCTTCATTCTGTTGCTGTGTGGCTTCCACTGCTTCAGAATTTGTTGGGAGTTCTTTTTACAGGAAATCCATGGGATGTGGGTTCAGAGCTATCATATGTGAATCTTTCTACCACGCTGTCTTGGCTCCTCCCTCGGAACTCGTAAATCTTAAGAATAAGAATTATAGTAGATACATGGATTTCTCACATACCTGTGTTTCACACACACACACACACACACACACACATACACACATCTATATACATTGTCTCCTTGTTTTGCTGGTGTTCAGTGTTTAGTCATATCCAGAAGAATTGGGCTCAATATTCAAAGACATATCAGGAAAACTTAGGTTCAGATATGACCTCAGACACTTACTACCCTATGTGATACTGGATAAATCACTTAACCCTCTTTGCCTCAATTTCCTACTCTGTAAAATTAGCTAGAGAAAGAAATGATCAACCATTCTGATATTTTTGCCAAGAAAATTCCAAAAGGGAGACATGAGGAGTCAAACACAAATGAAAATGACTAAATAGCAGTTCCACTGGGCAGGGGAAATTCAGTTTGGCAGAGTTCTTTCCCAACACACTGGTTTAATTCCCATTTTATCAGTGGCACTGGGGTCCATGAAATATTTACATTGTATTCCTAAGTATATGTCTATATATTATTTACCATATGATTTATAAAGTATTTACATTGTTTTTTCCCCCTAAATACTCTATACATTATTTACATTCCAACATATTTTTCCCTGATTCAGGTGGAATGGACCGTTTGGGAGTCAATATGGCTGAATACTATCAACTGGAAACTAGAATGTGAATGTGTCTAAAACCTTCCAGTATCACCACCTTAGTTTTTTTTTTTTTTCCATGGTTTATGTCAGTGATGGGATGTTACATTTTTTGGGGGGACATTTTAAAATTGAAATTATACTGAACATACTGTAGGGTATAACCCCTAAGAAAAAATAGACCAAACATTCTTTTTTGCCATCACTGAGACAACAAGATGCAATTGAAAGAACATTAAAGTCAGGACAATTGGTTTGGATTCCTGGCAACAATATTTGTTAGCTTTAAAATTATGGATTGTGCTTACTTAAAAAACCACTCTTTGAGACAGAGGACCATGGGTTTAGGACAATGCAGCTATTGTTAGAATTGACGTGTTGGTTAGTTTTATTGAACTGTGTTTTAAATTTTTTTATCCTCACTTTAAAAAAAATTCTTTGTTACAAGGGATAGTTCTCTGAGGAAAGAAGGAGATATATTTGGAAATAAAGGAGATAAAATCCAAAAGGTATCAATAAAGACATAACTGAGTCTCAATTTCCTTATCTACAAAAAGAAGAAAAAACAATAGAAGCAATACCTTCTTCCCTGGGGATTTGTGAATAAATTGCTTTTTAAAACAAAAAATTGCATTGTTGTATTCTGCTATTGTTTATTATATTTATCATATTGTTGTCATCGATAGTAATAACACCTAAGAGTGATGTTGCCTAAAATTTGAATTAGCTTTACCTCTACCTAAAAAGCTTCAGGTGCAGCATTAGGTTACTCTTCATTTAAGATTAAGCATTAGGATTGCCAATAATTTCTGTTAAAAACACAACAATGGCTTGTTTTTCAAGGACTAAACCATTTGCACAATAACTAAGTCATTGAAATCCAATTCAATCACATGTCAATGTCATGGTCCTCTTAAAGAATGAGAGACAAACAATAAGGGCTTTGAGAGGGAAAGGTTGCTGCTCACTGGGGACCAAACAGGAATTGGTCGAATTGGTCAGTTAGGAAACACAACTTTTCTTGTATTTTCTCTCCTCTCCTCTCTTCTCTTCTCTCTTCTCTTTCTTTTTCTTTTCCTTTTTTTCCCCTTCCTTCCTCTTCCCTTCCCTCCCATCCCCAAATGTAGTCATGATGAATCAGACACAACTGAACAAGTCTTTGTTTTCCTTCTACTTATAAACTTCCATTCTGGTGCCCATCTGCCCTCATGCTCTTTCCTAGACATTCATGACCTATTGTGTTTCTCTGTATTTGTGTACATGTATTGTGCTTAGCAGAATGTCTGGCATCTAGTAAATGATTAAGTAATTCTTGCCTTCTGTTTGTATCTCTGTGTGTGTAAGTATGTACATCTCTCTCTCTCTCTCTCTCTCTCTCTCTCCTACAAAACACACACACACACACACACACACACACATGCACTCATTCACATTTATTTCCTGTGTCACTTCCAGATTTTTCTTTGCATTAAAATTCATCTGTCTCATAGTCTACATATTCATACCCTTATTTCCTATGTTTCAACAAACTAATTAACTAATTCAGCTTATTAATTTCAGCTAACAAATCATAGAACCTGATGAATTAATATTTTATTTCTATCACATCAGATGCACATTTTTCAATGAAATTGAAATTCATTTTCTATGAAAGCTATGATGCCCCCAACAACTGATTTTGAAAAAATTTCAATTATTAGGCCAAATTATTAAGTAAACTCTATTTAGACAGAAAGACCTTTTGGTACCACTCATGGTACATTGGATAAGTGTGTACCTATCTTGCCTACATATAGAACTACTCTTACTAAGCACCATATGGTTCAG
The DNA here is from genome assembly GCA_028658325.1 of Potorous gilbertii. Taxonomy (NCBI): domain Eukaryota; kingdom Metazoa; phylum Chordata; class Mammalia; order Diprotodontia; family Potoroidae; genus Potorous; species Potorous gilbertii. The sequence continues at coordinate 69,836,923 of CM053774.1, read as the reverse complement.
GGATTTCTTATATGACCTTGAGGTTTACTGTTCATTAGTACTTTATAACTACTTAGCTAGTTATTCCTCAGACACTCCTTAGATAAAAAAAATTAGAAGAGATCAAAGAATGATGTAGTTCAGTGCTTTTTCCAAGGTCAAAAGGTGACTTAATAGGGAAGTATTCAAATTTGCCATCTGATCTTGCAAATTGTTGTTTAGTCACTGAGCCAAACCTATTCTCTAGAGAGAGTTTAATCAATTGGCAGGTTTCCCCACGTATATACTAGGGACTTGATGTAACTAAATTATGTATTATTTAATATTCCATAAATATGTGTTGATATATTCAGAATATATACTGCATAGGCATTTTTTTTTCCTTGAGGATAAAGTGTAAAGTCAAAATCAAGCTTAAAAATCATTTCTAATTCCTAGAAAAGTAACTTTTTTCTTCTATTTGGTAAAGAGAGATGACATTTTATTCCATTTTAAATTAGCTCCAACAAAATTTTCTTGTAAATACACTCAGAGGAGGCAAATCTTTGTCCTTTAAGAGTAAATCTGATATTTGTGAATCCATAAAGTTTATTCAGAATCAAATTGGGCACTTTTCATCTCCTTGCTTCTCTACCCTTTCCTCTACATAGTTGCCAAAATAAAATTCCTCAGGTCTGACCATGTCATTTAGCCTCTACCAACCTCCTCTCCTCCAAAAAAAATAAAAAACCTTTCAGCAACTCCACAAAGGAGATTATATAAAAATGTCACATCCTACTGCATTTAATAATCTATTAGAAGCAGTGAATTATGGTAGATTTAGAGATAAAAGCTATGAAGATCTCAGTCTCTGGGAAGACACCTCTCAGTGTTATAAGCTGCAGATATAGTAAAGAAATTCAATAAAGGTCAATGGAGGTACATACTCCAAGAAAAATCAGTTTATTGACAATGATGTATATAATTATGAAAAAAGTGGGTCAGACTGGCCAACACAGTAAGACCAGAGACCCCAAATGAGAAGAAAGGGACCCTCTTTATTGACATACCAGCAAGGAGGGTGTCAGGGGAGTTTGGAAACATTGTTGTTAAGTCACTTCAGTCATGTCTGACTTTTCATGACATCTCTTGGGGATGCTATGGTTTGTCATTTTCTTTCTCAGTTCATTTTACAGGTGAGGAACCTAAGGCAAACAGGATTTAGTGACATGTCACAAAGATGGTAAGTATCTGAGGCCAGATTTGAACTAAAAAACGATGTCTTCCTGAATTCCAGTCTTGCCACTCTTTCCACTGTACCGTCTAGTTGCCCTTTGGAATGTTACAATTATCTATGCTAGGAAATGTGAGCTGCCGCTGAGGTGTGGCTAATCAAAATCACCTTTGACAATTAAGGAACATATGTTATTTTATAGAACTCATCTGTCTCTTTTGTTTAACCTAATATTTTACTTTTTCATCAATTACATGTAGAATTAATTACAATTATTCTGTAACATCTAATACTTGATTTTATTCTATAATCAACTTTGAGAGGAGGTTTCTAGACCTTATTGTCTGCAGACTGAGATATCTAGAAACCATCTCTAAGTCTCTCCTGAGGCCCACTGCTCACTTCTTCTCAAACTGGTACAACATGCTTTTCCTTCCAACCTTCTAAGTTGTCTTAGGCTAGAAAATTGTTTCATGCATCACTTTGTGGGTTCTTCCACTCTAGAATTTGTTTTAAGGTATTATTGCCTTCTGCAGTATTGGCTAGGAGATCAGTACAACCTGATTTGCTCTCCCCTTGGGTGAGAACAAACCTCCCCTAATTGCACAAGGGCAGGCAAGGATGGACAACATGACTTTTGAGGGGTAGGTGGCACTAGACATTGGGGCTTATAACGATGAGCAGATGTGCTGGGGCTAACAATGTAAATGATAAAGACTTTTCATTTCAACCACACCTTTAAGCTAACTCAGAGAGAAAACTATATTCCTGAGCTAAACTCAAGAACAGCCAAAGTGTGGCTTGACAAAATGGAGCAGTAATACAGAATAAGGTGAATTACAAAATATAATCAAGTATAAGATGTTAACAGAATAATTGTAAGTTCCCCACAGAGAAGGCAATGACCTTCATTGACAGATTTTTGTCCTCTAAGAGTTCCCTATAGTAAAGGAATTGCAGATCTAATCTCTATTTGAGAATCTCTTGTTATTGTTTTTCTCTCTGGAAGAATTCTGAGAAATAATCTAGTCCAAATGATGCCTAATCAGCAATCCCATTTGCTACATCCCTGACAGTGGATGTTCAATTGTTTTTATGTTTGTTTTGTTTTGTTTTCCATATGCTGAGTATGAATCTGTTCCTTCTCAACTTTTACACATTGCTGTCATTTTTTTTGCATTGTAGAGTGATTTAAAGAAGTTTAATTCTTCTATGTAACAGCTTTTCAAATATTTGAGAACAGTGTTAACTACCATTCCTCTCTTCTGTGCAACATTCTTTCTTTTCTAGACTAAAGACATCTTATTCCTTCAACCACACCAATTATGGTAGGTATCAGATAAACAACTGTCTGTTGGCATTTTTCTGAATATACTGCCAATGTCCTTCCTAAAATTGAACAAAATTGAATGGATTTTCTTTATCTGCCCTAGGTAGAGCACATCTGGATGATTGTGTTCTTCTCTCTGGACACTATGAAACTATTAATACAAGTTATGAAGATATTGGACTTTTTGACAGAGTACTGATCTCTCTCAACCTATGGAGACTTTACTCTAACCAATGCTAATTCCCCATCCCTGCCCCACAAGACTGTCTTTGGAGTAAACAGCTTTGGCCACATACATGGAAGGCCATGCGTTGCCATCTTAACCAATTTCTTGAAATGTAACTTGAATCTCATTCTAGACTGGTTGCTTAAAATTGAACCAATGTAACTGGTCCCTTGGTCATGCTTCCTCATGACCTCTTGCAGATCAGTTTAGTTCTTTGAATCTGTCATGATTCACTGATATAACAATTGTCTAAAGGCCTTCTACCCAAATATGAATCCAAAAATGATTTAACTAATAACAACATTTGTTGAGTATGTTTAGTTTAAAGAAATCTTTTTTAAAATAACTTTTTTTAAAAGAGAACTTCTTACTTTATTTGAGGCTAATCTATTGACAAGTGTCTATCTAATATTACCATATAAACACACAATAGTATTTTTAAAAATTTATTTATTTAACTTTTCAACATTCATTTCCACAAACTTTTGGGTTCCAAATTTTCTCCCCATTTCTCCCCTCCCCCACCCCAAAATGCCAAGTATTCTAATTGCCAGTACCACCTATCTGCCCTCTCTTCTATCATCCCTCCCTTCTCTTGTCCCCATCTTCTCTTTTGTCCTATAGGGCAAGATAACTTTCTATATGCCATTATCTGTATTTCTATTTCCTAGTTGCAAGAACAATACTCAACAGCTGTTCCTAAAACTTTGAGTTCCAACTTCTCCCCATCCCTCCCTCCCCACCCATTCCCTTTGGGAAGGCAGGCAATTCAATATAGGCCATATCTGTGTAGTTTTGCAAATGACTTCCAGAATAGTTGTGTTGTGTAAGACTAACTATAATTCCCTCCATTCTATCCTGCCCCACATTGATTTTATTCTCTCTTTGGATCCTGTCCCTCTCCAAGAGTGTTGATTTTAAATTGCTCCCTCCTCCCATTGCCCTCCCTTCTATCATCATCCCCACCATGCTTATCCTCTTTTCCCCACTTTCCTGTATTGTAAGATAGGTTTATATAACAAAATGAGTGTGCATTTTATTCCTTCCTTTAGTCGAATGTGTTGAGAGTAAGCTTCATGTTTTTTCTCTCACCTCCTCTCTTTTTCCCTTCACTGAAAAGTCTTTTATTTGCCTCTTTTATGAGAGATAACCTTCCCCATTCCATTTCTCCCTTTCTCCTCCTAATATATTCCTCTCTCACTGCTTAATTTAATTTTTTTGATATGATCCCTTCCAATTCAATTCACCCTGTGCTCTCTCTCTCTCTCTCTCTCTCTCTCTCTCTCTCTCTCTCTCTCTGTCTCTCTCTCTCTCTGTATGTGTGTACGTGTAATCCCACTCAACTACCCAGATGCCGAAAAAACTTTCAAGGGTTACAAATATTGTCCTTCCATGTAAGAATGTAAATAGTTCAACTTTAGTAAATCCCTTATGATTTCTCTTTGGTGTTTACCCTTTCATATTTCTCTTGATTCTTGTGTTTGAAGGTCAAATTTTCTTGTCAACTCCGGTCTTTTCATCAAGGATGCTTGAAAGTCCTCTATTTCATTGAAAGACCATATTTTCCCCTGAAGTGTTGTACTCAGGTTTGCTGGATAGGTGATTCTTGGTTTTAGTCCTAGTTCCTTTGACTTCTGGAATATCCTATTCCACACCCTTCGATCCCTTAATGTAGAAGCTGCTAGATCTTGTGTTATCCTGATTGTATTTCCACAATACCGGAATTGTTTCTTTCTAGCTGCCTGAAATATTTTCTCCTTGACCTGGACATTCTGAAATTTGGCCACAATATTCCTAGGAGTTTTTCTTTTTGGATCTCTTTCAGGTGGTGATCAGTGGATTCTTTCAATATTTATGTTACCCTCTGGTTCTAGAATATCAGGGCAGTTTTCCTTGATAATTTCATGAAGGATGATGTCTAGGCTCTTTTTTTGATCATGACTTTCAGGTAGTCCCATAATTTTTAAATTATCTCTCCTGGATCTATTTTTCAGGTCAATTGTTTTTCCAATGAGATATTTCACATTATCTTCCATTTGTTCATTCTTCGGGTTTTGTTTTGCGATTTCTTGGTTTCTCATAATGTCATTAGCCTCCATCTATTCCATCTAATTTTTAAAGAACTATTTTCTTCAGTAAACTTTTGAACCTCCTTTTCCATTTGGCTAATTCTGCTTTTGAAAGCATTCTTCTCCTCATTGTCTTTTTGAACCTCTTTTGCCAATTGAATTAGCCTATTTTTCAAGGTGTTATTTTCTTCAGCATTTTTTTGGATCTCCTTTAGAAAGGTGTTGATCTGCTTTTCATGCTTTTCTTGCATCTCTCTCATTTCTCTTCCCAGTTTTTCCTCCACCTGTCTAACTTGATTTTCAAAATCTTTTTTGAGTTCTTCCATTGCCTGAGTCCATTGAATTTTTATTTTGGATGTTTCTGATACAGAAGCCTTGACTTTTATGTCCTTCCCTGATAGTAAGCATTGTTCTTCCTCATCCAAAAGGATGGGAGGAGATGTGTGTTCACCAAGAAAGTAACCTTCTATGGTCTTTTTTCCCCCCTTTTTTGGGCATTTTCCCAACCAGTTACTTGACTTTTGGGTCCTTTGTCAAGAGTAGGGTGTACTCTGGGGACCTGTAAGATATCATTTCCTCCAAAGTGGCACAATCAAGCATGAGCGTGTACTGGTCTGGGTGCAGGAAAGGATTTTTGTGCTCAGAATCTTAGCAGAGTTTCCTCTCCACAGGCACCTGACTTCCAGTTCTCCCAAGCTAGCACTGGAGGTGGGGGTGAAGGGAATTCAATGAAGCTGAAGGGGCAGGGCCACCATTTGGTGCAAGACAAAGACCAGCTCCCTCAGTGCCCCCAGGGGTTTTATCAATCCAGCAGTGGTCTTTGGCTGCTGTAGGTCTTCCATGAGAACTCTTGCTGCTTGCCCGATGTGGCCTTTGTAGGATGCTGCCTGAGGCCGGAGCTATGGGAAAGCCCTTCTCCCTTCCCAGCCAGCTGAAAAAAATACCCCTGTCACTGACCTTTGGTGCCTGTGGGTTGGGGGATCTGAAAATCCGCCCCTGAGGTGGCCTCCTCCCAGAGTCTCATCACCCTGCATGGCCAAGGCTGGCCTAGGCTCCATGCTCTGCTCCCCGTCCAGTGCAACTGACATTTCCCATGGGTCTTTCAGGTCACCCTGGACTGGAAATCTCCACCCTGTTGTTCTCCACTTCTGCTGCTCCAAAATTTGTTGAGATTCCCTCTCTACAGGTATTTTATGGGCTTTGTGGGGAGACTCTGCATATGTGTGTCTTTCTACTCTGCCATCTTGTCTCCACCCCCACACAATAATATTTTTAAAAGTTTCTACTCAACATTCATGATGATAGTGCATCTATAGATGCCATTGTTTGGAATGGACCTGTGATTTTATTGGTCTAGAGGACTCATGGTAAAGAATAATCTTTCCCAATACAGATCAGCACCTCTTTGTTTTCTAGTCTAGAAGAAGGATCTGGGACTCTAAGAGGTTCATGTCACATAGTCAATTTATCTCTAAGGTAGGAATGAAACCTAGGTTTTTCTGACTTCCAAACATATTCTTTATCCATTATGCCATGTCTTTTTTTTCTTCATAAGCATATCCATATATACCCACTTGCTAAGACTGACTTAAGCTTAAGTTAATGTTGATGATCAGAGCACTTACAAAACTGTTAGTCATCTTTTTCTATTTTCAATGGCTATATGTTAGTTAAATAGACATCTTATTTTACTAAGTCAATAATTCCTATCTGTAGAGGTGATGTTCATCCCTAGTATTTACTTTAACAGTTTTTCAGCTTCACTTATTTTTTTTTCACATAGGAATCTTTGTTTTCAAGTTACAAGGTCTTATATAAACTAATGAAATGAGTATCCTTTGCAGTACAACAACAAACAAAGCCATTAATTTAATGAATTACTAATAGCTGTCCTCTTCCTAGTATTAGTCTTAGTTTAAAACAGCACAATACTTTCCCAGTGGGTGATTACATTATATAAAATGAACAATTTAAAATAGCTACCAAGCTGTCATTCAAAGGGTACAAAAGGTCAATGAATTCACACAGCATGACCTCTTTGCATGTTTAGTCCTTTTGATCACAGAGCAAGGATTTCCTGTGGCAGTTTGGCATAGGTTTTTGGAAGGGAAGACTTCTCTGGGGAACATAGAGGTGCCGAACTCATTCCCAGGCCTTTGCTAGGGTTCACTTGGGTATCATACTGTCTCTTTGGCTTGCTGTTTTGTACAGTGAATTAGTAACATTCAGATGGCCTGTCAGCATCTACTGAAACTGATGGAGTGACTTTAGGATTTCTATTTTGTAAAACTTCAATATTGCTCATTAGACACCTTCAGTGACAGTTGGTTGTCATTTCTTTCTCTGGACTGTGGTTTGGTGAGCAGACACCATTATTTATCTACACTGTGTAGGAAAAGAGGAAAAAATAAACCATGGTTTATGATTCTTATTCAATAACTCACCTTGAAGACAGAAGCACTGGCAGATGTCTTTGACTGTTACCTTATCAAAGACATAACCTAATTACCCCATTATGTTGAAGGAAATAGTATAGTGCTGTGAAAAACTTATTGACTCTGGAGTTAGAGATCACGGGTTCAAATTCCAGTTATTGCCACTAAATATCTATAAACTTAGGTAAGTGACTTCAATTTGCCAAGATTATATCCTCTGTTTAAATGAACTGATGCACCATGCCTTACACATAGTAGGTGCTGACTAATTGTTTTTTGATTGAATGACACAACTAGACATTTGAGCATCAGCTCCTGAGGTTCTTTTGTTCTAGGGCATCTGTTTCCAAATTATAGCATCTGAAATGGTAAAAAAAAAAGGGGAGGAGGTTGAAATGCAAAGCATGGGTTAGAACTGCCCAGTCATCCAGAATAAGGAAAGGTCTGATGTGATTACATTAGTATAGATTCTTAAGTGAACAAATTAACCTGTGCCCATCCAACCATGTGGCACTTTCTTGGAAACTTATTTTCTTAGTGTTAGTTAGTGCACTGAAAGATTAAATGATATGCAGGGGGTGTCACCCACTAAGTTTTAGAGGTAGACCCTGAACCCAGATCTTCCTGACTTTATAGTCAACTTTCTATTCTAAAAAGGCAAAACCCAAATATGCCACCAATGTCATATGAGAGCACAGATTTCAAAAAAAATTAGACATTTTCAGCTCAAGGAAATGAATTTTACCAGGAAAATTTTAGTTGTTTAACTTTCTAGTTGAAAACAATCTTTATTTCTGGTAAGGATGTGGCCCTTTGAGTTTGCATAAAGTGATGGCCACAGAAACTTCTCTTTTTTAGTAATAGTGCTAAAGATGGTTATAATATCGACCACCTGGGGCTCTCAGACCAAACAGCTGTGCAGTATCTGAATTTTCAGTAAGGGAAAAGTTGCACTCCAGTAACTGCTCACAGAGCAGACCATTTCAAACAGCATGCCTTGTGAATGTGGACAGGATTTCAAACCTTCCTACCTTATGTTTCTATGCCTTGAAATATTCTTTTCCCCTTGACCTTGGTATTATTACAAATAGTTTTTAACAGTATAGATGATCTTTATGTTTCATTAGACTGACAGAATTAGTCAGCAAGGCAACTAAATAAAATCTTATTACATTTAAAACAATTTCTGTCAGTGCAAGATGCACCCGCTGGTCACAAAGGAAGAGGTCTTGGATGACTGCCGAATCCAAAAGGCCATATTTTGTATCTCATTGATTCACAAATGGAAAAAAAAGTCTGCAAAATTTGTTCAGAATCAAAGGTACGTCAAGAGAAATGGTGTCCATGAGGGAAATGCAACACAAATAGGCTCTTAGCAGCCCGAAGTATTACATACCCAGAGGAAAAGATAAGCTTTCTGTACAGATGCTAGATAATCTTGCCAACAACCATATGCTGCTTTTGGAAGAGCAGGTTTTTTTTTTTCCAGTTTGGCATCTGGATCCTGGAATTATCATTCAATAGGGAAAGTGAAAAGGCACATGAAGATGAGGGATATGAAATACTGTCCACACTGTATCATAATACAAGTGGTGAAAAAATCATTTCAAATTGTCATTTTAAATGGAGGAAACTATGATTTGTTTATGGAAGAACTGCTTCTGTGTTTCTGGTTCTTACAAACTAGAGCTTCTGAGTTGGAGCAATATATGGGTGCGTGGGAATTGGTTGGATGATGTACCTTGAGGGCAAGGGGGAGACTTACTTAGGGTAATCTGGAAGATTTAAAACTATTAACAAAATCAAGACATTCTGCAGCACAGTTAGAATCTTTTCTCTACTCATTTTACTGCTTTCTTTCTAAGTACTGCTTTATTCTATGATTTTTGGAAAACTGAACACTCAACATCACAAACTAAAAATGTTATATTTAATTAAGAAGCAGCACAGTACGTATAGTGGGTAGAAAACCTGAGAATGGGTTTAGAAAGACTTGAATTTAACTCAGATTCATAACAGCTACTAGACCTGTGACCCTAAGAAGGTCACTTTTCCTCTAAATGACTCAGTTAGCTCTCTAGGACTTACTAAGTCATTAATGGCCTAAAATATGAATTGCAGAAAGAAGTTCTCTACTAAACAGCCACCTGAGTCTCAGCTCCAAAGGTAGACAAAACTTACCACCTTCTAACTCATACGTGTATGTATATATTTTCAGTTGCTTTTTAAATAAATTTGTGCATTTAAAACATCATGACAAATGTTATTTCATAGTAGAGAAAAGATACTGGACTTCTGGGAGCCAAGATGATAGAGTAAGCAGTAAGTCATTCTCACCCTTTCCTATTGACCTTGAAAAACCTAGAGAATATTGCCCCAGGAAAAATCCTGAAATAGTGGAGCCAGGAGAACGATGGCAGTCTTTTAGTTCAGGAGGCTAGGAAGAGGAAGGGAAAAGTTCCTCTTGCTGTGGCTGAAGACCAGTACAGGACTGAAGACATCCCAGCAACCTAGCAGCAAATCTCACTTCATCAAACTGAGCCCCAGGGTGGTGGAAAAGGCAAGTGGCAACTCCAGGCATACATCAGTCACTACCACTACCTCTAGCTCAGCACCAGGTAAGCTACCACCCTCCGGCTATCAGCACCTGAGGCCTCAGGGCACAATACCAGTAACCAGAACCCTAGTTCTCAGCACAATAAGCTTGGGACAGTGCCCTCTTTGGCCTAGAATCAGAGATCAACTTTAAAAGTCAGGAAAAAAGACAAACATAATAAGCAAAAAGAAACAAAGAAAAACAATGACTATAGAGAAGTATCTTGGTGACAGAGAAGATCAAAACACAAATTCAGGATAGGACAACATTGTCAATATACCCACATCTAAAACTTCAAAGAGGAATATGAACCAATCTCAAGCCAAAAAAAGCCTCCTTGGAAGATCTCAAGAAGGATTTTAAAAATCAGACAAAATAGGTAGAAGGAAAATTGAACAATTGTTTTAAAAATACAAGGGTCAAAATGGAAAAAGGTACACTGAAGACAAAAAGTTTTTAAAAAGTAGAATTGATCAAATGGAAAAGGAGGTACAAAAACTATTCGAAGAAAAGAATTCATTAAAGATTACAATTGGCCAAGTGGAAGACAGTGACTCTATGAGACATCAAGAATTACTCAAGCAAAATCAAAAGAATGAAAAAATAGAAGAAAATGTAAAATATCTCACTGGAAAAACAACTGGCCTGAAAAATAGATACAGGAGAGAAAATTTAAAATTTGTTGGTATACCTGAAAAACATGATAGAAAAGAAAAATCCAAGACAGCATCATTCCAGAAGTCATCAACAAAAACTGTCCTGAGGTTCAGAACCATGAGGTAAAATAGTCATCAGAAGAATCCACTGATCACCTCCTGAAAGTGATCCCAAAATGAAAATTCCAAGGAATATTATAGTCAAATTCCAGAATTATCAGGTCAAAGAGAAAACACTGTAAGCAGTCATAAAGAAACAATTCAGATAATATGAAACAACAGTTAGGATTACAATCACCTTACAGCTTCTCCAATAAAAGATCAGAGGGATTGAAATATGATATTCCATAAGGCAAAGGAGCTTGGATTACAACCAAGGTTCAACTACCCAAAAAAACTGAGCATAATCTGTTGGGGGAGGAGATAGATATTCAATGTAATATGGAATTTCCAGACTTTCCTGTTTGAAAGACCAGAGTGCAGTGGAAAATTTGATCTGTGAATATGATTCACAAAAGAGGCATAAAAAGGTAAACAAGAAATAAAAAAATGTTATTCAATAAGCACAAACCATTTATATCGCTATGTAGAAAAATATTCACAACTCTTGAAGACTTTATGTTTATTATGACATTTAGAAAGGATATACATGGAGCAGGTGGATTTAAGGTGACTTTGATATGATAAAAAAACTCAATTAAGTGTTGAAAAGGGGTTGTAAGGGGAGAAGAGGAACGGAGGAGATAGAAAAGGGTAAATTACATCCTTTGAAGAGGCACAAAGACATATTACAGTAGAGGGAAGGAAGAGGAAGATGAGTATCATATGAACTTTATTATAATTGAATTTGGCTCATACACAGTTAGGCATATAAATCTAACTTGCCTTGTAGGCAATAGGAGGGGGCAGAGAAGGAAAGAAAAGGGAAAGGGAGATAGAAGGGAGGACAGATTGAGGGAGGTAGTGGTCAAAAATAAAACCAGTGAGGAGGTAAAGGAAAAATAGAGAAATAAAAGCATAAATGGGGGGTAGAATGGAGAGAAAGATACAGATAGTAATCATAACGTGAATATGAATGGATGAACTCCCATAAAATGGAAATGCATGGCAGGATAGATTGAAAATCATAATCCTACAGTATCTTGTTCAGAAGAAACACATTCAAAACAGAGGGATAAAAATTGGGTAAAGGTAAAAGACTGGAGTAGAATATATTATGCTTCAACTGAAGTAAAAAATAAAGCAGGGATGGCAATCCTGATCTCAGAGAAAGCAAAAGCAAAAATAGATCTAATTAAAAGAGGCAAGGAAGAAACTATATCCTGCTAAAAGGCACCTTAGACAATGAAGTAATGTCATTAGCAAACCTATATACACCAAGTGGTATATCTACAAAAATATAAATTGTCCAGATTAACAGAAAAAGAAATAAAATATTTAATTAATCTCCTTTCCAAAAAAATAATGAACATGCCATTAGTGAACTACCCAGGAAAATATCTCCAGGACCAGATTTATTAACAAGGAAATTCTATGAAATATTTAAAGAACAATTAACTTCAATGCTACATAAACTCTTTCAGAAAATAGTTGAAGAATGAGGCCTACTGAATTCTTTTCATGATACAATTATGGTACTAATACCTAAAGTGGGGAGAGTCAAAACAGAGAAAGAAAATTATAGATCAATTTCTTTAATGAATATAGATGCAAAACTTTTGAATAACATATTGGCAAACAGATTATACCAAATTATCATAAGAATAATACAGTATGACCAGGTAGAATTTTTAAAAGGAATACAAAGCTGGTTCAGTATTAGGAAAACCATCAGCATAATAGATCACATCAACAACAAAACTAAGAAACCACATGATTATCTCAATAGATGCAGAAAAAGCTTTTGACAAAATGCAACATCCATTCCTATTAAAAACACTAGAGAGATGGGAACAAATATAGTCTTCCTTATATTGATAAGTAATATCTACCTTTATCTATCAGCAAGCATTATATACAGTGGGGATAAATGAGAACCATTTGCATAATCTTATAATCGAAGGTGAAACAATGATGTCCATCATCATCACCATTATTCAATATGGTACTAGAAATGTTATCTTTTGTAATAATAGAAGAAAAAGAAATTGAAGTAATTAAATTGGGTAAAGGAGAAATTTAGTTACTGCTTGTAATAATAAATAACTTTAGCAAAGTTTCAGCATATAAAATAAAGTCACACAACTCATTGGCATTGTCATATGTTAATAACAAAACCCAATAGTAAGAAAAAAAGAGAGATTCCAATTAAAGATACTGTAGACATTATAAAATATTTGGGAGTCTAGCTGCTAAAACAAACCTAGAAACTATATGAACACATTACAAACAAACTTTTCACAAAAATAAAGTCAGATCTAAATAGTTGAAAGTTAAAAAAACATTAGTTGCTTGTGGGAAAACTAAGCCATTAAAATGAAAATGACAATTCTACCTAAATTAATTTGCTTATTCAGTGCCATACCAATCAAACCACCAAAATCATTTACAAAATTTGTCTTAAGGAAACAAAAATCCAGAATATCAAGGGAATTGAGTGGTGGGTCAATGGATTAGGTTAGGTATATAAGACACAATAGTCAATAAGTTAGGTTAGGTATATAAGACACAATAGTCAATAAGTATAGTAACTTTCTGTTTGACAAACCCAAAGACCCATGCTTCTGAAATAAGGACTCATTATTTGACAAAAACTTCTGAGAAAACCAGAAATTGGTATGGCAGAAACATTTTACAGCACATACTGAAATGAAGTAGAAATGGATACACAACTTAGATATAAATGCTTATACTATAAGCAAACCCACAGAGCAAGGAATAATTTACCTGTCAGATTTGTGGAGAATGGAAGAATTTATGACAAAACAAGAGATAGAGAACATCATGAAGAATAAAATGGATGATTTTGATTACACTAAGTTGAAAATTTTTTGTACAAAGCCACAGAAAGCAGTCATAATTATATAGGAACCATAATCACAAAATTAGAAGGGAAGCAGAAAACTGGAAAAGAAGTTTTACAGCCAGTGTCTCTGATAAAGACCTCATTTCTAGATTAGATAGATAAATGGATAGAATATATCCAAAGATATGAACAGGCAGTTTTCAGATGAAGAAATTAAAGTTATCTATAGTCATATAAAAATGCTTTAAATCACTAAGGATTAGAGAAATGCAAATCAAAACAACTAAGATACCACCTCACACCTGTCAGATTTGCTAACATGAAAGAACAGGAAAATGATAAATGCTGGAGAAGATGTGGGAAAAATGGAACACTAAAGCATTGTTGGTGGAGTTGTGAATTGATCCAAATATTCTAGAGAGGAATTTGGAACCATTCCCAAATGGCTATAAAAATGTGCATACCCTTTGACCCAGTAATGCCTCTTGTAGGTATGTATCCCAAAGAGATCTTAAAAATGGGAAAAGGACCTATATGTTCAAAAATATTTATGGTAAACTCTTTCTGTGTTGGCAAAGAATTGGAAATTGAAGGGATGTCCATCAGTTGGGGAATGAGTGAACAAGTTGCAGCCTATGAATATTTTGTTATACTATTGTGCTATAATAAATGATGAGCAAGTTGATTTCCGAAAAACTGAAAAACCTTGCCTTTCTCTTCACCTTACAATTATGTAGTCTAAATACCAGTGCTTGCTAAGAAGGTGTAGCCATGATATTTTGGTGTATTAGGCAAGTGGAAGACAGTTTTAGTGATGGAAAGTTCTTGAGATGCACAGAATTCAGTAGTGACTGTTACTGTTTCTAGTTTCAGCTCCATTCTTCAGAGGATTCTTTGCCATGTTTCATAGTCTGTGCCTACTCTGGTATTAAAATCATGCAGAATTATTAACTTGTGCATTTTTTGCATATTGATTTTGATAGTCTCCAGATTTTTTTCTTTGACCACATTTGAATTTGTCATGTTGAGAACATATGCACTGATGATGGGTGTATGGAACTTCCTTGTAAGTGATAGTTGCATTGTTATGAATTTATTTTGAGAGGCATAAAAACTTGCTGACTCAATTGGATCTTACTGTGAAACATGCCAGCTTTATGGAGTTCCTCATTACACTCACCAGTTCAGGAAAAAAAAAAAAAAGATTGCATACAGTTCTGACTTAAGTTGATCTTTGTTTGCCAGTTTTGTTTTACTCAGTGCTTCTATTTGAATGTGGAGCTGATGAGCTCTCTCACAATAAAACCTGATCTCTCAGGCCTTCTGAACTTTGTGTCGTCCATGAATGTGCGTATTCCATGTACCAACCGTGAGTGGAGTCATCTTTGTACGTAAGTAAGTATCTTGGGTGGAATATGAACTCTGACCTTCCTGTCTCCAGGTCCAACTCTCTATCCACCCCATTACTAGTTTCCTCTATTAGACAAAATCAAAGATCTATCATACATCTTGCAGAATCGACAATTTATTGAATAAATTTTGACACAAGTTCACAACTGATTCAATTGTTTTACCCAATTAGTTAATTTCCTCATTTACAGAAGAAAATATGAGGACATAGTAATATTTACAACAACAACAACAATTTTCTATTTATGTTTCTGAGGGCATAGTACCTATGAGATAAAGTCATCATGCTTAGAACAGAGCTTTCCTGTGTGATGTGGAATGGTAACTTTATTGTAATCTGATTATTTGTACCAAGGCAGATAACCAAACTAGTGACAAATCTATGCCATTCATTAATTTATCCAAATGGTCTAACTTGATTACAATAAAGTAAAATTGCTAAAGGGGGTCCTGTTTTTGATCCAATTCTCCAGTGATTGCAGAGACCATAAGAAAGATCTACCTTCGTGAATGAGTCAGGTAGGTAATTAACAAGACCAAGTTTTCTGTGCAAGCTCTGTTACCAGTTAGTAACAGCAGTCAGATTCTTTTCTTGAAAATGACTTGGTAGTTTTCATGATCCTTCACCCTCAAACACACCCCTACTTTAGAAGCAGAGCACATATCTTCTTGATACATCAGAAATTATCACTATATAATGAATTCTCTATCTGTATCTGACTTCTAATTCAGTTGCATAATAGAGGTTTTGGAAGGTTAAGTTCATAATGGCTTTATTTACGTTACCCAAACAACTGGTATATTCAGATCAATTTAAGGGAAAAAAAACTCTTCACAGTTACTTGACATCCACAGTACAGCCAAAACAAACCATCTGATTGTCTTTGTTTTCTTCCTTTTGAATAAATTAGACATCCTACTTACCGTAGCTTAGATTGAATAGAAAAAGAATCTAAAAAACACAATTGTTAAGTGAACTATTTCCAGTTAATTGCCTCCGTTTTAATACTTGACCTGTCTCAGACACTTTTGACTTATATATAAGTGATTTTTAATGAAATTATTAATTCAACATGAAAGACAACAGAGTAGAGTGGATAGAGAGCTTTCCTTGTAGTCAGGAAGACCTATGTACCAGTCTTAACTCTTCCACATTCTGTCTCTGTCACCTTGGGCAGGTCACTTATCTTCTCAGTGACTTAAGCAACTCTTGAAGACTATAATTTATAAAGAAGTTGCTAAATGAAACTGGTAGTGAAAGTTCCTCTCTGGGAACTCCCTATATTGATAAAGTCACAGATTCAGTTATAAAAGTGAAAAGAAAAAGAAAGATCACATATCAAATAAAATTTTCTCCTAAGGTCTTACTGTGATTCTTCATCACAGAATGAAGATGAGTCTGGACACAATGCCTGAAAGGTTAGAGAAATTTAAACTGGAAAGAATCCTAGAGGTCATGTGGTCTAAACCCTTCTTTTCTACAGATGAAAGTAATGAAGCCCAGAGAGGTTAAACGATTTGTTCTGTAGAGCCAGGGAGCAAATCCTGTCAAACTCTTCACTATTTCCTCTTCTCCAAGATTCCTGGCAGACACCATTACAATACTGGAAGCTCAGAGAATCTTAGCATGAGATCCCCTCCAAAATGATGACAGGAGTATATCTCAAAATCCGTCTACTAACTCATAAACTGCCTCAGTGAAGAAAATTGTTTTACTATTAAACAAGAGTGATTGATAGTGATTGACAAGAGTGAACAATAAGAAGAATGAAAATAATAGCTAGTATTCAAAAAATCCTTTAAAGTTTACAAAGCACTTTAAAAATATTCACTAATTTAGCCTTAAAAAAATCCTGGGAAGGGGGAGGAGCCAAGATGGCCAAGTAGAAAGACACACATATGCTAGCTCCTAACCCACAGCCCATAAAATACCTGTAAAGAAGAACTTCTAACAAATTCTGGAGCAGCAGAAGCCATCGAACAACAGAGTAGAGGAGATTTTTGTTCCAGAGAGATCTGAAAACTGACACCAAAGGTCTGTCGCACACCAGACCCAGAGCAGAGTCCAGTCCTGCCCTGGCCACCCGGCACCGAGGTGAGCAGATCCGAGAAGGCTTTAGGGGCACAATCTCCAGTAGCAGTTCAGGGCCCTCCACCCACGGGTGCCAAAGGTCAGTGAGAGGGTCTTTTAAGCTTGCTGAGAGGGAAGTGGGTTGACCCCATGACTCAGGCCCCCTTAAGAGACAGCTGCAGGGGCCACAGCACACAGAGGCTCCCAAAGCAGGCAGGAACTCAGATCCATTTTTGAAGGTCTCTGCATAAACCTCCTGAGGGAACTGAGCTGGGTGTGGTGGCCCTGTCCCAACTTGAGCAGCTGAACTTAATCTCACACTGACTAGCAGCCCCGCCCTCACGGAAAGTCCTGAGGCTGGGGAGCAGCATTTGAATCTCATCCCCTAAGAGCTAGGTGGGCAGATATGGAGGTGAGATGGGTGTGGAGAGTAAACTCAGAAGTCAAGTAATTGACTGAGAAAATGCCTAGAAAAGGGGGAAAATAATAAGACCATAGAAGGTTACTTTCTTGGGGAACAGGTGTCTCTCCCCATCCCTTCAGATGAGGAAGAACAAGGCATACTGCCAGAGGAAGTCAAGGGTCCTCCCTCCAAAGGAGACTTAAATTTGGTTCAGGAAATAGAAGACCTTAAAAAAACAAGTTAGCAGCTTACTAAAGGACAATTAAAAAAAAACCAAAATGCTGAGGAAACTAGCAGCTTTAAAAAGAGGCTACCTCAATTGAAAAAAGAGGTTCAAAAAGCCAACGAGGAGAAGGAGGTTTTGAAAAGCAGAATTAACCAAATGGAGGAGAAAGTTCAAAAGCTCACTGAACAAAATAATTCATTGAAAGAGAAAATTGAGTCCAGGGGAAAGAATGACTATGAGTTAAACCAAGAAGTTAGTAATCAAAACCAAAAATTTAAAAAAAATAAAAGTTGAGGTGAAAGAACTCATTGGAAAAACAACTGACCTGGAAAAAAGATTCAGGAGAAATAATTTAAAAATCATTGGACTACCTGAAAGCCATGATCAAAAAAAGAGCCTAGACACTATCTTCCATGAAATTATCAAGGAAAACTGCCCTGATGTTATAGATTCAGAAGGCAAAATGGATATTGAAAAAATTCATCACTCACCCCCTGAAAGAAACCCGATCAGATAAACTCCTAGGAATATTATGGCTAAATTTCAGAGTTCCCAGACCAAGGAGAAAATACTGCAAGCAGCTAGAAAGAAATAATTTGAGTACTGTGGAAATACAATCAGGATAACACAGGATCTGGCAGCTTCAACATTAAATGAACAAAGGGCTTCGAGTAGGATATTCCAGAAGTCAAAGGAACTGGAATTGAAGCCAAAAATCACCTACCCAACATATCTGAGTATAATACTTCAAGGGAAAAAATGGACATTGAGTGATAGAGACAAATTTGAAGATTTCCTCATGTTGAGGAAAAGACCAGATCTGTATGTAGAATTTTGACTTCCCAAGACAAGAATAAAAAGAAGCATGAAAAGGTAAACAGAAAAAAGAAAATTCAGAAAAGAATCTCTAAAGCAGAACTGTTTACATTACTAAATGGAAAGAAAATATTTTTAACTCTAGAATCTTTTTTCAGTATTTGAGTAGCTGGAGAGATTGTACACACACACTCACATACATACACATAGAGAGATAGAGAGTACAGGGTGTGTTATGTCAGAAGAGATGATATCCACATACACACACAAAAAAAAATAAATAAAATAAAATAAAAATTAAGGGGTGAGAAAGGGATTAATGAAATGGGGCAGGCTATAACTCATAAAAGAGATAAGAAAAATCTTATTCAATAGAGGAGATAAGGGAGAAGGGGAGAGGGGGGAGTAAAGTTGCTCTCCCCACATGTGACTGAAGGAAGGAATAACCTGCTCACTAAATTTGATATGAAAATTTATATCACACCACAGAAAAGTAGGAGAGGAGGCAACAAGTGGAGTGAAGGGAATATTAGAAGGGAGAGCAAATGGGAGAAGGGAGTCACTATAAATAAACACTTTCAAGAAGAGACAAGGTCAATTATAGGGGGGAAAATAGAGGGAATAGGGTAGGTCAGAGGGCAATATAATTAGTATTACACAACATGATTACTATGGAAGTCTTTTTGCAAACAACACATTTAGTCTGTATTGAATTGATTCCCTCCTTAGTGGAACTGGGGAGGGAGTGAGTGAGAGAGAGAAGTTGGAATTCAAAGTGGTAGAAATGAATGTTGAGAATTTTTACTGCATATAATTGGGAAATAAGAATTACAGGGATAGGGGTATGGACATTTATCTTGTCCTTCAAGAAAAGAAGGAAGATGGGGATAGGACAGGGATGAGGTTTGATGGAGGGGAGGGTACACTGAGGGAAGGAGCAACCAGAATGCAAGGTATTAGGAAATGGGGGGGGGGGTGACGGGGAGGAAAATGTTACAAAGTGAGGTAAAAGCAATTAGCATTAAAACAATAGACTGAATTAATTACTGAGAATAAATCAATGACATCTTTAGTTTGGAGAAAAGAATTTCAGTCTAACTTTCTAAGAGGAAGGTAACCTCTGATAAAATTTGGCATTGATGGAAAAGTCAAGGTTTTAATGGTAAATTTGATTTTATGATTGCCATTTAATCAGGAACTAGAACATGTATAGAAAGACACGTAAGCCACTTAAGACTTGCCTAAAAGATGTTCCTTAGCCAAAGTGAAACTATAATCATATTCTAAACCTGGTTATAGGAACTTGCCATTTTTAGATGATATGGGTCTACTAAGTGACTGTTCTTCTGAGTCT
This sequence comes from Potorous gilbertii, assembly GCA_028658325.1. Taxonomy (NCBI): domain Eukaryota; kingdom Metazoa; phylum Chordata; class Mammalia; order Diprotodontia; family Potoroidae; genus Potorous; species Potorous gilbertii. The sequence goes on along the minus strand of CM053774.1, from coordinate 69,817,174 downwards.
AACTCCAGGTATGGGAAGTAAGAAAGGCGATCTGAGCCTCCATTACATGATGCCAGTATTCTCATGAGATGCTGGTATGAACTGTATAGGTGATCTCAAGGGAAGTGTGGGAGAGCAGCTGTTCAGCATGGGCTGAGGTAGGATTCTCTGAACTCATTTTTCCCAATGACACCTGGCGGGCTTTAAGCCTGACTGAATACAAGTGGACAATCTACTCCTGCCTGAACTAGACGTGAAGTTGGGGAGATATTGTTTCCCTGCAATGTCCCTACTCTTGGTGACAGTTCCCCATAGTCAAAAGGTTTGTAAACTTAATACCAGATCTATTCAATTGTAGGTTATGGGTAGAGGAACATCCAAGGTTGCCTAAAATTAAGCTATTAGGCATAGGACTTTAGACCAACAACATTAAGTTAGGATCTTTTTATTCTTAGTAATACTGGCTAGAAAATTAGATTAAGAGATTGTGAAGTTGGCAATATAAATATTATCTCTGTCTCAGTTAGCTTATGTCTAAAAAAAATTCTTTTGTGGTCCATATTGTAAATGCTTTAAAAAGATGTATCACCTGACCAAAAGTTTGAATTGCTTTATCTGTTATAAACTGTGTTAAAAAAAAAAAAGAATATAAAAAAATAAAAAAAAATCCTGGGAAATAAGTTCTGTTATTATCACTATTTTACAGACAAAGATTAAATGAATTGTCGTGTCACATGACTGGGGTCTGAGGACAGACAGGCTTACTTTGAAGATATTGTGTATTCCAGACTACCACAATAAAATAAACATCACAATACATCAACTCACAGGAATTGTTGGTTTTTCCTCGGTATATAAAAGTTACATTTACACTCTACTGCAGTCTATTAAATGTGCAATAGTGTTATGTCTAAAAACAACTATGTACATATCTTAATTAAAAGTACTTTTTTTTTGCTAAAATATGCACCCCATCATCTGAGCCTTCAGCAACTGAAAACTGTGTTTCTGGTGGAGAGTCTTGCGTTCATATTGATGTCTGTTGACTAATCAGGGTCATAGTTACTAAAGGTTGAGGTACCTGTGCCAATTTCTTAAAATAAGACAAGGATAAAGTTTTCTACATCCGTTGACTCTTCCTTTTACTTGATTACTTAGAGGCCATTGTAGGGAGAGGGAGAGAGATTGGGAACCAAAAGGGAATGGAGCAGTTAGAAAAACACACAGCATGTATGGATGAAGTTCCCAGTCTTTTATAATTACAATATAATATTTAAAAAGTACTGGTCACAGGTCACCATCACAGAGATAATTGTAATGAAAAAGTTTTAAATATTATAAGAATTACTACAATGTGACACAGAGACATGATGTGAACACATAGGGTTGGAAAAATGGTGCTTAAAGACTTTCTTGATGCAAGATTGTCATAAACCTTTAATTTGTAAAAAATGTAATGTCTATAAAGCACAAAAAAGTGAAGTGCAACAAAATAAGATATACCTGTAGATAAACACAGGTCCTGTGCTCTATTTACTTCTGGTCCTCACTCATCTAGTGTTCCATCCACTATATCACCTAGCTTCCTTGTCTAAATCTTTGAAGTGTGAAAATGCTATGTAGTCCAATGCAATCAATCCAGGTCAACCTAACACTAATATAATTGGTGAAAAATGAAAAAGTCACTCATGTCACCATGTTTGTTTCATACAAATCATTCTTCATTTATACTTTGATTTTCTCACCAATCTATAATTTCTCTGATGTAGGCATTCCTTCCATCTTCACAAATCAACCCAACCATGAATAATTCCTACATAATTCTTATGCAAATTCTCTCAGAGATCCACAGAGGATCTACTCAACCAACCAATAAAGATGCATTCATTAAGTGCCTACTATATACCAAACACTGTGTTTTATCCTGGGGATACAAAAGTGAAACAGTTTCTACCCTCAAGGAAGTACTTTATAATGGGGGAAACAATCCATTCCTGTGTATATATAGCATATATATTCAGAATGAATATGAGATACTTGTCCCCCTTCCATTCTCCTTTCTACAGACACAGTGGATTTAGCTCTTCTCCCATTTTTACTTGTTATCTTACAATTCCCCTATTTAAATGTGTTCTCTTTATTGTCATGTTTTTTTTTCCAGAAAATTATCTGAATTTCTATCCAATTAGGTTATTTCTAACTTGTATTCTTAACTATCTACATGTTGTATTCCCCTTGGGAAATGAAAGCTTCTTAAAGAGAGAAACGACACCAGTTTACCTTTATAAATTTAGCACCTGGTACAATGCTTGGTTCATAGTAGGTAGTTAATAAATATTTGTTGAATCAAATTAAACTAATTAGCCTGATGGTTTCATGGCAAGTTGACCATTTGTTAGATTGAATTGGCTGAATTGGCCTGCTGCTTTCATGTTTTATGAGTATATGCCTTAGGTATCCAACCTTTTGCCCTGATGTCTATCTGAAAAGAAAACTCATTCTACTGACAAAATAATTAACCTTAGTTCCTATCAAACCTTTCATATCTCTAGGTTTTGATTGTTTAATAATATCACACTGTGCTTTTCTCTCACATGAGTTGGCACATAGTAACTTCCTGAGGGTGAGTAGCAATTTCCAATAGCCTGATAATAAAGTAAAGCATTTTGATTCAATTTGTTTCTTCTATAATGTGGTTGAGAAATAGTATGAATGACTCAAATTTAGAGGTAACTCTCAAATTCCTTCTCTTTTTCTCTCTATCTCTTTTTATTTACCTCTATCTCCACCTCTTTATCTCAAAAAAGTCTTGTGAATTGTGGACACCCCATGGAAGGAACAAGGACTCTCCTATTCTTTGCAAGTTTTCTATTGGGAGAACTAGTGTAGCAATAAGGACCAAGTTCCTTCCTGTTCCCTCTGTCCTAACACTCAAAATCCCCAAATCATTTCCAGCCCAACTTAGTATCCTGTGAGCAACAGAAAGACAAAAATAATTGTCTGCCATAACTAAACTGTTCCAGAAATCTTGGAGAGAATGAAATTGGGTGACATTTCTGGCAGCTGATCTCTGCCATGGTCAAGGGCAAGGGAGAAACAGCCATTTCTTCCATTGAGTCTAGTGAGGGATGCAAACGTTTTGGCTTTTCTTGTCTGTTTGATGCTAAGGGTTCTGACAAGTGCTTTGAAGCAAAATGCCCAGTGATTGATAAGGATTTGATGTGGAATCAAAGCTTCAAGTGATGTCTATTTTTGTCCAGATTGGTTAAATTTTAAATGAAAACAAAAAGGTGTGGGATATTATCTCCTTCCATACAAAACATTTAATTAAAAAAACCGCTTTAAAATGACAAATAATCACATTTGTATGATAATGATGGCATCTATATAGATAAAAAAGTCTAAGATTCTAGTCCAGATTTGGTAATAATGGCACAAAATTACTTAAACAGGCAAGTGGGCAATGGGTAGAAGATAGGAATTATTTTAGTCTTTTAGGATTACACTAGAAAACCAGGTGTAGAAATCTTATGTTTAGGGTTCTGAAAACATGTCAACATTGACCTCCCAGCCTGCCCTCTATAGTATTAGGTATTTATACTTTTTTCCTAAGCCTGAGGTAGAATAAAAGTTTGTGTCTAAAGCAGAGAGCACTCGATTGCTGAAGCAAAGTTTCAAAGTTTTATTATTGTGTTTTTCTCCCAGTATTCACACTTGCACAGCATACATCAGTTCTACAGTATGTCTCTAGGTTATATTCAGGGTCTTTGGTGTCTCCTACTAGATTTTCACTGCCTTCTCTCTTTCTGCCACCCAGAAGCAAGTTATAAAGTTGTATTCTGGGAATTATCTTTTTTTTTTTTTACAAACCTTCTTCACTAGTCACACAAACATGTATTTTAGTATTTATTAATGGAAGGCAGCACAGTATCCTATCACTTAAAGAGTATGTGCTGTGAGCAAGACATGTTTTATGTATGTGGCCAAAGGCAGTGAGGCAAAAATATAGTTGATGCTGATACAAAATAATATATTGAACACATTAGCACTATGTGCAAAACTCTCAGTATGTTAAAGAGAAGATTGTGGTCATCGTGAGAGCATAGAATTTGTCCCCTTTCTCCTTCCCTCCCTCAAACACACACAAACATATTTTCATCAAATAATAGAACTTTGAAAATGCTAAAATTCATATAGAACAATGAAAAAGAAACCTCAACCTATCTTCAGTTTCAATATTTCCTCCTTACAGATAATTAAAATCCCTGAAGAGAAATTATGACATGTCTCACTTCTTGCAATGCTCTTGCATCTTCCCATCAATATTCCTTGCTGCTTTATTGTAAAGAGTCCATAAGATATCAAGGTTGCCCAGAGATGGGCCTGTCAGAAGGATGTAGCTGAAGACCCCTCCCTATAGCCATCCTTAAAGACTATTTTTTAAAAAAGTTAAATGCATTAACCTTGTTCTGATCTTGAGCATACCCCTGCAAAACCATTCATAGGCAGCGATAATTGAAAGGTTTGAATTTTTATATAGATTTAGCTGTTCAAGTATTTTTCCTGAGGCAAAGCCAAAGGCTAAACCAGCGCCACATGTGCTGCTTGCAGAAGTGGAGGCTGTTGGTTAGGATGCCCCCAAAATGAACAAAGAAATCATGAGTTCTTTCTCGGGATAATTCATGTGATGTCATTCCCCCTCTCCGCATTTTGTTCTCCCTCCCCATGAAGCTGGTAATAAAACTTTCCATAATTTCTGAACTTTATTTTCCAAAACGTAGTTATATGTTTGGATGTTATTCACAGGAACTATGTTAAGTTCTTCCTTTTTTCTCAATCTAATATTATAATTTTACTTTGCATCTGATAAACTATACAATGAAATGCTGCTTTTGTAGAATTAAATTCTGCTCATAACCAATACCATTAAGATGGCAAAAATTCTGTGGATCAATTGCAAGACAGAAAACATATTAGAAACCTGGCTTAAAAGAAAATATATATTTAAGAGACAGCCTATAAATATTCCAGGGCAAATCATCTGTAGTTTGATTTATAGAAATGCCAGTGGACTTTACCTAATAGGACTATTATAGAAAATGAATATTGTGTTTTATCCATTCATTCTGTAGACCTGGATATTGAGGCAAACCTCAGTGAGATGAAGACACTGCAGTATAATTATTCTCAAAAGGGTAATGATATTAACAAAAAAAACATATTAGGATTGTTATCTTTGTTGATTCAGGAGCCATTAATAACTTTGGTTAAGATTGAAACAGCATCTTTCTTCCTCTGAATTTTGACTCTACAAAACCCCGCCACCAATATTACATGAATCACAGTGCCACACTCCAAAGACCCCTTAGAGTTCATAATGTGCCTTTCTAAAAATCTCTGCCCACTTTTCTTGGTTCTCCTTTTTTTTGTTTTTAATTTGACTTTTTTTTATTTTGTGGTTGTTTAGATTTATAGACTTATAACTTCTACAATAGATAAATTCACTATAATAAATTAAAACTCTATAGTAGCTGCTTCAGAGAGTTAGTACTTTGATTGCATAGATATATTCAAGAAAAAATACGCACAAATTTAAACTGGAAATGTAGTAAATTTTACCTTAAAGCAGTAAAAAGACAGAAACTGTCCAGTATAATCTTGATAACATTATTGAAAGACCAAAACCTTCAAACCTTCTCAAGTCACAAACCAGCAATAACTACAAAAGTCCTTTAATGAGAAACATGTTTCATGTCACAATCTTTCCCTGTCTCATGGTATAAAACAATGGGGAAGTTCATATTTAAGTTGCTTATATATTTTTTCTTAATAACCAGAACATTACTTTGTGATGTTTATTGTTTCCTCTTATCTGAGAGATAATTTGTTAAGAAATTAACTAAAAAAGAGCCTCATGGTATAAAACGTAAACATACTTGAACTGAAAAGAATACAACCAGACTCCATAATTTTAATCTATACAATTTACCCTTAAAAAAGCCACATGTTCCCCTGTTTACCTTTTTTCTTAGGATTTTTTTTTATAAATTTATTTATTTAACTTTTTACGTTCATTTTCACAAAATTTTGGGTTCCAAATTTTCTCCCCATTTGTCCCCTCCCCCCACCCCTATACACCGAGCATTCTAATTTCCCATATCACCAATCTGCCCTCTCTGTTTATCTTTTTTCAAGAGGAAAAATGGTATAATCTGTTACTATATGGTTTACCAAATTAGTGCAAATCTGAAGAGAAAATCTCTTGTACTGTCCTTATGCATTGATTAGAGAAGTATGGGATAGAGGAAAGTATAACTAATCATATTTGGGACAGATTTAAGTACTAGGCAGAGAGATCAGTTATTAATATTATTGGTTTCAACTTGGAGAGAAATCTCTAGTGAGGTGACCCAGAGATCTATTATTGACTTGTGTCATTTGAAATTTTGGTCATTGAATTGGATAAAGGAATGCATGTCATGCTTAAAAAATTTGTAAATGTCACAAATATGGGAGGTTTGAAATACAGGATTAAATGGTACACAACTTGGTACCAAATCTAAAATAATAAAATTTACTAATCTTAGATATGAAACTCAGAAAAAAATATATTCAAAAGTACAAGTTGTTAAATATGTGACAAAATTACAGATCATCAATAAATGAGGATTCAGCTGCTTTCAAACTCAATATTAAACAGTTTTGTCTTTTATTTTTATTTTTTTGTTCAGATCTGTGATTTCATCAGTGTAGGTAAAAAGATATGGATAGTTCCTTTACTTATGAGGAATTGAATATTTGTCTATTATATTTTAGTTTTAGAATAATTCCTAATGCTCTGAGAAGTCATATGATTTATTCATACTACCATTGGTAGTTTGTGCAAGATGTAGGAATGGAAATTGTACCCAAGTAGAAGGTCACAAATGGAATGCAAAATATATACTTTGACTACTATGTGTCTGTGTATATTTGCACGTACACATAAAGAGAGCTAAAATCACTTTGTCTAATTTTACATCAGCACCAAGACATAAGGTTTTGCCTTGTTTGAAAGAGGCTCTAATCTAACAAAGTCAATACTGTAACTGACAATAGTAGGTCTCTTTCCCATTGACACAACAAAAACATTTTTTTACATTTAATTATTAACATATATTTAGATTCCTATGCTAATTGGAATCTGTAACAGAATAAAAAATAATAAAAAATCATTCAACACATCATGCCTAAAACTCCAATAATTGGGTATTGAGATAATTAGGGAGAATTTAAGAAACTCTGCCATGTTAAATATGTGATACTGAAAAACTCTAAAACGTTTTTGCAAACATTAATCTTTCTGTTCCCTGGAAACCTTGAAGATTGACATTTGGCTAATGGATAGTCAGGTTTAAACCACTTACTACACCTACCACACTTTCTCCCAAGTGACAACCAAACCTGTATCAGAGAGACTAGATATTAGACCAGGATTGGGAAGGATTTGGAGTTAATTTGTTTGCAAATTGCTCATATATTTTTGAGATATAATCTGGAACTATTTTTATGAAATGTATTTCTATTGTGAATGTGAAATTAACATTTTTCATACAAAATGAAAGTTCCAAAGAGTAATCTGTATTTTCTTAATATCATGTGTCTATTTTCTTCTATTAGGGGAAAGACAAAAGGTTTAACTCATAAAATTGTAACATGCCTTATGTCCTTTGGAGAAAAGCTTTTATTTTGGTCAATCTCAAACAGTTAAAGTTTGGGTTCTTCTTGTATTTAAATAGGTTTATAGTTTAAGCAACCACATTTTAGGGTAAGTGATGATGGGAACAAAGAAATATAATGGAAAGAGGAAGAAGATGATTGGCAAGTTAGATAAAGCTGTATATTTTAGAATAAGATTTTCGTCATTTTTTCACAAAAATGAAAGTTATTTTGCTAAATTATAGCTTCAAGTGATTCTTTAATCATTTGCTCAACATTACAAATCAAATACAAATGTATTGACAAAATATTCATCTTCAGGCTTTCTTAACAAATACGTGCAATTCTAATTATAAAGTTTCTACAATATATTTACACAATTTCAACATCTAACACACGTAAACTCTAGATTTATAGAATTGCTCTGAACTCTGCCTATATCTCCCATGTCTTCTAAAGTATTCAATTCAAATTAACATTTTTTAACTTGTAGAGATCCTACACAGATTGAAAAGAAGAAAAACAAGCAAGTCCAGCAATACCAAGAAGTAAAACAGAGACCCACTCCATACTGCCTTTTACTTTTTGTGTCAATTGTCTGGAAAACACTTGAAACAGATGTAAGATTTTTCATATGCTTCCCCAAAATTTGATTTTCTGATTTCAATTTCAGATTATTTTTGATGACTGCATCTACTCATGCAGAAAGATCTTCAAGTGTGTGCTGCAGTTCCAACACCTGATTAATAAGTCATGTTTACTCTTCCAATTCCACCTGATTCTAAGCCTCAACAGCATCCATGTCAGCACTCAGCCTCCTAGAGTGTAGACTTTCTCTTAAATATAGCATCTTTGATTAACATTTAGGTCAGAGAGAGTCCCCTCTGCTCCTATCATTTACCTACCTGATGTTCGTCATGGCTCAGTTGGTAGGTCACTCTGCCATTTCTTTATCACTCTAATGCAAACTTTCTATCCACTATACAGCCCTAACTTTCCCAACCTGATATGTAAGTCAAAAAAGCACTGTGATTTCTAGGTTGAATTGAGTAGAGTAATGTAAAACCACTACCAGCATATTGTGTTCATCACATTTTAGGATGGACATTGATAAATTCAAGAACATTCAGAAGAAGGCAACCAGGACAGTGAAGGATCTCAAGTCCATGCAATTTGAGCACTGGTTGAAGAAACCTGTTATGTTCGACAGGGATAAGAAAAGGATGGAGAGAGGGTACAACATGCTATCTTTCTCCAAATGTTTGAAAGTCTGTCATATTGGAAAGCTATTTGGCCTGCTCTACTTGGTCCTGGAGGGTATAACAAAGTGCAAGGTTTTAAAGCTGTAAAGAAATATTTTGAAAATCAATATAGTGAAAAATTTCCAAGCAATTCAAACTATCCACAGACTGAGGTGATGGATTCTCCTTTACAAGAATACTTCAAATAAAGATTGAATACTTACTCTGGATCTTTATAAAATGGATTGCATTCACAGACCAATCTATTTCTCTTTGTAGATTCACTGAATTCGAATTTATTTGTATTCTCAGAAGTAAACTGCTTCAATCCATACTGGAAACAGTAAAACCTTCTGTAGCATCTTATAGTCCATGCTCTTTTGAAAGAGAAAGGGAACTCACTACCACTGGAAGTAGTCCATTCCACTTTGGGGCACCTCTGAATGTTAGGGATTGTTCTTAATGTTGAATGGAAATCTTTTTGTTTGACTTTAATCCAGATCCACTTGTCCACAGAGGGCATACATTATATCTGTTAGATTTACTTCTAGAATTTTGTATTATGACTTATTCACATAGTCCAAGAGCCAAATTTCATGTAGTAGCAATAGATGCATGCCATAGGAGAATTAGTTGAAGGCTCTGGGAGGGGTTAGAAGATGCAAAAAAGTGACATTTTAACTCTACTCAAAGATTTAAAAGACTATAGTATAGAAGAGTATTTAGATTTCTTGTATTTGGCTATAGAAGTCCATTTGTTAACATGCCTATAAATATTTTAGGTCCCTGTTGGTCCAATATTTTGGAAAATTGGGGCAATATTACTAGATTTATGCTAATAGAAGCATCTTTCTTAAAATAAAGGGTCAGTATCTAGATGTTCAAACTATACTGGTTGCCTTTTTAAATTGTCAATTAACATGCCTAAATCATAATAAAAAAGATAGAACTCAGTAATTCTGGCATTGTACTTTTTAAAATTAGCTGTAGACATATAGTTTGCCATCTACTTCTGTGGAGAAATTAGATCAAATTACAAGTTTCCCCAAATCACCAAGTGTCATTGATCGTTACCATATTCTGCCAAAACCTTAAATCACTTGATTACTTTTTTGCATGCAAATAACTTTTTTTTCCATTGTGAAGATGTTGGCTAATTGGTTGAGGGATTTATTTTGTATTTCTGAGGATTTTAAAAGTTATGAAGCAGAGTCCTATGTTCCACTAATCTCTGTTTATAGGATTTCCTCTTATTTTTTTTATCTCTAGCAATATGTATATTATCTTTTTCTACATCTAATTCCCAATCATACAAATAATTTTGTCAGTCATTTCTACTGTGTGAGACTCTCAGAATAATTAATTGGTAATCAATACTTTTGATTATGTCAACTATGACCAAGGCTCTTCACTAAAAGCCTAGTTCAATTTCTCATGGAGGCATGGAGGTGACTTTGGATGCTTGAAAGCTAATCACCATAGGGTAGCAAGCTAGTGATGAATTCTGCCTTTTCTTTTAGAGGGGGCAGGTTTTAACAGAAACTTCTAAAAACTCTCTACTGAAGTGTGGAGAATTTGTGAACTCATTGGTGGAAACTTCTAGACTGACAGTTCCATGTATTGAGTGACATGAAAAATATTTGCAAACTGTTTTCTTCTCTATAATCTAGTTGGAGATAGAGGTGATATTAAAAATGAAGAAAGGTGTGGCCCTACATCATCAATCAAGTCAAAGAAGTTAATTATATGCAAAGGCAAGTTGGTAAACTACCACTTAGATGCAACTTTACTCAGAATAAGACTAGACTGTCTTGAAACAGCACCACGGACACATGCACATTGGAATCTTTTGCAAAAAATTAGAGAGAGAGAAAAAGAGAGAGAGAGAGAGAGAGAGAGAGAGAGAGAGAGAGAGAGAGAGAGAGAGAGAGAGAAGTCAGCAGAGGGGAGGAGGAAGAGAATGAAATCAACAAGAGCAATGAAAAGGTAGGTTGGGTAGAAATTGTACTTTGTACTTTACTACTTTCAATCACTCCAAGATTAAGTTAACTGGAGGATATAAGGATAAAAACTAAGTAACTAAATGGATACCATTTCATGTAATGAAAGATCACAGTGAATTAAATATCTGCAACTCTGGGCTTTTGCTGGGGACTGAAAACAAAGTGTGCCATTTATTGGAGAAGAGGGCCAGGGAAGTCCTTTTTTAACAGAAAAGGGGGCTATCAGCAAATCTGTCCTACGTATAAGGTTATGGTAAATTATCTTTTAGATCTGAAGAACAATCATATAGTGTGTTGTTAGAGAAGATGTTGTGGATTGAAAAGATTTTTAATTTAAGAAAGCTTTCATTTCAAGTATCATCATTACTACATTTGAATGGAGTTGTTAATGATGAGGGATCAATGGATCATATGCCAAAGGGTCATAATTTGTAGCTAAAAATAAAAGAACTTGGAAAGTTTAAGGAATTACTATGCTTTCTCTCCTCCCTCTCTTCACCCTAAATACCATCAAGATAGGTCTCTAGTGCCTGTTATTTGAAATTGACTAGGTGGGATCACTTAGAGTGGAAGACTTATAGAAAATTGTAATAGTATCACTTTTCATGAGTTATGAGTTAGGAAGAACTATTTCTGAGTATGGACATTAGAACCTGCTTCTGGGTAAGTATGATCATTAAGTCTGTGAATTTGTAACTTTTTCAGGATAGTTACCAAAAGACCAGTTTTGTAAGAGAGATAATATGAAAAATAAATGTGAATTAGTATAAATTAGTGCGAATCCTATTTATTTTATTTTTTGTCATTTTTTTAGTTCTCTGTATATTTTATTTTCATTTTTTAATATCTACTTATTTATTCTTAGCTTTGAACACTCATTTCAACAAGATTTTGAATTCCAAATTTTCTCCCCATTTCTCCCCTCATCTTATCCCCAGGATAGCATGCACCCCAACCACCCCTTTCCCCAATCTGTCCTCCTTCTATCAGTCCCTTCTCCAATCTTCTTTCCCTCCATTTTCCTGTACGGCAAGACAAATTTCTATACCCCACTGCCTCTACAACTTATTTTCCAGTGGCATGCAAAACTATTTTTAACATTCATTTTTAAAACTTTCAGTTCTGAATTCTCTCCCTTTCTTCCTCCCCACCCACCTTTGAGGGCAATCAAAATAGCATCTTTTGCTGTTTCTGTTTTAGAATAATCAATTGCCTTATTGAATCTTGCCTTTATCAATCAAGAGTCTTTAGTAGGACTAAAGTGTAGAAATGAGTTTCTTTAACCAGAAACGGTATATGTATTTGCATTGATAATGTGATTAAAGATCTTCCCCAGCCATTAATAGGCCAGCCCATTAAGGGGAGTTTGATTAGGGAAGATTTGTGGGAACACTCACAACTTTTGTTAATAAGGCACTGATTCGGGGAGGAGCCAAGATGGTGGAGAAGAAAGATTCACATATGCTAGCTGCGAATCCACAGCCCATGGATTTCCTGTAAAAAGAACTCCCAACAAATTCTGGAACAGTGGAAGCCGTGCAATGAGCAATGGAGTGAAGGAGATTTCCATTCCAGAGAGCCATGAAAAACTGATCCCAAAGGTCCGTTGCGCACTGGGCAGGAGCAGAGCCTGGCTCTGCCCAGGCTGCAGGGCCCCAAGAGGAGCAGATCAGAGCAGGCTTCAGGGATGGAATCTCTGGTGGCCGTGAAGATCCCTCCACCCAAAAGTGAGAGAGACTTCTGGACTGGCCGAGAGGGGAGCGGGGTGTCTCCATAACTCAGGCCCCCTTGGAAGGCAGTGGCAGAGGCTGCAGGGCGGCCAGAGGGGCAGTGGCAGAGGCTGTAGTGACCAGGGGCTCCCAGAGCAGGCAGTCCTCAAGTTCAGTACTGAGATCTCTGCATAAACCCCCTGAGGGAACTGAGCTTAGGAGGTGGCCTTGCCCTCATCTGAGCACCAGAACTTAAGCTCACATTGAATAGCAGCCAGGCCTGATGCTGAAAAGTCCTGAGGCTGGGGAGCAGCATTTGAATCTCAGACTCCAACCACTAGCTGGGCAGATCTGGGCGGGGGTGGAGAGGAATCTCAGAAGTCAAGTAACTGGCTGGGAAAATGCCCAGAAAAGGGAAATAAGATAAGACCACAGAAGGTCATTTTCTTGGTGAAGAGACGTTTCCCCCCTTCCTTTCTTACGAGGAAGAACAATGCTTACCATCAGGTAAAGGCATAGGAGTCAAGGCCTCTGTATCGCAAACATCTGAAATAAATATCCAATGGCCTCAGGCCATGGAAAAGCTCAAAAAGTATTTTGAAAATCAAGTTAACAGGTGGAGGAAAAACTGGGAAGAGATATGAGAGAGATGCAAGAAAAGCATGAAAAATGGGTCTAAACCTTAATAAAGGAGACCCAAAAAATGGTGAAAAAAAATAACACCTTGAAAAATAGGCTAACTCAATTGGGAAAAGAGATTCAAAAACCCAATGAGGAGAAGAATGCTTTCAAAAGCAGAATTAGTCAAGTGGAAAAAGAGGTGCAAAAGCTCACTGAAGAAAATAATTCTCTCAAAATTAGAATGGAACAGATGGAGGCCAATGACTTTCTGAGAAACCAAAAATCACAAAACAAAATCAAAAGAATGACAAAATGGAAGATAATGTGAAATATCTCATTGGAAAAATAACTGACCTGGAAAATAGATCCAGGAGAGACAATTTAAAAATTATGGGACCACCTGAACGCCATGAACAAAAAAAGAGCCTAGACATCTTTCATGAAATTATCAAGGAAAACTGCCCTGATATTCTAGAACCAGAGGGCAAAATAAATATTCAAGGAATCCACAGATCACTGCCTGAAAGAGATCCAAAAAGAGAAACTCCTAGGAATATTGT
>CM053774.1:69737664-69802863 GCA_028658325.1 Potorous gilbertii | reverse complement strand
GGGGAGAAAATTTTGGAACCCAAAATCTTGTGAAAATGAATGTAAAAAGTTAAATAAACAAATTTATTAAAAATAAATAAATAAAATAAAATAAGAAACTCGAAGGGAAAAAAAAATTATCTCCCCTGAACCCATTTTCAAGGTTAGTTGTTTTTCTAATGAGTTATTTCACATTGTCTTTTATTTTTTCTTCCTTTTGGTTTTGTTTTATAATTTCTTGATTTCTCATAAAGTCATTAGCTTCCATTTGCTCCATTCTAATTTTCAACAAATTATTTTCTTCAGTAAGTTTTGGGACTCCCTTTTAAGTTTGGTCAATTTGCCTTGTTAAGGCATTCTTCTCCTCATTGGTTTTTTGGACCTCTTATGACATTTGTGATAGTCTATTTTTAAAGGTGTTATTTTTTTCAGCATTTTTGGGGGTCTCAATTGGGAAGCTGCTGCCTCATTTTTCATGATTTTCTTGCTTCACTCTCATTTCTCTTCCCAATTATTCCTCTGTTTTGCTTACTTGATTTTGAAAATCCTTTCTGAGCCTTTCTGTGGCCTGCAACCATTTCATATTTTTCTTGGAGATTTTGGATGTAGGAGTCTTTACTGTGCTCTCTTCCTCTTGTTGTATGCTTTGATCTTCCTTGTCATAAGTAAATTCCTTTTTACCAGGAAAGTAACTTTTTGTATTCTTATTTTCTTCTTTTTCATCATTTTCCCAATCAATTACTTGACTTCTTAGATCCTTGTTAAGAGGAGGTTGCACTGCCCCAAGTTTCATGGCATTTGTGCAGATGTCTTCAGAGATATCTCTAGGGAGCTATAAATTCTCAGTTCCTCCAAAGAGGTATGATCAAAGAAGCATTTTTTTTATTCCTTTTCGGGCCTGCACTCCAGTCTGTGAGCAACCACAAGCACTCTCTTCTACAACTGCCACCTTCATAACAGCACTCTTTCTTTTTTTTTTAATTTTTATTTTATTTATTTATAAATGTTCTACAATCACTTCCTTAAAATTAAGATTTTATACCCCGACACCTTCCCCCCCTACCCCCCTCCCTCCCCATGACAGCATACAATTCTGTATAGGTTCGACATATACTTTCCTATTGAGCATATTTTCACTATAGTGATGTTATGTAGTCACACTGACATAAGTGGAAGAAATCATATAACAAATCAAAACATAATACACAAGAACTTACAGAAAAAAAAAATCCCAATGTTGATTTTCTAAGGCAAAATGCCTTCCACACTCAGAGAAAGAAATATGGAAGTCATTCGCAGAATGTAACAGATCATGTTTGTGTGTGTGGGGGTTTTAGTGTATTAACAGGACTCTTTCTTGCCCCAGCACTACCACCCAGTACTGTGACCCAGATCAGCAGCTTGATTCACCCACCATCTATAGGATGAGAACTCCAGAAACAGCAGCCGTTGCAGCAGTGAGACTGTTGCCACCCTGGGTCAGGGATTGGGACCAGACCATGTTCCTCTTTCCCCCAGGGGAGAGTGGTTTCCTACTGACCTTTGAAGCTCTCTTTGGAGTTGGTAGGTTGAGAAGTCTGGAAACTGCTACCGCTGCTGTAGTGATTCAGTTCCCTGAAGGCTCAGTCCTGTCTGGGCCTGCATTGCCCGTGCTGAGTGGGCTCCACCCCCATTCCAGTGCAATAGACCCTTCCTGCCGGTCTTCCAGATTGTCTTGGGCTGGAAATCTGTTTCACTCTTCCATTTTGTGGCTTCTGCAGCTCTAGAATTTCTTCAGTCATTGTTTGCAAGTATTTTGAGGTATTTAGGTGGAAAGCTCAGGCAGGTCCCTGCTTCTACTCCAGCATCTTGTATCTAACAATTTATATCTAGGGTTGACCTGGGATGTTTCATCTATTTGAATACAGGTGTTTGATGGTTTTAGAATAGAGAATCGGTATTTGGGCAAGTCATTATCAGCTCCCACAATAAGACGTCAAGCCCAGAGAATGTGAATCTTCTGGGCCCAGAGTAAGTGCTTCATGATGCTGTTTTTGAAAGGAAGTAAAATATTTAGATGACAATAACATGGAGGAAACAGCTACAGTAGCTCAGAAGAGTGAAAAAGTTTGTGGTCTAATTACAGCTGTTTCATGATGATTTCAATACTTGAAAATCCGTAATTTCAACTGGATAGGTACTCCCTTCCTGAGTATGAATTGCCTTTCATTTAAGCCTTAAAAGATGATCTTCTTGAGCTGTGTTGATCCTGAAATTCAGCAATTAGTGGTCAGTGTCCTGGAAGATCAGCCTGTCTGAACTTTGCTGTTTGTGTTTTTGAACAATAAACATAATATCAGTTATTGTTACACTACTGATTCAGGTGACCTCTTTATATCAATATATATTTCATTCTTTATACATGAATGCTGCTACTCTTACCTTGACCTTCACCTTAATGGATATTAGGGACAAGCTAGTATTAATGTAATGAGGCTGCTTACTATGAAGACCAAGCTCTGAGTTATTGTTAAAACACTAGAAGGGTAAGCAGTCAGGTAGCCATAGCAGTAGTGAAGAAGAGCTGGAAACAAAGACTATTTCAATGTTTCAAGCCTGGGTGAAATTGTGAATAAAGACATCAACAAAAGAAATAGGGAAGTTGAAGAAGGGTAAATTTTTGAAGTAAGATTATTATTTCTATTTTGGAAATATTGAATCTAGAGAGTTTATGGACTTTTGAGATAGAGATGACAAACTGGCAGTAAAATGTGAAACCTGAGTCCAGAGGAGACATAGGTATTAAAGATATAAATTTAGTAGTGATTTTCAGGCAGAAAAAGTGATAAATTAAGCCATATTAGTGGAGGAGATCTCCAAGGGAGATGGAGTGAAAAGACAGTTAATGACAGAACTAAGCAACCTTAGCTGTATGACCTCTACAAAGTATAACCTTTGGTCTCAGGCAACTCAAGTTTCACAGAAAAATGAGAAACTACACTTTCAGATTGTTTAAGGCAGAATAGCTTATAATTAACTAGAATTATCTTTCTCTATCTTGATGTTCTAGCATGTACAGAAACTCATGGCATCATTAGCCTTCTGCAGGAAATCTTCCCTGATTCACTCCAGGTTTTAGTGTCACCCAATCAGAGATTTTCCACTTACCTGTGAACGTATTATGCTGCCTCTTTAGGATTCAAGGTACTTGAAGGAAGGCATTCTTTCATTTTGTATTTCTCTCACTAATACTTAACATGGTATTCAGGAAATGACAGTCTTATGGAATTCTTGTTTATTGATCAATTGATTGATGAGTCAGGAAGTATTAATTCCAACCTATACCAATGATGACATAAAACCAGAGACAAATGTCATAATTTCTATGCCTTTGTTTTATTCTATGGAGTAGAATAATCTCATTCACATTATACTTCAGGAAGATGTTAGAAAAAGAACATAAATGCATATTGCTTAACCTTCTCTTTAGGGAATTTCCAGGAGAAAAAAAAATATATATACATATTTATTCTTAGAATGGAGAATTGATATTTGGGCAAGTCATTATCAGCTCCCCCAATAAGACTTCAAGCCCAAAGAATGTGAATCTTCTGGGCCCAGAGTAAGTGCTTCATGATGCTGTTTTTGAAAGGAAGTAAAATATTTAGATGACAATAACATGGAGGAAACAGCCACAGTAGCTCAGAAGAGTGAAAAAGTTTGAAAAAGTTTCTCCATTATAAGAATTCTCAAGTGACCTGAAATATTTCCAATGTGTAACATGGAAGTACTTTGAAATTTTCGAAAGGTAGGTGCTAGTTTATCAATAATAACTGACATTTGGACAATACTCAAAGATTTTCAAGCAGTGTAAACAAATGATAGAGACACACATTTCCATGTGATAATGTACAGGTGAGTATATACAAATGAGATTATATATGTAGGCATTTGCATTTATATTCATAGATTTATTTGTATGTATATATACATGTGTTTATGTGTACATGCACACACATACATATGCATTTTCATACTGATGTGTGCTATAGTGTGTATATATATATAAAATCTCACATGATCCTCTCAATAATACTGTGGAGTCAGATCATAGTAATATTCTTATCCCTATTTTATAGACGAGGAAACTGAATCTCAGAGGAGATGAGTGACTTTCCTATAATCACAGAATAAGGACCATAGAATGTATTTAAGCCTGTCTTTTTGATAACAACATTGTGGCACTCCCCATTACACCACACTGTCTTTCAACTTACCATTGCAAAGCTGATTCTATTGCTCACTTTAATTTTGTTGCTTCTAATACAAACTCCTCTGTTTGGTTGGATTAGGAAAAAATCCTTTATTTTCTGTCTCTAGAATTACTTCGCTTATCTATACACATTCTGAAAATCACCAGGTTGTATTAAAGCAATAGATAACAGCTATCAAGTCTTTTTTGGGGGGAGATTTTTAACCAGAGGATACATTGCAGATGTTCATTTCTGATGAGGAGTACTGTGACCAATATATCACAGTATATCATAATGACGGGCACACTTTCTTTGAACTGTATAGTTGTCCATATTATCTTAGTTGCAATACAATTGTGAAATCACATTGGCCTGTGTAATGAGAGACAGATATTGTTCATCAGATGTATCCTAGTCTCCTATGATTTCATCACAGTCCACTTTGCCTGAGGTAGGGAAAATAGTTATTTTTTCTTATATCAAAGACAGATGGCAGTTGTGTGTAGTAATAATACATAATGGATGGTGGGTAATGCCAAGGAAAATATTATATGGGTTAATAGCAAGACTGCTATTACAGGGAGGGAATTACACAGAGATTCAGTGAAATATTTGAGAAACTAGGTCAGCATTGTTTAGAGGAGATGTGATGAAGCATGAGCTCATAACATTACACTGTATCCTGATAAGGATGGTGACAGGATAAATGCTATAATAGCTGAACCAATGTTAACCATGCCAAGAATTGGAAGTAATAATATATTTTTTATGAAATTATATGATGAAGAGTTTATTCAGTGTCCAAAAACACATTTGAAATTCAATTTATCTAAAGGAGATTATCAATAAAGTTTAAAATACGAAGATGACTTCATTTTATCCACATATATGTTTTGTATCATTATTTTCATTACAATTTTCATTATTAACAAGAGAGAGGAATTGAATTTTCAGTAAAAATCTGCAGAAAAAAATTCACTTTAAGGATATTTGAAATAAAGCTGATTAGCTTTATTTAAGGGATTGTAATAACGAGGATTTGATCTTATATAGTGCTCAAAAGTTTACAAATCTTATAATATCTCATTCATCATTTAAAACAGCCTGTGAAGTTGGTGGGGTGAGTGTTTTATAAATGAGAAAAGCACAGGTTGAGGCAATGATATAATTTGTTCAATGTTGAACAGGTAATATGTGGCAAAGTTGGGATTTGAACTCAATATTTTAGACAAAATCCAATGCTTCTTCCACTTTCCCATAAAATAAATGAAAGGGCAGGAAGGAAAGAAGATTCTGAGGAATGTCATCTAAAGAGAATCCAGATATTCCAGAAAACATAGACACATTAAATATTATTGTAATTTGTGAGTAAAGGCAGAATCAGTGAAATCTTTAGGAAGCCCACTTCAGGACAATGGACAGGGCATGTCAAGCATAACTATTTTAATATCTTTTTCTCTCTACTCAGCTTTGGGAAAATGACTTAAACTTTTTGTATCATAATGTCATCTTTAATAAAACTGTAATAACCCCCACCTTACTATGAAGGACATTTGGTGAGTGAATTTGGGAGTCTGTTCAGGTTGTGTTTATATGACACAAGAACAACAAGTTGATTTGGTCATTTTAATAAAAAACTTGTCAATTCAGTGGGGAAAATATCAGTCACATAACTTCTTTGATCTTATATCATCAAAAAAACATAAGCTGACTGAATTGTTCACTTTTTATCTGTATGGGAATGGGGTAAAAAAAACGTCCATCACTGATAAATGAATGTATGAACTTGTGTGAATTACTCTCTATAAACATATTATAATGTTGAAAACTCACAAATGGTCCAATGCCTGATGAATATCAACAAATGAATATATTGTGACTGTATTGACTATTCTTTTCTCAACCAGGGATCAATTATATCCTCTGGGAACAAAAGGTAGTTATGAGAAGCAAGCCACAAGACACAATTATAGAAGCTATGGAAGTTTTTTGAGGTTCCACTGTATATGACCATTAAATTCCAACCAACTCCCATTGGAGTCAGATGCATGTGACCAGTCCATCTCCTTCTCAAGATATATATGTTATTGATGTTTTTCGCCTTTTCTCTCAAATAAGCCATCATTACTAGAGTGGTAGATACTCCTTACATTCACAGACTATCTTTTCACTTCGTGTGTGTTCTTCATGATTTCAACTTATTCAAGATCATGTTTCCCCACCATTACTGGAAGATTACTGACAACAAGATGAGCTTGTAGAGAGAAATTTATTGCTATTTAAAGTACTGCATAAATTCTCAAATACACCCTAACCTGGTCTCTTTCTCCTGTTTTCTTGTGGGTCTATTTCATTATGCATTGATAGTATCTGTTCAATGCTTATCTTTTTGTCTATCCAGCTATGGATCAACATGTACGTACACACATGCACACACATAAAAATGCATGCACAAACACACACACGTATATGAATGAACAAATGAGTAACATGTGGTTTACATTCACTCTTTTTCCACATGAAAAGTTACACCAATCTCTTTTCATTTATATGTATTTTAATATTCTAAATTTTTATATAATTAATGCAGTTATAGATATAGCTGTCAATGATTGTACAAGAAAAGAGAAAAACCTAGAATTGAAATCTTTAGTGCTGGTGAATAAATGAGATCCACAGATTTTCTCTATACCTAGGTCAGAGAAAAAAATGCATGTAAGGGACTGATGCTTACACACCACCATTGTCAGATCAGCCAGGGAGGTTTTTGGTTCTCAGTACACAAGAAAGAACAGCCAGGTCAAATCTCCAAAGAGAAAGGTGCAGGTCAATTATGGTGGTCAGTTTTCCTCTTTTTATTCTCTGTGTGACTTGACTGTTAAGTCTGTTGGAGGAGATATCAGGTATCCTTGCAATTTGTGTGCTCCTTGGCTATGTGATTCTGTGTCTGAGTCCTATTCTGCTTGGAATTCTAAACACTAAGTATCTCAAAGAGGGTATCTGAATGTTGATAAAGTCTCACACATGTGCCTGATTCTCTGAAACTGAACTCAATTCTCTGTCCCAAGGAAGGCTGCTCAGTGGGCAGCATCATAATATGACAGCCATCTGAAAATAGGAGTATTTAGAGAACCTCCCTACCAATAGAGGATGCTGCTTTCTGCCTCACTGTGCCCAGGATATTTTCTACAAAACTACGGAGCACTTTAGTAAGCATAAGTTTTCCTGTTGCCCACCTGGCTTAATGTCAGTACTCAGCAGATCACTGAACAAAGTTATCTCTGTAGTCACATCTGGTATACTCATTATAATTTGGATGTGTTTCTACGGGAGACATCTTATTTGAAAATAAGCTATTTGCAACTGGAAATAACTTATTTTCATGTAAAGAAAGGGTCTTGTCTGTGTACATGGGGTCTTATCATCTTGTGGAGCTCCAGTAAGGAATGGATGAAACAGGAAAGAATTCTTTTTAAAAGTTGTTTTTAGCCTCAGTTTACTCTATACTTTAATTTTGCTGGATTTTTCTCACTGCCGAAATGACTTTTTAAAAATTTTAACAATACTTCTTATACTACATGGTGATGGTTTAGTATATTTATGTGAATGAAAACCAGCTTTGGTTAAAAAGTGAGGCCTTGAATCAGTGGGAAAATAAAAACTCAATGTTTCTTGTATTATTATTTGAAAAATAGTGCTTGGGGGAAAGGCTCTCTACACAGATCTCTGACTCCAGAAATAACAATCATGTCATCAAATTGGACCTTATAAGTAATGAGCTTTGATTTGTTTCTTCATTCCTTCAGGTATTACTTAAATAATCTTCTGCTTCTATAGCCAAATAATGACTTCAAATCATTTCAAGATGAACACAAAATTGCTATTTGAATTCACATAGATTGGAGTTAGTATTAGTTGTTGCTTTGCCCTAACATATAAATCTGTGTATTGTTAACTCTCTTTTCATGCAACTCATGTCGTTTTTCCTGAAGCGTAAGAATTTTAACATCATACTTACATGAAGAAATCTCTCTCTCTCTCTCTCTCTCTCTCTCTCTCTCTCTCTCTCTCCCTCTCCCCTTCCATTCCTCTTTCTATCTCAATTAATTTACCTTGACATGGGATAATATATATATATAAAATTTCAAGATTCGTTCATACCCACAGATCATATACCTTACATATCACATAAAACATATCACATGAGAGACAACATACATAATATATAGAGAACTTGACTCAGAATCAGGAACACATAGGCTGAAGTTCTGCTTTGACAGGTACTAGGTATATGACCTGAGCGTTCATAGGCAACTCTCTCTAAATAAAATCTCCACTGTAGTGACCATACAGGCAGATAAATTCAAGAATCCTGGGAACTGTAACATAATCCAGCTCCTAATTTAGCCTCATCAACCAAGGCTAAGGGAACTAATCCTCCAAAAGCCAAAGCTGTTGGAGACCTAGAAAAGAAACTTCACCTAAATCTTTGGCACTGTAAAATGGTTCATCATAGAATCTTATATAGTTTTACTAATGGACATAACATTTATATCACTAGCACATAGCACAGTGCTTTGCATGTAGTACATTCTTCTCCCATACATTCTTTTATTCCTACATGGATGAAATCAGAGGCCTGGACATCAACCTAATATTATGGATATGTACATGTTGAAATGAAGCCACAGTAGATTGAATATCTATCCATCCATCTATCTATCTATCTATCTATCTGTCTGTCTGTCTGTCTGTCTCTGTGTATATACATATATATATATATATATATATATATATACACACAGATAGATATAGATATATGTGTATATAACATCTAGGGGAAATTCTTGAAGAGTTACTAATAGTGCGACATTAAGCTGAAATGACAACTTATTGAGCTGCTCTATAAGTACGTGTATCCTGTGCAAGCATTTAGATGTCCAGTCTAGAGTTCAGGAAGGCCTGAGTTTCGGACACTCCTGTGTGACCTGGGCACGTTACCCAATATCTCTTAGCCTCCTTTTTATCATTTGCAAAATGGAAATCATAATAAAAGCACTTTCCTGACACAATTGTGAAGAACAAATCTTCACCATAAGATACGAAAAGTGCCTTGCGAACCATTAAATATTGTTTAAATATTATAATGGTTGATGGTGATGATGATGATGACTTTTCAAAAACAGAAGGTAAACTAGACTGCAATTAAGAAGCTGAGAAATGGTCTCAAACATCCTAAACTGCTGTTATATTTTAATACCATTATTCTCTTAGTGATAGTTATTCTAATATTGAAATGTAGATCACTACAATTTCTAAAGACTCAGTCTTGCAGTTGAAGCAGAGGGTAACAGAGGAGCATAGATTGGGCATCAGATATAGTTTCTTGCTGGAATATAAAGAAGGATATCTAGCAGAGGAATGTAAGCTAAGGAATAAGACCTTTATGTGGCTCATTTTGTTAGAAACGTAATTATTTGAGACAAGGAGATGAAGGAAGGAGTCAAATTTAAAATCTGAGGAAAGTCATTGATAACAAAAAGATGCCACCAACATTCATAACAGATGGAGTTCCCAGGGTCTGGATAATCACTGGCAAGACAATGATACAGCAAGCATCTACAGCAAGGCAAGGGCAACTTATTATTGGTGATGGAATGATATAAGGGAAATCATCTGGGAAATGTATCACCTGAAAAGGAGAAGGGTCAGGAATTTGATGAGAGTAATGCAAAACTGATGAACAGTCCTTGAGTTCCTCTCAAATTTAAGAGGAAGACTTTCAACACACTTCCTACATTCTCTGTGAAAAATTTTTAGGAAGGCTTAAGAAAGAATCACACATACAATGAGACTCAAAATTTTTCAACATGGATACTTTATTTTAGAGTTTATATTGCTCTATTGTAACCTTCAAAACAGCAACAACCCAGGATGTCTTTATACTATGATGAGGCTTCAGAGTAGGATTTTATTAGATTATTAAAATATTTATCTATGATTACACATTTCTAGAACTATATTGCTTCATTAAATGAAATATCGTACTCTAAACTTTATGGATTATATTTCCATCTCAATTCCATCACATATCTCGAGGCAGTGGTTAATTTACTATTTAATGATAAGTTAAGCATATAGAGATATTGAGTTACTCTATTAGCAAGGGCATGATGAAGGCTGTCTATACAATGCCAAAACACTTAATTGATTAAGTTATATCAGGAAATACAGCAAATTGGTTGGTTGGTGCTGTGGAGGAAACCGATCCATTGAAGATTTTAGTTCATTTATTAGTTCAAAATTAGCTACTTGATTTGGCTTTGTCTATTCATTGATGTAATTCACTGCATAGCAGCAAAATGCAATACCAGCTTTCAGTTTTCTTTTGGTGCTAGCAAATTGCATGCTCCAGATATAGGAGAAAGAACACTGTAGCAAGAAATGAAGATATTTAAATTTGAATCTGGAATTTGTCACTACCCCCTCCATGAGAACGTTAATAAGTCATATCACAACTGACCTTCAATGTACTCATTACTAAAATGAAGGACTGGACAAATTATTTCTAAGGATTCTTCTAGTTCTAACATCTATATTTCTGTGTCTTTTGCTTAAATATGGTTCCCCTTAGTGCCTAGCACAGGGCTTTGCACATCACAGGCACTTAATAAAATGGTACTAATCTGAAGTGAGTGTAATTAGATTTAAATGAGTGAAAGACATTTGCTGAATATGAGAAAAAATGTTCTAGTGGCCATGAAGGTGGCTGAAGCAGGAGTTGTAGCATGCTTAGAGGTTGGTTACATGTTGAAAATGCCAAGGTCATCTTGCACCCCATGTCATCACCAATTTTCTTGACTTTGTACTCTGATGACTCTGCACAATTCTGCCTCATTTAAATTCAATTTCTGTGTGAATCAAAAGACATCACCCATACCATTTTTACCTACCACAAAGTCCTACGGTGACAGACAAATGGTGAAGCATCAGGTATGCATTCATTAAGTGCAATAGTTACAACTCTGTACACCTGTAGCCCAGGCCATGAGGTCATGTTCTCACTGGACTTAAGCAGCAGTGGGATTCAATAGTCCCATGGGTTTCAGAGCAGTCTTTTTTTTAAGTAACACGCTACTCAACTCCTGGTGTAAGAAAGGGACTAGAAAAGGTACCCTGAAAACAGTCTGCTTCACCCAACCTTGAACTGCTTACCATGGCGGGCAGGTGTCCCACTCTATGGTCAAAACACACAGACACAGACATACACACACACACACACACTCTGTACAAAACAACAAAACAAGATGATTCCACTCATCATTGGTATATGGAATGTGTGCACTTACAGATAACATGAATTTCAGTAGACCTTAAAGAGAAATATCTCTTGTTGTGAAAGAATTGACCCAGTATCCCATCCAAATAGAAAACCTAAGTGAAATAAGGCTAGCAAGTGAAGACCAGCTTACCAAATATGTAGCTTGATACCTAGTTTTCTGGAGAGAATACAGTAAATTGGAGCACTATGAGGCTGGTGTAATCAAAACTAGTCTAGTCAACAAGCTTATCTACCTACCTAAGGGATTAAAAGTGCCATGCCACCATTCTCAGTGTGTATGCTCCCCAGATGACAAATTCTGAAGAAGTGAAAGAAAAAGTTTCTAAAGACTTAGAGACACTCATCAACACTGCTTAAAAGGAACAAGTTATAATTCTGGGTGACTTTAATTCATGATTAGTCACAGACAACCAGACATGACAGGGAGTCCTTGGGAGGAATGGAGTCAAAAACAGCAACACTTACTGCTGAAGATTTAAACATTTCATTACCTTCTCATCACCAGCTCTGACTTCCATTTACCTGACTTCACTAAAGCATCTTGAATGCACCCTCACAGCAAACATTGTCATTTAATAGACTATGTCATTGTAAGGAGAAGAGACAGTCAGAATGTGAGAATGACAAAGGCAACAAATGGTGCAGAGTGCTAGACTGATCATAGACTCATCCTCTACAAGCTCAATATTCAAATTCAATGAAAGCTGTGACCCCAAGGTAAGATGATTACCAGAAATCTTAATTTCAACAAATTAGAGTGCTTCTCTTAGTGGAAAAAGTTTCTTGAAATCTTGGAGGAAAAGCTCTGCCAATATGCTAGTAACAGTGGGGCAGAAAAGGAGTGGACAGCATTCAGAGATTTGGTGTATAGCACTGCATTTGCTTATCTCGGTAGGAACTCGCACAAACATCAAGACTGGTTTGATTAAAAGAAAAAATTCAGAAGCTCCTGAATGAAAAGGAGAACTGCACAGGATTTCTCAGCCAGATAATTAATTCATCTCTTAGAAGTCAGCATTTGACTTCATCAAAAGTAAAGTGCAAGTGAAATTTTTGAGAAATTCAGGATTTTTGGCTGAGTAAGAAGGCAGATGAAATTCAATTTTATTCTGATAGTCATAACCCAAAGTACTTTTATGATGCCCTAATGGCTATTTATGGGCTAAAGACCTATGGAGAACCTTAACTACTCAGTGTTGTTGGAGCCACATTGATTAGTGATAAGAAAATGATCCTGGAGAAAAGCACTGAACATTGTCATAGTGTTTCTCAATAGACCACCACCAATCAATGCTGAAGCGATTAGTTGTATACCTGAGATTAAGTCAAACCCTATTAGCCAAGTTTCCAATTGAAGAAGTTTTGAATGGCATTCTGCTCCTCTTCTGTAGCAAAACACTTGTTGCTGATTCTATTTCAGCTGAACTTTACAAAACACTGCTCATAAAAAGCTGATCGAAAATTTCTAGGTTATATGGCAAAAGGAATTTATCCCCCAGGAATTTGATGCCTTGATTGCCCATCTCTCTAAAGGTAAAGGAAATAAACTGTTCTGTGACACAGGATCTGTACACTATTTAATTTGAAAGGCTACCAGCCAAGACTAAAGTGGAGGGAGAGTTGCTGCATGATTTTTATTGGCAGATGATTGTACAATCAATGCAACCACTGAGGTTGAGATGCAGCAAAGTGTGGATAGGTTCTCTGCTGTTTGTGCTAATTTGGACCAACAGTTAACACCAGGAAAACACAGGTTATTCACTAGCCCAAACCACACCATTCATACACGGAACCATCAGTTATAGCAAACAGAGAAATTTTGAATACTGTGGATAAGTTCATTTATTTTAGTAGTATATTTTCCAGGGATATAGATTATGAAGTTAATACACTCATTACTAGAGCTAGCTCAGTGTTTGGAAAGCTCTGAAGGAAAGTGTGGGAGACAAGAAGTATTAGACTACCTAGCAAACTGAAGGTCTACAGAGACATTCTGCTGACCTCATTTGTGTATGCCTATTAAACATCATCAGTCCATCAGCTCATGCCAGCAACTGAACCACCTTCATTTGAATCATGTTAGGAATATCACTGAGATCATCTGGAAAGATAAGGTACCAGACACCAATATGATTTCTTGAGCACAGGGCAAGTTGAATAGGAAGGAATGATATCTAAAAAATGAAATTAAAGGGTGAGAGAGGAATATATTGGGAGAAGGGCAGAAATGAAATGGGGTAAATTATCTCTCATAAAATAGGCAAGAAAAAGCTTTTTCAATGGAGGGGGTAAAGGGAGAGGTGGGAGGGAAAACATGAAGCTTAGTCTCATCACATTTGGCTTAATGAGGGAATAACATGCACACTCAATTTGGTATGAAAATCTATCTTAAACTACAGAAAAGTAGGGTATATATGGGGTATGGGGGGATGACAGAAGGGAGGGCAAATAGGAGAAGGAGATAATTAAAATTAAATCATTTTGAGCAGAGACAAGGTCAAAAGAGAATAGAATAAATGGGGGGCAGGATAAGATGGAGGGAAATAGAGTTAGTCTTTCACAAAATGACTTTTATGGAAATCTTTTGCATAACTGTACTTGCTTTCCTTCTCAGTGGAGATGGGTGGGGAAGGAGGAAGGGAGAGAAGTTGGAAGTCAAAGTTTTAAAACTAATGTTAAAAATTGTTTTTGCATGCAACTGGGAAATAACAAATGCAAGTAACGGGATATAGAAATCTATCTTGCCCTACAAGAAAATAGAGAGATGGGGATAAGGTAAGGGAGGGGTGTGATCGAGGGGAGGGCGGACTGAGGGAAGGATTAATCAGCATGCACAGTGTCTTGGGGTGGGAGAAGGTGAGAGATGGTGAGAAAATTTGCAAATCAAAATCTTGTGGTAATGAATGTCAAAAACTAAAAACAAACGATTAAATTAAAAAAAAACCACAATTATCCAAATTTTAAAAAAAAGTTTCAAAACTTCACTGAGGAAAATAATTCCTTAAAGAACAAAACTGGAAAAAATGGAAAAAAATGGGGAAAAAGAGGTGAAAAATCTCACAGAAGAAAACAGTTTTGTTTTTAAAAATTAAGAGTTGCACAAGTGAAAGCCAATGATTATGAGAAATAAAGAAACAAAATCAAAACGATGAAAAGTAGAAGAAAATATGAATGATCTCACTGGAAAAATAAGTGACCCAGAAAATAGGTGAGGGGAGAATAATTTAAGAATTATTGGGTTAGGGGCAGAGACAAGAAGGATGGAG
The DNA here is from genome assembly GCA_028658325.1 of Potorous gilbertii. Lineage (NCBI taxonomy): Eukaryota > Metazoa > Chordata > Mammalia > Diprotodontia > Potoroidae > Potorous > Potorous gilbertii. The sequence goes on along the minus strand of CM053774.1, from coordinate 69,788,044 downwards.
TAGTAGCAGGGAGCTTCTAAAATTTTCCCCCAAAAGCCCTCAATAAACTTGTAAAAAACAACTCTAAACAAATTTCAGAGTAGCAGGAGCCACAAATTTCAAACTGAAGCAATTTTGCGGCCCAAGTCAATCTAGGAGGTCAATGGGAAGGGTCTGTTGCACTGGGCTGAGAGCAGAGCACAATTCAGCATGGGCCATGCCAGCACTGACAGAGTGAGAGCAGGTCTCAGGGGGCTAGATTGCTGTCAGTTTTTGTGAATTCCTGACTTCCCAAACCACAAGCATTAAAGACAGCTTCAAAGGTCAGTGGGAAGAATCTCTGTAATAGGAATTCAAATGGAAAGATCTTTCTCATTAATTTATAGACCCATATGATCTGCTTAAATCACCTGGAAGCCTAAATCACATGTGTTAGGAGGAGCTTGCAGAAGAAGCAGAACAGGAAGGGTGGAGTGGAACCTAGAGGAAGTGAGTGAATGGGGTGAGGTCAGAGGGGATAAAAAGCAAGTCAGCTGACCCAGGTCAACTGACACAGTGTGACAGTTGATAGTGAGAAGGCCATGGCTGAGGGAAGGGAGATTTGAGAATGACTTTGTGCTCTGCTGTGATCATGTTTATTAACTTCTTGGTCACCATGATGGATTTTGTTTTCTGGTTCTGGGATTTGGCTTTCTGGTGTTTAAATAAATGTTATTCTTCTGCCTTCTATATGGAGAGTCTTTTATACATGACAACTGAGAGCCACACTAGCATAGTTGTAGTCACCACCAGTGCCGTGAATATTGCCTTGGCAATTCATTTGGCTTCATGAACAGGATCGCAGGGTATAAAATCTCTATTTGGAGGCAGAAAGGATTTAGAAGAAGACATTAATATCCCAGGAGGGAAGGATTTACCATATTACTCACTAGCAAGGGAATGGGCTAAAAGCACTGGACCCTGTGAAAACTGGGAAGTGTGGTTACTGGAAAGGGAACTCAGAGAACTGGAAAGGTATTTGTAAGAAATACCAATAAGGAAAGGAGTTGGTAGAGGTAAGTAGGAGAGGATAGATCTTACTAACGACTTACTGTGTTATGTGTAGAAACAAAGATGGGCTGCTTAAGGAAAAAATTCAGATGGCAAAAGAATACAAGAGCACTCTGGGGTGGTCTCAGGCAGAAGGAAAAGTTGTTCGTTTAGCTCAGAAGAAGCTGAAGGCTGACAAAAGAAATTCACTTCTGATTTGTACCAACCCATCCTAGCTGCCACAGTGACAAAGGAAGTGAAATAATTGTAGAGGGAGAAATTCCTCAGTCAGAAGCATGCCCAGTAGTGAGGTGGAAATAGGAGAACCAAGGAGATAACTCATGGTTTAAGGAAGTATTTGAAGATTTTCTCGACTGGAAGTCACAGACACTTTGAGTTGGTTCACTCGAAGGATGAGAGAAACATTAATATCTTAGATGGTGAGAATCAGTGACGGCAGAGCTGGAGGAATAGTTATAGATCCTGTTCACTGCCTGGAATTTATAGGTATTCGTCAGAATTCTTTAGTACAGTAAACTTTTAGAGATGCATGGAGGTAACGATACAACTAATCTATTAGCTTTGGCTGCAGAGGGCTGCAGTAGGCATTATCTCACCGCCTATGAGGCCTAGTAGAGACAGAACCTGGTATTCACTTTGGGACTTTATAGGAAAGACTGTCATAGTGATTGCAAATGCAGATGCATACTATGATACACCCTTTGCAGTTTTCTGGTCAACATTCTGACCATGAATTCACTGGCTATTCATTCTTCTTTCTCGAGAAAACTTATCTTTTTCACTAATTCTCACCATCCTAGGTATCAATGATTCTTCCATCTTTTGGGGGCACCAACTCAAACATCTGTGACGTCCTGCTGACCAAAATCCTCAATTACTTTCCCAAACACTGTGAGGGCCCAGATTCCCTTGCTTCCTTCTTCTTATTGGCTGAACTTCAGCCTCCTCATTTGTTTCATTCTCTTCCCACACATCTTCCTGGTCTGTGTTTAGGACCAAATCAAGCCCAGTCTGTGCAAATCCTGCATTCCCTTTTCTATTGGTAACTTTTAGCCTCCAATGAGACAAACCAACAACAGCCCTCTCCTCTACCACTCAAAACTCTCTAGCTTCCTCTCGCAAAGGAAAGCCGGAACACTGTAGGATAAAAAAACCTCTTCTGCAAACCAGCCAACTCCCTTTCCATCTGAACCTTCTCCTCCAGCAGCCTGTCTCTGCATTTACATACAATTCCATATCGGTTAACAAGCCCCATCCTCTCCTTCCCTGCGAACTCTTTTTAAGTCTCTGAGTTCTCCCTTCTGTAGCCTTGGTTCCCAGTTTTTACAAAACCCTGTGCCTTTAGTCCATTCTTTTCTACAGAGATCTTTTTAAGACAAATCAGTTTCATGTTATAGCACTGGCATACTCTCCAGGTTTCATAGTCTTACAACAATGAAATCATCACATTGGTTATATAGACCTTTAGTTTGGTGGTCAGTCTAATACCTCTTCTTCTCCACACTTTCTTTGAGAGCCTACCAAATACTGAACTAGCTCTGGCAATGCATGTGTCAACCTCATTATCAATGGGTACATCCCTAGAAAGTATACTATCAAGATAAATGAACTTATCCATATCATTCAAAACTTTTCAATTTGCTGAAACCAATAGTTATACCTACGGATGGTGTGGTGGTGGCTGACAGAACCCCTGTGTTTCCTTTGTGTTAATTCTTAGACCAAAATTAGAACAAGCCTCAGAGAATCAATCCATACTTTGTTGCATCTCAGCTTCAGAGGCTGCACTGAGCACATCTGGGAAATGGCTTGTAGCCTTTTCAATTTGAAGAATTTACCTTCAGTTCTGTAACCAACCTTGACGCGATATTCATCTTCACGGAAAACATTTAACATAGCTGAAAACATCATTCTAAAAAGCATGAGAGCAAACATACAACCTTGTTTCATTACATTGTGACTGGCAAAGCTAGAGAACATTGCCCATTATCTAGAACCTGGGCAAGCAAACCATTATGAATTTGACATAAAATACTGATGAACTTCTCTGGGCAACCAAATTTTGACATAGTTTTCCATAAGCCCTCACTACTGACAGTATCAATTTTCCCTCTACTTCTTTTACTTGTTTTTCAAAATCCTTTTTGAGCTCCTCCATGGCCTGAGACCAATTCATATTCTTCTTAGAAGATTTTGTTATTGGAGCTTTGACTCTGTTGTCCTCCTCTGGCTGTGATTTTCCTAGTCACCAAAGTAATATTATATAGTCTGGGTTCTTTTATGCTGTTTGCTTAACTTCCCAGACAAACATTTGACTTTCTAATTCTTTGTTAAGGTAGAGCTCTACTTTCAGTGGTGTTGAATGTGACTATGGGTGTACTGTCCCAGACTTTAGAGATTTTGTATCAGCAGTTCAACCTCCCACCCTCTGTGGGTGCAGAGCTCCTCTGAGAACAAACTCTGCCACTGCTGCTGCTGCTACTACTGCCTTTGCCATTGCTACCAATGGCTTCAACTGCCACCACCCCCACAGACCTGGAGCTGGTGCCAGACCAGGCTAGATGGTGTATTCCTCTTTTACCCAGGTCCCATAGAATTTTCCCACTGACCTTTTTGGCATTCGTGGATTCAAAAATCTGTAAACTGCCACAGCTGTTAATGAGACTTGCCTATCTTTGCCTGTGCAATCCATGCTAGACTGCACTCTGCTCCCTGTCTGGTGTGTCAACTTTCTGTCAACTTTCCAAATTGTCTGGGGCTGGGGATTTGTTTCACTTGGTCATTTTATGAGTTTTGTTGCTCTAGAATTTGTTTAGAGTAATTTTTTTATAGGTATTTGAAAGGATTTGGGGGAGAGCTCAGGAAAGTCTCTGCTTTTACTCTACCATCTTGGCTCCATCCCTCATAACTGAGGCCTTGATCATATCTACAGATGTTGTGTACAATCCTGTGTTCTGCTCCTGGCATTTCTCCTGAAGTTGTCAGGGACCAACCACCATATTGATTGTTCCTTGGCCCTTTCTGAAGCCATACTGACTCTCACTTAGATGATCATCTTCCAGTTGAAGGATCAACCTATTAATGAGAACACTGGCAAGGATCTTTACAGCAATGACCAAGAGAGGGACCCTTCTGTGATTGTCACAGGGCAATCTATCTTTATCATCCTTTAAGGAATCATCCTTAAATTCCTGGGAGATAACTTGAAAATTTCAGTCAGCTTTTGTATGAGCAATGGACCCCTTGTCTTGTAAACCTCAGCTGGAATAGGATCACCTCCATGTGTTTTGCCACACAAGAGAAGCTGATTGGCATTCAAAACCTCTTTTTCAGTTGGAACTTTAACTAGGGAGGGATTGACTTCAACCTGAGGTAAATGATCAATAGTCTCAGCATTTATTGATTATAGTCTGTTGAGAAGCCTATGGAAGTGTTCAGCACATCTTTCTAGGATCATATCCTTATCACTAATCAGTGTGACTCCATCAGCACTGAGTAGTAGAGTTGCATCATAGGTCTTTGGTCCATAAATAACCTTCAAGGCATCATAAAAATGATTTGGATTGTTTCTACCAGCATAAAACTGAATTTCATCTGCCTTCTAAGTCAAGGAGCATGCTTAGAGATGGACAAACTATCCTGCCTGATAAGCCTTGTAGAGTTCTTGCTTTTCATTTAGCAGCTTCTGAATTTTCCCATCATTTTCATCAAACCAGTCTCAGTGTTTGTAAGTGTCTGACCCAGATGAGCAACTGCAGTACTATACACCAAATCTCTGAATTGTCCCCAAACCCTTTTTGCTCCACTGTTGCCAATTGTCAGTTGGCTCAACTTTCTTACCAACTTAGCAACAAACTCTTCCTTCTTAGAGAAGAGCTCTGATCTGCTGACGTTAATTCTTCTGGTTGTTGTTTTGGCTTTGGGTTGCCACTTTTGTTGAATGTGAATATTTAACTTAGAGAGTGTGAACCTAAGATCAATCTAGCACTCTGTGCCACATATTGCCTTCACCACTCTCACATTCTGTCTGTCTCTTTTCCTTACAATCACATAGTCTATTTAATGCCAATGTTTGCTGAGAGAGTGCATCCACAAATTTTTATTTCATTTAGGTAAACAGAAGGCAATGTGGTGATGGGAAGGTCATGAGATGCACGTCTTCATTAGTAAGTGACCATTTCTATTGCTGTTTCCAGTTCCATTCCTTTCTAAGACTCCCTGCAAAGTCTGGAGTCTTAGACTCTACTCTAGCACTAAAGTCACCCAGAACTATAAGTCTGTCCTCTTTTGTCACAGTGATGATAAAAGTCTCCTGGTCTTCACATTTTTTTTTCTTTGACTTCATTAGGTTTCCTCATGGTGGGAGCATAGGCCCTGATGATTGTAGCTTCAGTTGTACAGCAAGTGGCAATCATATTGTCATGAGCCTCTTTAATGTGAAAGGAATAACAAGACCTTCCCTGCACATTAATAGGCCTCACATGGAGCCTTGACACAGAGTCAATTAAGCTCTGGGCCACAGGGATTCCCACACCTTTCCCATTAAGTGCTGATTTTCAAGCTTCTTGGCACTAAGCCCATCAAGTACTGAGTTTTTGATGGGAAGCAGTATACCCACATACATACATATATTTATACATATCTATACATACACACACACACACACATAAATACATATATATAGAGAGAGAGACACAGACAGACAGACAGACAGACACAGAGAGAAAGAGACAGAGAGAGAGACAGAGTGTTGTTGGAATAAAAGGTATGAATTGAGAGAGAAGCAGGAAGAGAACATGCTAGTGGGGAGAATTACAGGAGAGAAATATTAGCTCTCGCTGAATTGGTGATGAGCACCTTCCTAAAATCTTACCTTCTATTATCCTAATAGCAATGTTCCAAATAAACATTTTGTTTTTTTCTTGGAAGAGGAGAGTTTATTATATTTTGTAAACTAACCCTGGGAATACATATGCATATTCATAGCAGCTGCTATGGGTATTGCATTGACATTACAGCCTGTCTTTCACTCCTTTTGGTAGGCATACAAGGTTGTTGACTAGATTAATTTTGATTGCAAAACCTACACCAGCTTCACGTTGCTCCCCTTCACTGCAACCACTCCAGAAAATGTAACTGGCCTTTTTTTTACCAACCTTGTTTCACTCAGGGTTGCTATTTGGAAGTGATACCTATTGAATTCTCTTGAAACAAGAGCTGTTCATCTTTCAGGTCTACCGGATTTTGTGTTTTTGGTAAGTGTGCACATATTCCATGTGCTGATGGTGAGTGAAATCTGTTTTTGCAGATGTTTTTGTATATTTTTTGATGTTTCTAGCACAGAGCATGATCCCTGCCTGCTCTGACAATTGGGCCAGAGGTAGGTAAGCAGGTAGGTAAGGGCACCATTTCTAGGCCCTTCCTCACACTAGGAGGTGAGCAGTGCAATCCTTAAAAGTCTACTCAGACGCCCTGGGGGCTGCTGAATCCCACTACTACTTCCAGTGAGAAGAGTATGGCCTGGGCCACCAGCGTGCAGGATCGCGACTAAAACTCCCATCGTATCCATACCTGCTGCTACATTCCTTGCCTGTCACCACCGAACTTTGAGATAGAAAAAATAGCAAAATGGTATGGGTGATATTTTTTGATTAGTGGGTAAATTGAGTTTAAGTGAGGCAGAGTTGAATGAAGTTGTCAACCTCACTGTTTCTTCCAGAGTCATCAGAGTCCAGGGGCAGGCCAGGATCAAGATGTAATTGTGCTTTTAATGAATTTATTCAAGTTCTTACAAGTTTTATGAGTTTTCTCTGAATCCTACCAAATCTTTTTCATCATTTATTATGGTGAGTGGTCCATTGAATTCTAAATGAAGATGTGTTCAGCCATTCTCCAGTTGGCGAGCATCCCCTTAATTTTCAGTTCTTTGTTATAAGATAAAGTACCACTATAAATATTGTTTTTTTTCCATGCATGGTTTTTCCCCTTGGTCTTTGTTCTCTTTAGAGATATATTCTCTTTATAGTGTTTGATTGTTTTATCATTGAGTCTAATAAAGTGAGTAGCACTCACTTTATGCCAAACAATGTACTAATCACTGAGAATACCAAGAAAAACAAAAAGTAAGAAAAATTATAACTTAGTAACTTTTCAATTATAGCCTCAAATTCCTTCCCAGAATGGGTGAACCAATTCATAACTCATCAAAAATGAATTAATTCACCTATCCTTCCACATTCTCTCCAATAACTGTAGTTTGTTGGGGTTTTTTGGACATCTTTGCCTATCTGTAGAGTTTGAAAGATCGAATGCTTTTATTCTTGATCAGAATTGTTTTTCTTCAGAGTCAAGATTTTTAAATTAAGACAAACCAAGTGACATAGTATACATAAGTAATTCACATATTAGCAGTCACAGTTTTTCATTTAAGGAAAGGATAATCTTGCTTCTTTCATATGGACAAAGATTTTTGAATTATTTCATTTGGCTATTTGGTTATTTGTGAGGACCACCTTTTTAAAAGAGAAGTTTCAATATTTGTTTTACTATGTTGTTTAGGAAATTGAAGTATTGAAGTCTTGTATAATATATGCAGAGTTATAGGGAGAATGTGTAAAATCTCCCTTGCTTTCTATTTCAGAAGGTGAGGAGTCTGACCTAATATTTTCTCCCTGATGACAATTAGATTATTGAGATTACTAGAAAAAGAAAATGCATTTTAAAATGTTTATTTCATTTGTAATCAATAGGATATATTGGAATAAAAGGAGGGGAGCTAATATGCATGACTTTTCTTTTTTTGTTTTTTGCATTTCAACTCTTTACAATTCAAACAGACTTACTTAATATTGGGATAGTTTCAAAAATTTATGATTTACTCTTTTTCCACAAAAGGTAGTACAAAACAGTTGTATCCTTGGGGTTCTCAGATAGCTATGTTTCAAGTTTCATCATGAGTTATTTTAAAAGCCTACTTCCCTCCCCCAGAAATGAAATTAATCTAGCAATATTTTGAGTTATCTATGGTGATGTACATAATTATTTGAAGTTTTCTGCTTTTAAATGGTGTCCCTCAAATAATTTAAGGTCCTTGAGGGCAATGACTATTTGATTTTTGTTTTTGTTTTTTGTTTGTGTTATGCCCAGCATCTAGGATAGTGGGCACATAAAAATTAATCAATTTTAATTTAAAATTAATGCATTCATTAGGTACCATGTTTCAGGTACTACTTGATGCTACATAAAAAGGTATTGAATGAATCAATGGACAGATGAAAGAATGAATGGATTCTGAGGAAGTAAATTGAACAAACTGATGATTTGACACCAGAATCTTTTCCTTGATTCCAATAGCTATTTTTTTGACTGATATCTGTGTTTGTTGACTTTGAGGCTTGTTGAACATCGGGATGATTCAGTGAAGATTTGCAGTGGCTATCTTGGAGGTTTTTATAAACAGGGTATTTATCTCCTATGTCTCAAATGCTCATCCTTGCCTCCAAGTCATTTCTCAGGCTGTGTTCCTTGCCTGAAACATGGTGTCTTTTCATGTTTGTTTATTTAGCAGATGGGCAATTCGTGAGACTACTCGACTGTTCTAGCCAACATTTATCTCTTCCCAAATTCTACAAGTTATGTGCTTAAAATTTAATTTAACTTTTTGCTATATTTTTTTCCTCCTCTAGTAAGATAGTAATAGTCTTGAATTCAGTGACCATGTTTTTTACATGTTGTTCATGTGTCTCTCCCTCCCCTACTTCAGCACAGTTCTGAGCATCTAATACATTCTTTAAAAAAAAAAAAATATATATATATATATATATATATATATATATATTGAGTGAATGAAATAATTTTATCTTTTTTCCCAACTTTTTTGTCCAATGTTAGTAGGAAGGTAAATTATTAAGGGAAGCGTATGCCTAAACCTAAAGCCTGGCCTGGTGCTTGGTGAAAACGTTAGTAAGGTTTTAGTATCATATGAACTTAGGAAATTAACTTCTGTAAAATCATAAGCTTATAGATTAACAAAACCTCAGAGATCATCTGTTCTTACTCCTTCATTTTACAGTTGTGTAAACTGAGTCCCAGAGATGCTAAGTGACTTGCACATAATAAAATTTTGTATAATTGAAGTTATTGAATGTATTATACCTGATTTGATAAATAACTTTACAAAAATATCTGATATTCACATAGAGATAAGGTGCTAATATTTGTAAAGTACTTTTTAGCACAGTGTTTAATACACAGTAAGTGCTTAAAAAATTCTTTGGGCGACTAGATAGCCCAGTGGATTGAACACTGTGCCTCAGTGAGGAAGACTTGAGTTCTAATCCGACCTCAGATACTAGTAATGTAACCCTGATTGAGTAACTTAATCCTGTTAACCCCAGTGTCTTCATCTATAAAACAAGTTGGAGATGTTAATGGCAAACCACTTCAGTATCTTTGCCAAGAGAAACACAGGTGGTTTCACAAAGAGCTGGACATGAGTGAAATAACGGCACTACTATAAAAACAATTTAATAAATATTCAGTCCTGTCTCCTTCCTTTCCTTTTATATATGTTACATTTTTAAAAAAATTCTCACAATAATTCTAGATGTATTTTTGTACTTGTAAAGTATTTTTACATACTTTGCAACTATTTTTACCTTGCTTTCTCAGGAAGTTAAGGTTCATAAAGATTAATTTGCCTATGCTCCCATTAATAAGTGGCAGAAACAATACTCAAACATACATCTCTCCGGACTATAAGTCTAACATTATATCCAGCATATCACATTACATAACAAAGGAGATTGCTAAACTCCTTTCAAATTCTCTCATTCAGCATATACATCTAAATAAATTATCATCAGCATAAAAGTCTTTTGGTAATATGGTTGGTATGGAGATGTGAAATCTTGTAATGCTAATGAGAGTTGCTTGATTAGGGGAGGTTTCTTTTGTAGGAAGATCCACACCTTTTGTTAATAGTTAGAGGCACAGGGTCATGAGAGCCATGATGCCCTCTGACTCTGAAAAATATATACATATATTCTGAGGGAAGCTTTTCCTTTGAGGTCTTACTGTTTGGAAGAAGGTTCATATGCCAGATGAGACTGTGGGTAGCCATGAAGGAGCCCCCTGGCTTTGAAAACCCAGATGCTGGTGCTTCTCTCTCTGGTAACTATGTATATATGTAATGGTCAGACAGCTATATCTGTCTGTTGATCTGTAATGTATGTGTTGCTTATGATCAGACAGTTAGAAGCTCTGTCTGTTGGTCTTTATTACTCTGCTTGTATTTACTCTTTTGGTATATGTGAGTAAAGACAATTGTTGACACTTCAAAAGTTGCTTTCCTTTTAGAAAAACAGATCTAAGAACCTGTGCTAGCAGGTCATCCTGGATATGTCACGGTGCTTGCTATTATAGATCTCCTCCTTAGTAACAGGCTCCATGAAACTAATGTAACAGATCAGATATCTAATAGAATCCTGAGTACAAAGATCTAGAGCAAGAAGGGACCTCAGAAACAAACTAGCCTAACTCTCTCATTTTATAGATGAGGAAATGAAGGCCCTGGAAGGTTAAAACACTTACTTAAAGTTCTATAGTTAATAATTAAGAGAAGGAAATTTGAATATAGGTCCTTTAATCCCTGAACCAGTACTTTCTGTCTAAGGGTCCATAATAGAGTCCTATCTCTGTAAATAGATATATACTGTCACTTTAATTTTTCCCTCTCTGTCTCTGTGTCTCTGTCTGTCGGTGTCTCTTGATTGGGTCTTTCTATTCTAACCAAGGAGGTAGTATAATAGCCAATCATGGGCCATCCCGTTCTGACCCACATGGCCAGTTTGATCTATGCCTTTTCAACTTAGGTGGATTCATCCCTCCTTTAGCAGCCTTATGAGCTCCCACTCCTGGAGACTCTTAACATCATTGGCCGATTTATTACAGATATCCTATAGGCTTTAGTTCTTCTTTTGCTCAGAACTCCTAAGCTCAAGCATTCCAGCTGCTTCAGTCTCTCTCACTAGTAAGGATTACATGACTGTGAAAAGATTTCTGTCATACATTGTTACTTTCTCTAATAGCAAATGAAATTAGGATCTTTTGCTGTTTTTGTTTTACTAAAAGTGCCTCTGATTGAATCTTGCCTTTGTCAGTCAAGAGTCCTTACAAGGTATAAAGTACAGAAACAAGAGTTTCTTTTAACTTGAGACAGTATTTGTATTGTTAATTATTTTGATGTGATTAAAGATCTTTGCCACCTGTTAATGGGCCTGCCAATTAAGGGGAGTTTGATTAGGGAATATTTGTGGGAAGGTCCAAGCCTTTTATTAATGAGACACTGCTTCTCAGGCGTTGTGATGCCCTCTGACTCTAAAAAAGGTGTAAATACTCTGAGTTGAGGTTTTACTTGAGGTTTAGTTTTTGTAAGAAGGTTTGAGTGTCAAAGGAAGACTCTTGGAAGCCATTTCAAGGAGCCCCTTGGCTTTGGGTACCCAGATGTCTTGCTTCCCTCTGTGGTAACAATGGTCAGATGGTCAGACAGGTGGGTTCAATTGTCTGTTGAATTTAGGCAGAGAAAGTCATGTCTCTTGGATTTCTGTGAATTTTCTTTGAAATTAAAGGTGCTTACTCCCTGAACTAATTGAATGATATTGTTGTTGATTAAAGGAATGATACATGTGCTTGATTAAAGTGATTTTAAACCCCTGAAAGTTGCTTTCCTTTTATGAATGCAGATCTAAGAACCTGTGAAAGCAAGTCCCCCTGTATATGTTGGGGTGATTATTTACACACTTTCCCCAAATTAAAAGTTATAAAGTCCCTTAAATGAATGAGTTAAGCAGTAACAGTGGCTTCAAGAATAAAATCTTTTAAAAAGTTTGTATGTGTTTTATACATATAAACATTTCTTTACACGAAAGTAAATACTTTAGCTGGGATTTCTTTCATCCCATTTATATAATCAGCTATTCCAAGTACAAAGTGAAATACAAATAAATCAGTGAAGTCACTTTAAATCATCCCTGAGACTTAGGGTAGAAGTTTCCACTTAAGACAATATATAGAATTCAGGAAGAAAAAGACAGTGGATTTATGAAATTCAAGAGGGAAATGAGACAGAAATCTATCCTTATAATCTTGTAGGAACTCGCACGCTTGCTTCCATGTTAATATTGGACACAAATCAGCTTGTACACAATTATTGGAAGCTGTTTAGCTCTCAGGCCTTTCCTCCTTGTTTCAAACACTGTCTGAAATGTGGTATGAGAGTGAGTTATGGGCTGGGTTTTAAGTGTGACTCTGTTGTAAAATATTCTGGATCTCTGCCAGAAAGCAGAGAAGGAGTGATTTCACTTAAGCCTGTAAACTAACTTTGAATGAAGGAAGTATTTAAAATATAAAAATTATAATCAGGGAGCTATAAATCAGCAAGCTTTTAGCAGCGAAAATGGCACAAAATGTAGATATTCCATAAACTTACTTAAAAAAAAAAAGATCATCCTTGAGGTGAATTTCCCTACACAGAAATAGTTTAATGTATTTCAATCATAATGTTTTCTTTGATCAAAACTGAAAATTTGTAATTGCTTGAAGTTCCAACTAATGTGTGAGTAACTTTTAGGGTGCAATCATATTAATTGCTGGACCTTTTAAATGAGAGCAGCAGTGGTCCTGTCTTTACCTTCTCCTTTCATATCTAGGCTATCTCACTACCCAGTGGATGAGGTTGATGGTGAACCAACTGAGGAGTGAATCTAACCAAAGTACTGAAGGAGGAATGATTGGATGGCTATAACACCTGCAATCTGAGCTACTCCCACTTCTTAAACAAAGGGGAACAAGTTAAAAAGGTTCGTTTCTCTTTCTAGAGTTGTGGAAGATGATAAAAGTGTCCACATATATGTAGAAGAGGGAATTTTTTTCTTGCCTCTCTTGGATGATTATTTTATTTGTAGATGTCACAATTGATTACACACACACACACACTCACACACATATAGGGACAGGTAAGAATAGATGACCACTAAGGTCCCGTCCAAATCTGAGATTCTATGACTTTACTTCAGAGACAAACTATAGCTTACATTTGCAAACTCTAAGGAGCTGACGAAAAGAGAGGCAGAATACTACTTACTAGTAATGACTGTAAGAGGAAAAAAAAAAAAAAAATATATATATATATATATATATATATATATATATATATATATATATATATATATATATTCCCTTTCTGATGCAAATTCCAGATTACTATCTCAGTGTAGCTTTATTGTTTCCTTAAATTTAGTCGTTATTTGAGTTTCCTTTCCAAGTTTAGTAGCTAACAACAAAGCCTGTAATTCCTTGGCAAGATCCAGCATTCATAATAAAAGCAAAAGAATGTGAAGTTAACAGTTCTGGGTTCTAATCCAAATTCTGTTACCAACTCGTTCTGTGTACAGTAACAAGCAAATGGCTTAGGGGTCTCAGTCTCTTTTACAATAGATATAGACCTAGATGAGGGAACGACATTAGAGTCCCAGGCATTAGAAAAGTCTAACCTCCTCATTTCTCAGTCAAGGAAAGCAAGATCCAGTGATTTTCAAGTATTTGTTTAAGGTCAGAGACAGAATGTAACAGAAATAAAATTTGAACTCAAGTCTTTTGACTACATATCCAGTACTCTCTCCACTTCAGCATTCTTTCTAAACTCATTCTTGTCTGGAGAAGATCCCTAAGGCCATTCCAGCTCTTACTTTCTTTATTTACTTTAGCTAATCTTATTTTAATGTTCATGAAACTGGTGCAGATAGTATGGAAAAGTCTTGCAAGTTACACACTGAATCCTTGCCAGACATTGGTTCGTTCACATCATCTTTAGAGACAAAAAAATGGAACTACAGAAAGAATAGTCACTCTCAGTGCCAGAGCTAAACTCCTTTAAAAAGCAGTCAGTGGTTTATTTCCCTACTTCTTTTGCCCTTACTCTATTTCATACTTTCTGAAATCTGACTTTTGACTTCAACATCCAATGTCTCAAAAGTTATCAATTATCTTTTCATTCCCACATCTAATGACCTTTTCTCCATCCTTATCCTCTTTGATCTTTTTGCAACCTTTGATGCTGTAGTTCACCTTCTCTTCTGGATACTTTTTCTTCTTTAGATTTTTGTGATACTGTACCCTCCTTTATCTTCTCCTATTAGCCTTACCACTCGTCTCATTTCCTTGTTCTTCATATCTATTGTGTCTACTAACAGAGACTATTCTTCGGTGCTATGTCAGAGTCTCATTTTTTTCATGCTATACCATCATAATTTGTGACCTTATTGGCTCTCATGGGTTTTTGTTTATTCAGATAATTCACAGTCTGGTCTTTTTGATGAGTTATAATCATTCATTATTTACTGTTTTTTGGACATCTTGAACTAGATATGCAATGAGCATCTCAAACTTAATATGTCCAAAACTGAATTCATCATGTTTCTGATCAAATCTTCTCCCTTCAAAAGATTTCTATTAAATTGGAGGTGCCACCACCTTTTCAAGCAACTAAGCTTTCAACCCAAGTTTTATCCTTTTCTCCTTACTCTTACTTACCCCATATTGCTAATTCTTTTAATTTCTAACTTCATAACACTTTTCATATATGCTCCTTCTCTCTACTTGGGTAGTCACAATTCTACTTTAGTCCCTCACCCAGGATATTTTTTTGGCCTAGTCTACTGCAGTAGCCTTCTGATTGACCTGTCTGGCTCAAGTATCTCCCCATTGCAGGCCAACCTGCACTCAAATGTCAATGTGATTAAAAAAAAAAGTATGTCTTACCATAGAACTCCCCTACTCAGTGAGTTCAGGGGGACGCCTCCCTTTTATCTCCAGAATCAGATATAAAGTCTTCCATTTGGCATTTGAAGCTCTGTCTTATTCCCTTCCACATACTTCATAATCTAGCTGTGCTGGCATATTTATAATTCCCTGAGTATTTGCTTCATTTCCTTTCTTGTGCTTTTGTACTTTCTGTACCTGTATTACCAGAAAGTTCTGCCTTTTTATCTCTATCTCTTGGTTTCTCTGACTCACCTCAAGATTGAGCTATGATCCTATCTTCTACAGTAGGTCATTTTCTATCTCCCCAGATGCCTCCAGTACTTGAGATTACTTTCATGTACTCTCTCTGTCTCTCTTTCTTTGTATCTCCTTTTCTCTCTAGATAGCTCTTTATCTATCTATCTATCTATCTATCTATCTTTCTATCTTGTATATACTAAGCTTTTTACATGTTTTCCTCTCTATTAGATCCTTGAGGTAGGGACTGGCTGTTTTTGTTTTTCTATTTGTTTTAACTTTGTATCCTCAGTCTCTTACACAGTTCCTGGTATATAGTTAGTATTTTAGTTGTTATCTTTCATTCTTGAACAGGATCAAAATGACATTACTACATTAGAATCAAGTTACAGTGTGTCTGACAGTGGCTGACCAGACCAATATGAGCTCAGAAAGCTCTACCACAGGTTGGGCACAAATAATCCAAACAAATAT
The DNA here is from genome assembly GCA_028658325.1 of Potorous gilbertii. Lineage (NCBI taxonomy): Eukaryota > Metazoa > Chordata > Mammalia > Diprotodontia > Potoroidae > Potorous > Potorous gilbertii. The sequence goes on along the minus strand of CM053774.1, from coordinate 69,772,483 downwards.
TTGGGGTGGATTGTCTAAATTTGTGCATCTTGCATTTCTTTTGAGTTACTCCAATTCTGCTTTGGTCCTAGAGCACAGTGCCTTTTCTGATGTGGGCACACCTTGCTGAGTGGTCCTATACCAGGGTCTCCCATGTCACACTATCAATTCCAAAGTTCTTGAGACCTTGAGAGTGTCTTTGTACATCTTCTTCTGAACTCTTGCCCTGTGTGAGTTTTCTGACCACCAGGTGAGCACTTAGCCTTTGTGATATTTACTGTGTAAATGCTTACTAAATTCTTATTTACAGACTGGTAGAACCCATGTAAAAGAGAAAGAACTACTCTGAGAAATGTATATCTTGCAAATGCCAGATTGGCAGTGCATGTTCCTCATATAAAGCCTTACCATATACCACTTCTTTCTTGCACTATGAGAAGAAATCTTAGAACCAGAGGCAAGGAAGTAAAGTTAAAAAAATTCTCGATGAAAATTATCAGAAATTATGCTAAAAATATTCAAGCAGAGCAAAAATTAGATGAAGAATTTGGTAAATATATGACAAGCCTGGCAAGGAAGCATGATATAGTAATGTTTGGGAACTTTACCTGTGTGGACATTTGCAAAAAGCAGAACTACGAATTTCCTAACTGGCCTTGACCATTATTTTATCTTGCAAAGACAGGAATCAAAAAGGTTTACTTCTATTCTAGATCTGATTTTCAGTAAAAAAAGCAGAAGCTTGTTGCCAGAATGGAAAATTAGGGGGATCTTGGGAAGAAGTGACTTTTCTGTGTTAAAATTTTTAATAGATGAGTCAGATACAGTCTAGCATGCAGCTTATATTTTAGAAGAATAGATGTCAAAGGGTTCAGGGAAATGATGAGTAGGCTCTCTGCTAAAGTTGTTGGTCCAGGAGTGATGGAAAAATCTCTAGACCGAGCTTCTCAAGTAAGAAACAAAAAAATTAAATGAGGAAGAAAGTGGAGAATAAGGTGAATGCTGATGTATAGAGAATTCATCTGTCTATTTAGATTTTTAAAAACATGAAGAAAAGACAAAAGAAAGTGAAGGTAACAGAAGATGAATAGAAAAGTGTGGCATGATATTGCAATATTAATGCTGGTGATGATAATCCTCAGAATGAGCTTTGGCTGGTAAAAAAGTATAAAAATTATAATAGCAAGATTTTTTAAAGCTACATTGGCAAAAAAAAAGAAACGATTAAAAAAATATGAAAGAATGCATAGATTAGAGGAGAAGAAACAGAAAGCAGTTGTTCACTTCATGTTTTAATTCTATTCTCTTTTGCAAATGTAATTTTGGTTAATGCCTAGCGCATTTGCATAATAATCTTCTTATTAATGGAAAGAATGATTACTATGTCTTGTGACTCTGAGGTATAGAAGTGAAGATAGTGAATTTGGGAGAGAAAAATATTCGTCTAGCTTCTGTTATTGACCAAGGACATGAGTAGCAGGATGAGACTGAAGGAGAGACTTACCGAAGAAGCAAATATGTAGAGGACCTGATATTTCAGTATGTCCCTGCTTGTCAATTTGCTGTACTAGAATGACTTTGAAGAACTCCCCCATAGATGGTTTCTAGCTCTCTCTCTCTCTCTCTCTCTCTCTCTCTCTCTCTCTCATCTCTTTTTGGTTATTCCCTGTATGACAACTCATTCATTCTTTAAATTGGTATATTCTTATTTGTACGGCTTCTCTGACTTCTGTTTCCTATTGCCTTGAATTAAGGTGTTTATTTACTTGAGACAATTTTTGTTTAAATAGCACGTGGTGGGAAGGGAGTCAAATCTTGGGATATAGCTTGATTTACTCCTTTCTTAAGGTTCTAAGGAGCAGGAAAAATGACTTGAATCTAAAAATAATTTCTCACAGACTAGCAACATTTAGGTGGCTAGGCAGATGTAATTTTAGTCTGCTATGTACTCTATGTAGAGATAAGAGTAGGGCAATCTGGTGGTTCCAATGTCTTGTTCCCCTTCCTTAGGAATTAAAGTCTCCCTTGGAGAACAAGTGAGATTTTATATATACATATATATATATATATATATATATATATATATATATATATATATATATCTGTGTGTATACATGTATACATGTATATATACATGTATATCTGTATATATATATATGTATGTATACATGTATATATGTATATATCACACCTAAGTAAATCCATGCACATAACCTACATGAGTGGTATATATTCTTCCCAAGGAAACTATTGAAGAAAAGCAACTAACAAAAATTTTATGGTAATAAGTAAGGGAATAGTAAGTCATCTAGTCAAAATGAACTATGAAAAGAACTACTAAAAGAATTGTTCAGCTACTGTCAATGATCTGTGAAAGATCCCAGAACATGGAGATATAATGAAGGATTGGAGAAAGATACCCTAGGTCTTGATTTCCTAGAAAAAGGAAGAGATCGGAGTAAAAGTGATAACCAAATATTGACGGTAAAAGGAATTTGGAAATCATCTAACCTAACCCTCTCATTTTATACACAAGGTGCATGTGATAATGGAGATTTGAATTCCCAGGTCCTACAAGTATTAAGTAGCTAATTCAAGACTCAGGCCAGTTCCTCTCACTCCAAATACAATAGTTTTCTCACCATAACAAATATATTTAATTTTGCTGTAAGGTTTAAAAAAAATCCTTTTGGAAGGAATTATGTTATATCGACCTTTGTATCTCTAATACTTACTGGGGAGTTTTATGTGCAGTGAACTCTTCAAATTAAATGAATTGATTTAAAATTGAAGAATCGAAAGAAGGCAAATTAGTATCTTAGTGGTTCTGTCTCTGATCACGTAGAAATTCTCTTCTTTCTGTCCCTCACACTCAACATTCAACTCTAGTTTATGTCTCTCCCTTGCAGCTGGAAAGACCTCTTTTGTCATATTCACCTGTTGGAATGCCAATATTCCTTCAAAGTCATTTTAAGTATCACCTGATGCCTAATGCCTTTTTGTGATTGCTCAAGCACCAAAAATCTCCTTTCATGAAATTTCTTCGTTTTTCTTTTGTGTATATTTGGAGTAACCCTGCAGTCATGTAGAAAGACAGTCACATGATGGATAGAGAAGTATCAACGTAAAAAAAAAGATCTGATTTCAAGTCTAGACATAATGCTGGGCTACATAATGTCACTTACCAGCAGACAACTCTTTAAAACTTTAAATTCCAGAGAAAGTGCTTATCTGTTTTGGTAAAGGTATTCTTCATGGAGAGTCTCATACACCTATGATATCACAGATCCTGTGATACACAAATGTGAGTATAGACCTTTTATATTAATAGAATGAAAAACTCCCTAATGGCAGGGACCATTACATTTTTGTCCTGTCTATCTTTGTGTTCTAATACAATGGGGAGAAATTAAGAGGTGTTTAATAAATACTTATTGTTTGAGTGATTTGGTGAAATTTAATAAATCATGAGTTTGTTTCAGTGGAAGATGATTTTAATCATCTGGGTACTTTTCTTAAATGTTTAATCCATGGGCTTTATTCTAGCAGAGAAAAGTAACCATGAGATGATCCTTCTGGTTCTCTTTTATTTCTTATTCTGTAAAGTATCCATTGTCATGCCCTCAAAGAATCTTTCCTAAGCACCTAGGCATCTATCATGCTTTGTCTTCTACTCACAATGTATTAAGTATATATGCATATCATATATGCAATAAGAAGGAGGTTTCTAACTCATTGTAACAAGTAGTTGTTCTAATATACTGGGTCATCTTAAATATAACTTCACTTGGCCTTTAAATATAAAAGAATAACATGGATATAGTAAAAACTATATGGGAACAAAATGATCTTTCCCTTTTATAACTCTTCTAATTCACAAAAAGCTAAATATTAAATGATTATTTTGTTGTCTCTGACACCAAAGATTATTTCTCTTTATTCTTATTTCTGTTGATCAGATAACTAATATCATGGTCTTATTTTCCCTTCTCCCTCCCTTAAAAAAAACCCAAAAATATCTGTATCTACACACCTTTTCACCACCTGAGAAACACTGGAAAATTCCTTGTGAGAAATAGAAAAGGGAAGGTCATAACAAAGGCTTGGTGGACACATTTACTGTCTTTTTATTTTTCTTTCATTTTATCATATTTCATATCTGAGAGAAAACTCTCAATGGACAGGGCAGAATTTATTTTAATTTTAAAAAAAGAATGAGAAGATAGAATACATTTGTTCCTATGGCATGACTTAAAAGGCAAACAAAAGGAATAATGAGAAAACCAAAAAGGAAAAAAAAGGAATACTGAATAGAAAGAAATGAGTGTAAAAAGAATTCATTGTTTTCCAAATGGATTTAACAGTATCAAGTCTATCTGACTTAGCTTTTGTATGTTGAAGCTATCATATTTAAGACTACTTAAATTTGGAATCCAAAATAATAAATCTTAGGAAGGTCAGGTGAGGTGGCAAGCGTATAAAAAAGTAATTGTAGGACTTCTAACTCACTTGGTGAATCAACAAGCATTACATTATGTGCTCGACATTGGGAAGGCACTGAAGATACTCTGGCCACCTTAAGGACATTACATTGTACTGAATAAATATGATTTTTAAGGGTGGATTTCGGGAGCATGTATTGAAAGGCAGGGTTCTCCTGCCCTAAAAATATCATTATTCTCTATGGATCCTGAAGAGAATAGACATACTGATGATTTATAAAATGGTTCATAGGATTTAAGAAGGTTGTAATGTGGATATAGTTCTGAAAAGGAACTCAGATTTGATAAGTTATATAGTTTATACATATATATGCATATATATAAACACATATATATACATACATACACACATACATATATACATACATATACATATATGTATTGAACATGGTATAGTTCAACACCTTCCTTTTATATCTGAGGAAACTCAGGTGGGCAAAAGTTAGGTGACTTGGCACAAATCAGGCAAGCAGTAAATGACAGATGCAAATTTAAATCCAGGACATGCTACTCTAAATCATGACTCTTTTTCATTATACCAGGCTCCATCTACAAAGATAATGAAAAAAAATAGTGTGTGTGTGAATTATATTTCTCAACACTTGAATTAAATATATCCTGTGTAATTCTATGAACTGTGATTGGTTTACCAGAAGATAGTATCACAATGGATAATTCTGTTCCCCTGTAACCATTTATTTTGCTATCCATGAACTGGTAGTCATAAGTGATTAAAGGTAATCTAAGTTGGTTAAGGATTTTTTTTAAGTTTACAAGCTGCAGTTCTCTAACCTTCTTTGACAAGTTAATTATCCAGAAATGTCTTTCTGTGTGTTTGTGCATGTGTTTTTGTCTAAATATATATACTAGACATCAGATCTATTGAGTAGAACATCATCTAAACTAATGCCCTATTAAAAATATGCTTGGAAGTTCATTTTTGTCTCTCTATATAAATCTGACATCCAAAAGAGGGAGTTAAACATCTATTTTATTCTTTGTAATAAAGGCAATCACTGGGAATTATTTGCTGAATACCTCTACAGTAAGACGTTCATCATTTTTATTGATGATATGGGATATGTCATCTATGAAACTTCAGAGTAACATTTTCTTATCCAGAAGATCATGTTTGAAACCAAGGAGAATCCCTGCAATCCATATAGTATTAAAGCTGAAATAGCACAAGTGATAAATGAGGATGCAATGAGCATCATCCCAAAGAAGGGAGGCTATTGAGGCACTTTTAAAAGAGTGAACCAATTAATCATGGTGCATTAAGGGCAATAGGTATGTTTGTTAATCACTAAGAAGTGATTTCTTGTCACTAAGGGAATATTTAAAAACATAAATAGATAAAGGAAAGGAAAGACTTCTCTTAAGACATGGGATATAAGTTGGGACTTGAAGGAAACCAGAGAAATCAGAGTTAGACATGAGGTATTTTCTAGAATTTCCAAAAACCAGTGAAAATACCCTGAGTCTAGAGATAGAATGTCATGTGTAAAGAATATCAATATGGTCAGTATCAGTGGATCAGTATACGTAGAGGGCAGTAAGGTATAAAACTGGAACGTTAGGAGGTAATCCAAGTTGTGAAGGATCCCCCCTTCCCTACTTAATAGTATTTTTCCCAATGACCTGTAAATATAGTTTTTAACATTCATTTTTGTAAGATTTTGAGTTCCGAATTTTTCTCCCTTCCTCCCTTCCTTTCCCCTTCCCTAAGAAAGCAAGCAATCTGACATAGATTAGACATGTATAAATGTTAAACTTATTTCCACATTAGTTGTTTTGGGAAAGAAGAAAGAAAAGGAATAACTACAAAAAAGAAAAAAAAAGATAGTGAAAATAGTGCACTTTGATTTGCTTTCAGACTCCGTTGTTCTTCTGGATGCAAATAGCATTTTCCATCGTGAGTCTTTTGGAATTGTTTTAGATGGTTGTATTGCTGACAAGAGGTAACTTGATCATCCCACAATGTTTTTGTTATTGGGGACAATGTTCTTTATTCAGCACCAGTTCAAGGAAGTCTTTTCAGGCTTTTCTGAAATCCTCCTGTTCATCTTCTTATAAAACAATAGTATTCAATTACATTTATATACCACAACTTTTTCAGATATCCCAATTGATGGGCATCATCTCAATTTCCAATTCTTTGCCACCACAAAAGACCTGCTATAAATACTTGTTTTACATTTGTATCCTCTTTCTTTTTTAAATGATCTCTTTGGGATACAGGCCTAGTAGTGGTATTACTGGAACATAAGATATGCACAATTTTATGCCACTTGTGCATAGTTTCAAATTGCTCTACAGAATGGTTGGATCAGTTCACAGTACCACCAGCAATGCATTAACATTCAAATTTTCCCATATATCCTCAATTTTCCTTTTCCATTGTAACAGCCAATCTGATAGGTGTGAGAGTTGTTTTAATTGAATTTCTCTAATCAACAGTGATTTAGAGCATATTTTCATATGACTCTAGATAGCTTTAATTTATTCATCTGAAAATTACCTATTCGTATCCTTGACCATTTATCTACTAGGGAATGACTTGTCTTATAAATTTAACTCAGTTTCCTATATAATTTAGAAATGAGACCTTTATCAGAGACACTGCCTGTAACAATTATTTCTAAGTTCTCTTGCTTTTTGGTTTTTCTAATTTTGGTTGCATTGGTTTTGTTTGTGTAAAAAATTTTAAATTTAATGTAGTGGAAATGATCAATTTTGCATTTCATAATGTTCTTTATATTTTGTTTGATCATAAATTCTTTCCTTACACATAGATCTGACATATAAACTATTCCTTGCTCCCCTATTTTGCTTATGGTATCATCCCTTATGTGTAAATCATGCACCCATTTTGAGAATATCCTGGAATTGTATGTGAGATTGTGGGCTATCCCCAGTTTCTGCCACATTGCTCTCTAGTTTTCCCAGCAGTCTTTCTCAAATAGTGAGTTCTTATCCCAGAAGCTGGAGTCTTTGCTTTTATCAAACAGTAGATTACTAAAGTCATTTACTAGTGTGTTTTATGTACCTAACTTTTCCACCAATCCACCACACTATTTCTTTGTCAGGGCCAAATCATTTTGATGATTTTTGCTTTGTAATACAGTTTTACATCTGATATGGTTAGGGCCAATTTTATTTTATAAGGAGTTGTTTTCTTTGGTCAATTGTTGTGCTTTCTTCAACAGCAAAAGCTGTTGACTCTTTTTTCATAATTCTCCTGCATAACTCTCAGTTTCTTTTCCTCATTTTTCTTCTACCTTTCTCACTTGATTTTTAAGATCCTTTCTGAGCTCTTCAAAGAAGACTTTTTGGGTTGGAATCCAATTCATATTTCCCTTCCAGACTTCGCATCTTGGCATTTTGATGCTTTCCTCTTCTGAGTTTGTAATTTGATCTTCCCTGTCACCAGAGTAGCTTTATTTGGTCCGGGATCTTTTCTGTTTCTTAGTAATATTTCAGCCTATTTTGTGACTTTTAAAGTTGAGCACTGCTCTTGGAGTGCAGGGGGCATTTAGGGTTAGGGTTAGCTTCTTATTCTGGGGTTCTGGGACCAGGTCACTGGCTTTCCACACCCATGCCTCAGGTGCTTGCAGCCAGTTCACTGCACAGGGGGTGGTCTGACCAAGGTTGCACATTTTGTGCAAATGTTCCAGTGTTCCCAGTTTGCTTTCTGTGCTAGGACTGGAAGCCTTGCTGCTGGCCTGTTTACCGAGGACTGAGTAATCTTGGTTGTTAGTCTATACTGTGGCTAAGAGCCCCCTTCTAGGTTCCCCAGACACCATCTGCATAAGGGCTATGCTCTTCCTTTACCCAACTAAGACTGACCTTTCCTGAAGTCCTTCTAAGTTATCTTTAACTTAAGCTGTTCACTCCATTTCTTTATGGGTTCTGTTGCTCAAGAATCCATTTAGTGACTTGACTTAACATTCTTTCTGAGGGAAACTGGGTAGAACTCAGGCAATTTCTTGGCTTCTGTCTGCCCTATTGACTTCATCCCTCTATTTCAATATTTCTTAAAATTTCTCTTTTGGACCTTTTCCCCCTATGTCAGCTGTTTTTCCAAAGAAGTATTTTGAATTTTCTTCTATTTTTTCATTCTTTCAATTTCATTTTACTGTTTATTGATGTCTCATAGAATCATTAAATTCTACTTTCTCAATTCTAGTTTTTTAATGAATTATTTTTTTCAGTTAGCTTTGGTATCTCCTTTTTCATTTGACCAGTTCTACTTTTTAAGGGGTTGTTTTATTTAACAACATTTGTTTCATTTGTTCAATTGCATTTTTTTAAGTTTAGAATGTCCATTTGGCATCCAGTTTTGGATGTCTAATGGAAACTTGAAGAAGTGATTTTGGAGGTTAGAAGAAAAGTGAAGGCAGCATAAATAGATTTGAGAATCATCAGTGTAGAACCAATAATTAAATTAACTTAAAATCAATAGGAGTGTTGAGATCATCAAGTGAAAACAATATCTAGCAGAAGAAGAGAAAAGCAAATCAAGGAGTTTAGCTATAGAATGAACCTGTAAGTCTGTGATTCAATGAAGTAAAGATTAGGAGAAACAATCTCATAAAATAGTAAAAAAGCACTGAAGGGGAAAACGTATTTGCACTGGAGACTGGCATGGACTCCAGAGAAGTCAAATAATTTTTAAGAACATTTGTTGATAAAATGAGAAGAATAAGGAGTCATGGAATATAAGAGTTCTGTTGGCCTTTCAGTCAGCTATTTTCATCAACAATAACAGAATGGACCTATTTGACCTCTACCATCTTTGTATTTGATGTATCATATGAGGTAATGGAATGGAACCTAAGAAGACCAAGGAAAGAATGGCTGGATCTAACGAAATGCAGAAGAAATTATATTACAGATTTAGGATTTTACCATTATTTGGGGATTGATTTTTAGTATATCCTAAAATGGAAGATTTCAAAAAAGGGAGAGGATTAAAAACAATACTTTGACTTCCCCAGCCAAAGGTAATTGAAAAGAAAGCAATTTATCCCCTTTCTAATTCTGACTCCATTTCACAGTGTGTCTTAACCCTGCAATGATCAAAGCCATATGATGCTTATAGCATTCCCTTTCCCAATACAATATTCATTTAATAATTATAAATGCAGTAACAATTGCCTTTATTAAACTTCCTTAAATTTGTTAATTGTACTGTATATGTTTCATAAAAAGAGGATTTGCCTTCCTTCTCCCTCCTCTGTGCCTCCCCTCCTTCATTCTGTCTCTGTGTCTACCTGTCTGTCTGTCTCTTTATAGCTGTATACACAAGCATGTATATATGTATACATACATGCACACACATAGTATATATACATACATGGAGAGAAAGAGAGAGAGAGAGAGTGTGTCTATATGCATATATTCCTTGCTAAAATAGCCAAATGACATCAGTTACAACAAATGGAGAGGTTTTAAATGTTGTGGATAAGTTCATTTACCTTGGTAGTGTACTTTCCAGGGATGTACGCATTGGTAATGAGGCTGATGCCTCTCATAGCCAGAGCTAGCTCAGTGTTTAGGAGGCTCCCGAGAAAAGTTTGGGAGAGAGGAGGTATTAGACTGACTACCAAACTGAAGTTCTACAGAGCCATTATGCTGACCTCACTGTTGTATGCCTGTAAAACATGGACAGTTTACCAGTGCCATGCCAGGAAACTGAATCACTTCCACTTGAATTGTCTCAGAAAGATTCTGAGGGTCACCTGGCAGAATAAGGCACCAGATGTTGAAGTCCTTGCTTGAACTGAACTTCCACGCATTCAAACTATGCTTCAGAGTGTGCAACTCCGATGGGCTGGCCACATTGTTCGAATGAAAAATGTTCTCTTGCCAAAAAGAACCCTAAATGCCAGAAGAAGCAATACAAGGACACTCTCAAGGGCTCTCTCAAGAACTTTGGATTTGACTGTGCAACATGGGAGACACTGGCACAGGACTGCCCAGCATGGCGTACCCACATCAGAAAGGGTGCTGTGCTCTATGAGCAAAGTAGAATTGAAACAGCACAAAGTAAACATAGAATGTGCAAATTTGGAGCAATCACCCCAATTATTCACTGGGACTATCTGTGCTCCACCTGTGGTAGAGCATTCCGAGCTCATATTGGTCCTATCAGCCACAGTCAGACACACTGAAATTTCACTTTATCATGGTGATGTCATTTTGGTCCTCTTTGAGAACGAAAGACAACAACCATCCAGATGAATGACTCAAACATCCATCTTTTCCCCATTATGACAAAAATCTGGAACTCTTGGAGACTGGACCATTCTAATTTCTCATCTTTTAAAAAAAATTAAATATTTGTCTATCACATAGACAAATAACTGGTCCATCGCCCCTGTGGAAGGGAGAGACGGAGAAAAGCATCTGAACTAAACCTGTAGTCTATATAAAATATTGATATTCTGATCTGAAATTCCTTCTACAAACTTCTAAAATACCTAAGATGCATACACACACATGCACACACATACATATATACCCTAAAGTTGCATACATACCTATACCTATACATACATATACATACATACATGCACACAAACGTACATACAAACGCACTCATATAATAGCTAAAGGCCAATTTTTTATCTAATTGCTATTGATCTAGTCTGTATCACGACTAATCAAAACCCAAAGAAATATTATTCCACTCTTGGGGGAGGCGATGTCAACTCTTGGTCAAACTTCTTTAATTAAGTCATTATCAGATCACTCTTCCAGTGTTTTAATGTGATTGTATCTGTTTCACTGCTGATTACATCATGGCCATTATTCATGAAAAACTTTCGAGAACGTGAAACCATTGACCTCCTGTCCTCTTACTGGATACAAGTCTAGGATCAGAAATCTAACAAGGCCATCACCCTAGGAGGTACAGGAAGTTAGTATGTGCAGTTAACAATAGATCTTATCTGACTTGTTCAAAAATGGAGGTTCAGAAAAAGGAAGTAAGATAAAGGTAAAGGCTTTCTTTAATACTATTCCTTATAGTACATTAGTAATCTAAAGTATTAAATAAATCAGTGAGGAGATCAGAAGACTGCAGAAAGCATCTCAACCAGTATATACCTCATTTCCTTGGTAAGCAGAGAAACATGACAGACTACTCATTTCTAAATGCTAATCTAAACACATGTGTAGACTTCAAATTCACTTTCAGGGCATTATAGCACCAGGAATATTGGAAGATTGTGAACTGGCCAGGCTTGAAACCACATAAATATTTGTTTTCACTCTGCCACTGACACATACCGGTTATGTGACCCTGAGCGAGTTACTATGCCTTTCATTGCTCTGGGCAACACTCTAAAGGCTATCAATTGCAGAAAAATTGCTAATGTTAATTGGTAGACAGTTTCTTTCTCTAATAATTAACTATATTAATGACATGACAGGTCCAGTGTATATCTCCCTCCAAACTTGCTGACAAAATATCAAAAGGCAGTGATGGAGAAAATGGCTTGGCATATTGTTAGCTAGGTCATTCCTAGGGCATTTATATACGTGATTTGTGGGAAGACAACAAATATGTGTAAAAAAGAAACAGATTTGTCAGTTTCCATATCAATTCATTCTCATTTCAAAATGACAGTTGAACCTTGACATGACCCAATACTTCAAATACCTTAGGTGATCTACAAATAAATGGAAATGGAATCTAAGACTATAAAATTAGGAACAATGTCTAGATCATACCAAGTATGTACAGAATTATTTCTTTTTTTCCTGGATGTGACACAATTTTGAAAGCAGTAAGAGATCAACCTTCTAGGCTCATCATTGCTCCCATCATTCTCACACTCTTTGGCCTGGTCAAATTGGCCTCCTTGCTGTTTTTGACATATGGCATTGCATCTCTCAACTCTGTATGTTTGTACTGGCTGCCCTTCACAACTTAAATGCACTTTTTTTCATCTCACCAACAAAGAATGCATTAGTTTGTTCAAGATATACCTGAAGAATCACCTTATATATGAAGACTTTCTTTATTCCTTTCAAATATTCATAGCCTTTCTAATTAAAAGTACTTTATATTTTGTTAAATTATTTATGTATACATGTATATATATATATTCCACATATGTATGTACATTACATATATTCATACATGTATGCATATTGATACCTTTAATAGAATGCAAACTCCATGGGAGTTTTGTTTTTATAGTCGCAATGCCAACAAAGGATCAGGCATATGGTAAGTGCTAAATCAATATTTGATAATTATTTTAATGAGCTCTTCCATTATTTAAAATACGTTTTTTACCCTAAATTATAAAGAAATTAGCTGAACTTTCCATAATAAATAAAGTGGAAAGAAAAAATAATGTCAATTTAATAATATGGTACTTGATGGGAAATCCCAGTTTGTTGGTATGTCAAAGCCTCTATAGATTTTGGACAAATTTCCAGAGTCAATGAGTTGTTCTAGGAGTTGAATGGGATGAAGAGAGTAAGTTGTATTACCTCTGAGAAGTGACATGGTGTTTTCAATAATCCTAGCCTGTTTATTGCTACAAAATCTTGTCTTTTTATAACCAATGGATTCCTTTGTGGATATCATTTAGTACAATAGTCTCAAAAGATTTAGTATTTCAAGTGACACACATAACAATGGACATAATGCATACTGGACATAAGTAGACTAAATGCCATGATAAAACTCAGAATAGGATTTTAGTAGAATATAAAGATATGGAGAGTGACCTCTGACTTCATTGGTAAAGGAAATTCTGATGAGTAAATTCCTATCAATTGGCATCTTCTGTGCACCCTAAAAATGCACACCTTAAAGATTTGCCCATGACTTATAACAAAAAATGCTTTCCATTTCCAGAGAAAGAACTTATGGGGTCTGAATACAAATCAAATCATATTTTGTTTTTAATTTTCTTTAGTTTTGCTTTTCTCTATGTTTTCTTTTACAACATTACTATTATCGAAATATATTTTGCATGACTACATTTGTATAACATTTCAAATTGCTTGTCTTCTCAGTAAAGGGCCTGGGGAGGGAAGGAGACAATTTAGAATGTTAAAAAATTATTTTCCATATAATCGGTCCAAATTAAGTAATAAATAAAAATGAATAATTGTCTGTGGAAATGTGAGGTGAATTTAATTACCCAGCATAAAAAATTTTGTGTGTCAGAGGATGAATCTAAAAGTAGATCTTACAGAATATGATTGTACCTTTTTTTTAATGTGCTATACTGCCAAATTAGCATGTAGGAAATATGTATGCTCTTAATCTTAATTTTATTTTCATAAATTATCCAATTTCAGGAAAAAATGTTTCCAAAATGCTTTTACCACCAACCATCCATGCTAGTCTGTGCCCTTTCAGATCTTACTTCAAAGAATGATCGTTGAATTGTCTGTTCTTTGGATACAAAACAATGCACTTAATTTATCATGGTGAAATCCTATCTAATATTACATTACATTATTTATTTAAGACTAGTTAAAGAAAAGTCAGTTTTCCTGAGTTTTCTACAACTCTAAACTTTCTAAAAACTGAAGAAAACTCAACAAAACACATGCCATTATATTTCAAAGATAATATGCATAATCTATTTGATGTTTAATAGTCCAGTCCAATTATAATAGTCAACTTTTCATAGATATTTGCATTTAACTGATGATCTAAAGTCACCAATGAATTTTTATAAATAAATGATTATGGGACTGGCAATATTCATTATATGCCCTCTAAATACTCTTCCCTTTTCTCTCTGTACTACTATGCTTGGTGATCTTAATGGCTCTCATGGATATAATTACCATCTCTATGCTGATTATTTTCAATTCTACTTATCCTGTCCTAACATCTCTGTGGACCTGCAGTCTCAATCTCCAGCTTTTTTTCAGATATTTCAAACTGGATGTCCACTAAACATCTTAAACTCAACATAACTACAAAATCCAAAACAAACCAACCAAATAAACATATTAACTTTTCTCCTAAAATGGGTGGGGAACCTATGACTTCAAGGCCACATGTGGCCCTCCAGGTTTCAGGTTCTCCACCCCTGTGGCCTAAACTCTCCCCCACCAACCTTTTCTATTACCGTAGAGGAAAACACCATTCTCCAAATTTCTCATGCTTGTAACCTAGAAGTCATCTTGGATTCCCCACTATCTCTCATCCCATATATTCAATCTATTCAACAGACCTATCAATTTCACCTTTGTAACATTTCTCAAATACACCCCCTTATCTCCTCTAACAAGGCCACACCTCTGGTATAGGCCCTCTTTCCCTCACACCTGGAATATTGCAATACTTACTATAAGTCTGCCTTATTCAAGTCTTTCTCCAATCTAATCCATCCTCTATTCAGCCACTAAAGTGATTTTCCCAAAACACAGATGCAACCATTGCATATAGCCTTGAACTCTCTCTACTCAATAAAACTCCATTGGCTTTCTATCTCATCCAATATCAAATACAAGATTCCCTGTTTTGTATTGTTTCCCCCAATAGATTGTGAGCTCTTTGAGGGCAGGGACTATTTTTTGTTGTTGTTGTTCCTTTTTGTATCCCCAGCACTTACCACAGTGCTTGGTGCATGTTGTTGTTGATGGTGTTACATTATTTCAATTGTGTCCTACTCTTCATGACCCTGTTGGTGAAGATATTGGAGAGGTCTGCCATTTTTCTCCAGTTCATTTTGCATATTAAGAAAGTGAGGCAAACAAGGTTAAGTGACTCCCCCAAGGTCACATAGATAACTAAATGTCTAGGATCATATTTAAATTCAGGTATTCCTGACTCTAGGCATGGTGCTCTATCTACTCTACCACCTAGCTGAACCACCCAGCCCCCTAGTCTAAAGTAAGGACTTAAATGTTTACTGACTGACTGACCTACAAAGCCCTGTGCATGGTGATGATGATTCAAAGACAAAAGGGGATAGCAGTCTCCCACCTGAAAGAACTTAAGTTTTAATGCCACAGTCACTTTGTATAGATATATAGAAAACAAATGCAATGAAGATTGGAATGAAATGTTCAGTTAAGATAGGGAAGGGACAGATTTGTGAGTGGGTCTTTTATTTGTTTAGACATACTACTTAGGTCAAAAGTAGTTCCTTTTTATATAGTCTCATAGGGACCAAAGTGAGTGAAGTGATGAAAGCTCAAGCTTGGTTTCAAAATCTCTAGGATTATTTTGTCCTTCCAAAAGATTGCTTCACCCCATATGATCTCCTCAGGATTTTTACTTTTTTTTTTTAAATCTCTATGGCCTAGTCAGATATCCATCTGGGGAATTATTTGGCAGTCACACTCTCCAGCTGATGGCTATTTTATCTGACCTTTCAACTCTTTGTACTATTAACTCAACCTAAAAAATACCAATAAAATCAAAATGATATATTTAAACATTTTGTTCAGAAAACATGAATATAAATGGAAGGACACGATTGAGAGTCAAACACGATGGGGAGGAAGAGATGGGTTACAATTTGCACATATCAAAGCATTCACAAGAATCACAGTTTAATTGAAGAATTTGAACAGAAAATTAAGGCTATGAACAAATTGTCATAATCAATATTATATTGGATTAATTTATAAAATTCTTTTAAATTTGTAAATAGCCTGTGATATATTTAGTTATTAGCAAAATGTGGTAATTGCACAAAAGCAATTCATTGTCAGCTCTCCCATATATCAGATATATTAGAGATTGATTTCATCCCTCTGGAACTACTATTTCAGAGAAGAGCTGTAGAATCTACTTTCTACACAGTATATGTAGAAATATAGCACATATGCTTCATATTAAAATTTTAAACTAGATTTTTCCAATACTACTGCACATTCTGTAATGGTTGAGGAACCTTTGAATAAGGTTCCTAAATCTGTGATGCTTATTTTACAATCAATTACAAATAAGCATCTTTAGTTTATAATCAAATCCACAATTAAGAGAACAATAAAAAAATTAAAAATTCAACATCTTTTTCACCACTGAAAATCATAGACTTTGTGCTATTTCAGAGCAAGAATCAACAAAAGAATATCAGCCATTTCTCTTGTTGGAAAGTCAGCATTTAAATATAGAGAGAAAATCAGGA
The DNA here is from genome assembly GCA_028658325.1 of Potorous gilbertii. Taxonomy (NCBI): domain Eukaryota; kingdom Metazoa; phylum Chordata; class Mammalia; order Diprotodontia; family Potoroidae; genus Potorous; species Potorous gilbertii. The sequence continues at coordinate 69,755,874 of CM053774.1, read as the reverse complement.
ACCAGAAATCATCTTGATGAAATGATTTTCTATTGGATGTTTACTACTGCAAATTGACTTCACATAGGCTTCACTAAATAGAGAACTACTTTAGTTCCCTCCTCCTTTTGTCCTTCTTTTACAATAACCCTCCTAATGATCACATCTTAGCTTTTTTAGCTTCCCACCTCCTTGACTACTCCTCCCTTACTCCACCCTCTACCTATAGATATTTTTTCTCTCTTTTCATCATTTTAAAAGGCCAAAAAAGCCCCATAAATAGACACAAAGCTATTTTAAACCCCCTGGAGGAATAGTGAATGGTTAAGTGCACTTTGGAATAAAAGTGTTGCATTATAGAATGGCTGGACTGTCATTACACCTTTGCCAATTTTATGTTAATTTGCTCATGGAGTGGGTGCTTGAGTTTTGCCAATGATGGACTTGATAATAGTAGGGAAAACATTCAAAGTGAGCCTGCCTTGATTATTTCATTGTATGAAACATTTTAGAATTAACTCTTCTTTTCTTCACTCAATCTCCAGTGTTTCTGCCCCATGTTCAGAGAAGTTAACTCATTGCAATAGAAAAATCTTATAGTTAGAACACCTGATTTCAAATCCCAACTCTCACACTTATTTTCTGTGTGACTCAACAAATCACTTAATCTCATCAGATCTTAGTTGGATTATCTCTAAAATGAGAATAACAATTCTTTACAGCACACAGATTCTTACACTATACAAAGTCCTAATTTCTACTACACATATTATATATACATACATTTGTGTGCACATCACATATATACATATATATGTGTATACTCACAAATCTCACTTCTGTAATAGACTTTTCCCTATCTAAATTTCTATTTTTAAGCTGAGAATGAGATATCAAGTTGAACTCAACATCATCCTGTAAAAAGCACGCAATCCAATGACATAATAATTCCATTTGGCTAGAGCTCTTCTTCCCCTACCAAGCATGGTAGAAGATGAAAGATCTCAGGGCTCATTGAGGACTGTGATTTTTCTCTGAATCAGCACCATCTATTCAGCACAGGTGTTTCTGTAATTATGATACATTGGGAAAATTCACAGTGTTCAATGGCCCTCAGACTCACACTTCCACCTCATCAGTCACATGTCAGTTTGACTCCACCCCATGCCCTAAATCTCCTGTATCATTAAGGAGCTGCAGACTTCAGAGGGCAGATTTGCAGCTGTGATGTATAATACAGAACAATTCATGAAAATGGATGAGTAAGAGATTTACCCCTAATATTTCCTATATAGTGATCTGCCGGAACTTTAACCATCTAGATATGTTTATTATACAGTTTTTTTTTCTTTTTTAAGCCTTTCATTGCTCCTAACAATGTGATGTTCTCTAGTTATTCTATAAACAGTCCATTGATATTCTATCTGCGAGGAAGTGTCCTAGCCTGGGGAATACAGCTGCTTCCTTCCTCTGAGATCTGTATTTGCAATCCCAAAGAAGACTTCACCTTGAGAAGTCCCTATCCATTGAATTAACTGCTGATAATACTGACAAGGACCAGGTGGCTTATTCTTATCTAATGGGGGGAATTGATCTTCTTTAGCTAATGTTGACTGATTGGGCATTCAAACATCTCAGAAATTCCATTTTTAGTGAAGGAAAAAAAATCAGGCAATAGTTGTAATCAGATGAATGACACTGAGGATACCTTGGTGAAACAGAACTTAGCGCATTTTGATTCTGCTCTGAACTTTTCTTGTAAAGCTGTAAACTACCTATGAATTCAAATTCAAAGAACATAATTGTTTTAATTTTGTAGCATTAGATATCATCGAGCAAAGTTTTGTTTATGAACTACTCTAAGAATGTATTCATCCAGCTACTTACAGTTGCTGAGTCATGGGCAAAAACTGGAGAATATTGTTGAGGCTTAGGGGTGCTGGGACTCTGAAATAGTGATTGGTGGGTCCTGACTGAATGAATTCGATCCAAACCTTCTTTCAGCCTAAGAAAAACAAGGTTTATTAAAAATCTACCATACTGGTCAAACTTGCAAGGAATCTGAACTTTGTAATACTAATGGAAGCAGGCCATATTCAATCTGAGGACTTTCATGGAAACAAGATGAATCTTATATACAGGAAGATTGAGAGAGGAATTTGGTTTTGGCCAAGGAGTCTGAAGTGACTGGAGGAGGAGTCTAGGGAGGATCTTGGTGGGAGTGGCCAGTAGGCTAGGGTGACTAGAAATCCTAGAACAGAAACCAAGAGAATTGGATCTTAGATAGGATCAAGCATAGCAAGTAGCTGGAGGAAATCCAGAGGTAACAGTCAGTGAAGGCCACCACAAGGTTTAGGGTAACAGAGAGTATTCACATAGTGATAATGAAAGGCAGGTTGAAGGGATTATAGCCTCAGGGAATACCAGATCCAGTGGGAACATTCAAGGACAGTTCAAGGGGGTTTCCAGAGCCTGGACCCTATCAATATGACTGATAGAAGCAAGCAACACAATGGGCACACTGCCCATGCGTTTGAGGAAATGGACCTATAACTTTTACCTATTGTCATATCATGCCACATATTCTTACTTGGTTTTACCAGCTAATTATCATTAAATACCATGTTCCTTGAGAACAAGGGCTATTCATCTTCCCCCCCTTTAATATCTAGCATAATCCGAGAAGGATAGTGGATTATTCATCTGGGGCTGAAAGGACCTTAAAATCATGTATTACAGTTTCATGTGTTTTCTGATGAAATATTTTTGTAGATGAGATAACTAAATCTCATATAATTTAAATGACTTTCCCAAGATCAAATAAATCACAGTGATTTATTTGACCCCACTACCTCTGACTCCATATCCCATATTCTTTCCATTGTAACACTTTAGTTCCTCAATTTATTCAATTATGAAGATGATGAGAAAAGTTGAGATGTAGAACAGAAGTGTGGAACTTGAGCAAGTAGTCTCAAAACTCCAAGGATGCAAATTAAAATTTAATTGAAAAATGTTTAACAAAATCAATAAAAAATGCAATGCAAAAGAAATAACGTTAATTTGTGGTTTTCAAAATCAATATGTGACCTCAGAGATACTTCTTTATTTGAGTTTGACATTATTGATGTAGAAAGTAGAAACCAAAACTAAGGATCAGCAGTTAGAATTTGTGCCACTGTACAAGAGCACTTAACCCTGTTCCTATCCCACTTCAGGCTATATATGCAGTCAAGCAAGATGGTCAAGGTGTTGACTTCTCAAAAGTGTAGCTCTAAGAGGCCTGCAGAGAATTCCTGAATGGCCATAAAAGGTGTGGATCTGCTCATGATGTCTGTTGTGCTTAGCATCTACTGGTATATACATAAGCAAGTAGAACTTTCTGCATATAAAATCATTGATACTCTTGAGAATTATTCTGTTGCTTCATGTGTGGATATTTACATGAATAGAGAATATAAAACGTTATAATATGTAAGTGAATGAAATAACATTTATTAATTTTGTATTATATGAAAAACACTGTGCTAAGCACTGGAGGTACAAGAAAAATGGAATAAATTTTACTCTCAAGGAGGTCACCTTTTATTGAAGGAGGCAACACATAAAGATTTTCTAACTGAGTTACATGGAAAGGATCTATCATCTTTATTTATTTATTTATTTATTTTTTGGTGAGGTAGTCAAGGTTAAGTGACTTGCCCAGGATCACACAGCTACTAAGTGTCAAGTGTCTTAAGTTGGTTTTAGACTCAGTTCCTCTGGACTCCAAGGCTAATGCTATATCCACTGGGCCACCTAGCTGTCCCCAAGGCTCTGTCATCTTTTGTGAACTATATGAAATATAAAGAACTATAGGAAATATAAAGTGTAGTGGGGAAATCATAGTATACTGTAATATGGCACACTCTTTCTCCATGTCTAACAGAAATCATGTTTATGGGTATAGAGAAGTGAGTTTGATTAGGATATGAATGGAATGAAGACCCATGTGACAATAAGCCCAACATAATGTTTCTGTGCCCTGAGAAAGTGCACATCATTGTTCCTACCAGATAATATGAATGTATAGTATACTTGTGTAATCATATATTAATGTATTATATCACACATAGAAGGGATTGAAAAATATTAATTGAATTTCATTAAAACAACAACAAATTTAGTGTAGAGACATGATTCTAGGGATAGTTCCACAGAAGTTTCAGCTGTATGACTCCAGTTTAGCCATGATAAGACGGTCTCCAGGAGAGGGGCATAGATAAGACTCAGTGCTCATTAAATAATGCTGCCGACTATCATTTTTAGAAAACCTCAGTGGAACAATATTCTATATGACCATTTATAGAATATTATATATGGCAGCTTTTTTCTTCCCTCTTGTGAACTGAAGAACATGAGGTTATTTTATTTTGGGGAAAGGGAAGAAAGAACCAAATGTTAAAGTAGTTCAAAAAGTTTAAAAAAATGTGTATTTTATAAGAAATACACACACACACACTATATAATATATATACATGCAAATTTTTATGTATTCATATATAATTCACATGTATACATACACAAATTTTTATGCATTTATATATAAATAGATGCTATAAATAATATATATATGTACATGATGCACACATAATTTACATATGTTTATATTTCATACATATATAAACATATACATGAACTTGCACATATACATATGTACACGTGTGTATATATATCCATTATATTTGTCTACTTAGTTATTCATTTAAATATACAATGTATACTATAATCCCCTTTCTACAGCATTTCAATCAAAAATATAAGAATTACCATACTAGGTTAGAATGGTGGCATATATTATGATAGCTGGAAATCCAACCTCCTTGACTGGAGATAATCAGAATCTATTGTAAACTTCCACACCACCAAATGATAATCCTTGCATGTTGAAAAGTAGAATGTGAAAGAGAGATGTGGAACAGAATGTTAGCATTATGGCCTGAGGAAGAGACTGAGAAGGGGGACTTTAGATCTTTTTAGGTACTATATTTGCTCTGTTTCTGTTTGTTAAGTAAACATTCAGCAAATATTTATTAAAGGATAACTAACATGGTTTTCAAAGTTTGTAAAAATACTTTACATGAATTATTTGTTATTTCTCAAAAAAGTTCCAAAATTTTAGTGACATAGTTTTTGTTGTTATTCCAGTTTTATAGATGCAAAACCTGAGGTTCAAAGAGGTTCAATAGTTCATCCACACACACAGTTAGTAAATACCAGAAGTGAAAACTCAACCCAATGTTTTTCTGATGCAAAACTCAGTATTTTCTCTATCCATAAGACTAAGATTCTATTATATGCAATGAATTGTATGGTAGATGCTTCCTACCATAAATAAATAAAGTCTGCTTCTCATTCTCAGAAGTTTATAATGTAGGAGGAGTAATAAAGCAAATGCACACATGAACTACAATGTGAATCAGACTGCCTTCAGGCTATGTGGAGGAAGTGACACATGGGCTGATTTTTTTAAATTAATTTTTTTAACTTACATACTAAAATTAAATATGAAATAAGAAAATAGAAACATATTTTAAACTTAAATAGAAAATAAGAAAGGAAAAGAAAAATTCTCATGTGCACAGCAGAACATCACGAGATGATTCAAAATATCAAGCCACAAATTTCCATTTCAAAAAAGCTTATATAATAAATACTACATATTGTGTTCAGAGGTATACATCTTTTCTTTGATTCCTTGTAGGTTTTCTTTTGTTCTCTGTTGTGCACTTTTTATTTTATTTTTCCCTTCTTTCCTCCCCACCTCTCCCTAGAAGGCTACAATTAAGTGCCCCCACACACAGTGCATTATATATTTATACATATATGTGTATATGCACATACACACATATGTATATACACATACAAACACATATACATATGCATACACATGCATAAAACATGCTCATATATATTTACATATACATTCATTTACATACACATATATAGATATCTATAATCATAAATATATACATTCATATGCATCTTTATAGGACTACATTATGCTTATTTTTCCTCTCTTTCTCTGTAGGTGGACAACATCTTTCTTGATAAGTCCAACTCTTTCTATATTTTTCTAAATCCACCAACTTATCATTTCCTACACCGCAAAAATATTCCAACCTTATATTGTCTAATTACTTTAAGTAGTCTAAAACAATATTAATATGACTGACATAAAGTAGTTTCCCTATTTTTCTCTTTCACTTAAACCTATTTTAGCTTCAACTTTTTCTGAAATCATGAGCATTGCTCCTATTTTTTTAATGTAATTAGTTCTGCTCCTGATCTTTTATATTTCTGTGTATCTCTGATTTCCTATTCCTCCTGACTCCTCTGATTTACTTCTACCTACTACCTACATCCTATTGCTTAACCTACCTGCCTCCAAGAATCCCTCCCTTATCCTCTCCCCTCCCTGACTTTCCCCTTGCACCAAAAAGCCTCCCTTATCCTCTCCCCCTTCCCTATCTTCTTAGCTTTTTAATTCTTTCTGAATTTATAAGGCTTATATGCCCTTTCACCCATTCCTGATCAGAGTAAGGTTCTAGATCTCCCCCATCAATTTTTTTCAGTTCTTTTTCTTTTATATCATTGTATAATTACTTTTTACCTTTTCCTAGATGGTTTACTTTATAGTAAACATAACACTCAGCTCTACCCCAATCTTTCTTTTGAACTACCTAATTACAATCTTAGACATGCAATGTGTATTTCCTCTTGTAAAAAGTAGAGAATCTTCTTTTATAATTTGTCTTTGATGTTTGCCTTATATTTCTCTTGGTTCATATATATGACATACTTTATTGATTTTAGGTCTTTTTGCAACAAAATCCTGAAAGTCCAGTAATTCATTGAATATGTGTATATATATATATATATATATATATATATATATATATATATTCATTGAATATGTGTGTATATATATATATATATATATATATATATATATTTATATTTCTCAGAATTATGCTTCACTCTGCTGGGTATGATACGTTTGGCCACAAACTCACTTCTTTTGCTCTTCTAAGACCTGCATTCTTTTAATGTAACTAATATTAAATCTTCTGACATTCTAATTGTGGCTTCACCATGTTTGTCTTTTTTTATTGTTGCTTGTAATGTTTTCTCCTTCATCTGGGGGTTTTTGAATTTGACTACAGTATTTCAGTAGGTTTTCCTCGTAGGATCTTTTTTAGGTGGTGCTGGGTGGATTTTTTCTATTTCTAGATAATTTTCCCTTTTATTCTAACACTTCAGGGCAATTTCTTTAATTATTTCTTGTATTACTGTATCAAGATTTCTTTTTTTCTGTTCATAACTTTTAGATAGTCTAATCAATCTCATATTTTCTCTTCCTGATCTATTCTTCAGAATACTTGATTTTCTTGTTAGATGTTGCATTTTTCTCTTATTTTTTCCATAACTTATATTTTATTGTGTTATTTCTTGGTCTTTTTTTAACTTCCCTTACTTTCATTTGCCAAGTTCTAATTTTCAAGGAGTCATTTTCTTCCTTAAGATTCTGGATTTCCCTCTCTAGTTGGTTGACTCTTTTTTCATAATCTTGTTTTTCTTGGATTTTTCTTATTTTTAAGAAAAAATTTCCTCAATCTTTTACATTTGATTTTTAAAGTCTTTTAAAAGTTATTATTTTGGATTGTTGACTATGTGAAGTTACTCTTTTGGGTAGGAGAGGCAGGTTTTGCTTCAATATCCTTCTCTGAAGTTGAACCTTTGTATTCTCTATTCCCACAGTAATTTTCCATGGTTGGGCTCTTTCTCCTTTGCTTGCTTATTTAAAAAAAATAGCAACTTATTTATTGTAATCACCTCTAGTTTTGGGTGATGATGAATGGTATCTCTGACCTAGATCCTCCTTCATTTCTCCCCTCTGGCCTAGAACCAAAATCAAGCTCTCTATCCACTTCTAAGTGTCCACAGTCAGTGGTGCCCCTGTCCCATTGCTTCTGCACTTACTGAGACTGTGTTAGTTCCTTCTAACCCAGTGCCATATCTTGGCAGCACAACTGGGCCTGATGTTCCTTATCAGCAAATGTTCCCTCATTCTTCCCAGACTCAGATGCTAGATTCTCCCCAGTGCCTGAGAGATTAATGCCTAGGCAACTTCCCAGCCCAGCTAACCCTAGTGTTGGTGGCTTGTTGTTTCAGTGAAACTAGCCTGGAGGTGTTTACACTTCCAGGGATGAAATCTCAGATCTTCACTAGTTGTCCCAGGAAGGCCACTGTTCTGTCCCAAATTTGTTTATCATAGCTGCTCTCCATTTACCCTAAGTTGGCAAATTTTTGTCTCATTTGTGGAGGAAATATGGAGAGCTTGGAAGTTTCTGACCTACTGTATAATTTCCCACAATTTTCTCTGGGTTGATTGTTGATGGACAGAATTTCAGTAGCTGATGTTGGGGCAGGGGTAAAGCATTCCCAGTATATAGACCATTATGAATTGAAATAAAGATTTAAAAAAACCCCTCTGTATTTGTTCTGGAAGTAGCTAATAGTTCACTTTATTTGAGTATAAAGTACTTGAATGCTGTTGTACAACTTAGAGAGGGAAAAAAAAGATAGATTCAATCCAGAGAAAATAGCTGGCAGTTTGAATTTATTTATTTATCATTTATTTATGTATTTTTAGATATAATAATCTCTCTGTCCCTCCCTATTTCAGGAACCAAAATTTCTGGAGCAGGTTTTGGGAATATTCTTGATGTCCCTGACTGAGACTCCCGCCACAAGAAAGAAAGCGGAGAAGAAAATGGGTGAAGCTAAAGAGAATTTAGGAGATGGTTAAAAACAGTGTTGAACTAGCTCCCATTGGATTACTTCAGTTTCCTCTCAGTGACTTTGCAAGCCAAAGAAAGCTCCATGGCCAGGTAAGAAATTGTTGAGGTTTTTTTTTTGTTTTTTCCAATGGAGAAATTCTTCCTTGGGCAGATTTAGCCCTACCTTTGCTCTCTTAAAATAGTACAAAACATCAAATGTAACATTTAAACACAACAAAATGAGCCACATTTTCTCCATTTAGGTAGAAGGAAAAATGGTGTTACTGACCCAGATGGTAAGTGTCAAGTGTATGAGGCTGAATTTGAACTCAGGTCCTTCTGACTCCAGAACCAGTGCTCAATTCACTGTTCCACCTAGTTGTTGCCCCCTTTTTTTTCTTTTACTTTCTGTACTGAAAGCCAGGGTGCCTATTCTGGGATCAGGCTAGATACCGCTTCTGACAGACATATATCATAATTGACTGACAGATCTTTTATTCCAGGCTGCCTTTGGTATACCTCAATAAGCAAATGACTCAGGCATTTAAATGCATGAAAAGCAGGTACTGATACTTCAGTTTCTTACTTTGCCACAAAAGCTTATGGGTTCTGATTCACAACATTTATTCCATTTCCTATGATAACCAAAAGTTAGAAAACATCCTATGCATTCCTTTACAGCCCAGAGGTTAATCAAAGATTATAAAGAGCTCTTTGCAAGTAGTATTGACTGAACATAGCTTCTGCTTTGCTTAAGGTTCTCAATCCTAGTATCAGGTTAAGAAGAAACCATAGAAATCTTTTCTATTTTTGTATTCTGTATAGATAATGCTTCCCTTGAGTGAGTTAAAAATTTTCAACATATAATGATACGTATGTTAACTCGATATAGACATCGGTATCCAAGAAAAATTGTTGACTGACTGCATATATCAAGTGCATCAGGGCTTTCCAGGTATGAAGTCTCAGAATAAAAAATTTCTGAGGGCAATACCATCAGCAACTGAAACATAAAGACATTATTTTTAATATATCAGAAATACATCAAGTGACCTAAAACTTTTTCCATCCCTTGGTTATCTACCTTTCATTAATTTGCATAGGTTTTTTTTCTCTCATTTTAGAATTATGAATACAAGTATACCTCATGTTTTCCAATTACTATATTACATAGAAATTCTGTGTAAACCATTTTTTTGGTAGCTAAATCACTTTTGATATGAACTTGAGGAAACTTGTTATTTAAAGTAAACTTACTGTCAATCCTTTGTAAAAAATAAAGAATAATTTTTCAATGCAAAAAAACATACCCTAATTCATCTATCTTATATGTTTTTAAGACTTTTTACTGGGATAGGAACTTCTGTGTTACATGTTATATTGCTTAAGAGAAGGCTAAATCTTAGAAAGATATTTTGTTTCTCTTGAGAGAATGTGCTAAATGAAAAATATTCAATGAAGAATTGTTTTTATTACTAAACAATTGATATTAACTAAGGCCTTCTGCTGGGAAGATGTAGAATACTTTTTATTTTCTTGGCACTGGCTCTCTTATTCAGAGATGTCACCAGGGTCAAGCATCCAGGGATTTGCCCTAGAAAGCTCAGGGACTAATATCACTTACATCCTTTAAGGAATGGAAAAATGAGAGAGTTTAGTACCTGGTGAACAATTTTTTAAAAATAAGAAGTCACAAATATCTGGCTGGGATGAATTTTTCTTCTCCTCCACACCATATGAGTATTCTCTTCATACCAGCAGCAATTTTTGGCAGTTTGTGATTCTTGCCCAGGTTTCGGAACTTCTAGTTAGATCCCTTTGTTATAATAAGAGCATTGAGTTCCATAACCTTTCATTGCCTTGTTAAGAAGGAAAATTAGAAAAGCTTAAAGGGAAAAGGTCAATATTACTTCATTTGTAGAGCTCCAGCAGTTTTCCAATATGCCAGGAATAATGGAGAAGACTGATGCTTGCCTACCATAATTATTCAATGGTATTAGCAGCAAACCATTATGTTATTGTCATTCATGTAATAACAAGGGGGAACTCTGCTTATTTTTGAAGCTCAAGCTTCATAGACATACTTCTATTACCACAAGCCTAGTTCATTCATCCCTCCATAAAAAAAAATGCCCAATAAAAGAAGTTGTAGTCTTGATCTGTCCAGCAGGAAATAATGGTCCAGCCTTAATGTAGTCATCATCTCAAACCTCAGCCACAAACTAAAACTTAAATATCCTTCTATTTCTGATGGAAATTAAAAGTCAAATGGAAGAGAACCACAAAGTAGTCAAGGAATAGAAAGGCTTCCTTAAGTCTTTCTAAGAAATCCTAGATTCACAGAATGTTATATTCAGAGACAACCTTGTAGACCATATAGCTCACCTCTCCTACCTTACAAATGAGGAAATAAAGGTCAAAAGAGGTGAAAATGTCTTCTCCATGGGAACATACATAGAAAGTGGCAAGTTAGAAAGTTCAAACTAGATTTTTCAAATTTTAGTCTATTATGCCTAGGGATGCTGAATATTCCCACGAATACCTTTTTGAGGTAATTTATCAGTGATGGACAAAGGCAGATACTTTGGAGAATTGTAGTTTAGTATTTTCCTCATTATTTTCTTGTTTCAGTTGCAAATACAAGAGATTAAATATGATATTTTAAAATTATATTCAAATTCCATAGTGGAAGACTCTTGAAATGAAAATGAAACTGTTGTTCAAAAATATAGTTTTGTCATCACGAAATGTTTTCCTAAACATTGTTGAAGCAAGTTGAGTGTCATTTTCACAATCAATACTTGTTTGGTAAACTCCATTTTATACGTACAATATCTTGCTGTGCAGATCATCAGACTGAACAGTGTTAGACACTTTTTAATGTTTATATATGTATGTGTGTGTGTGTGTGTGTGTATAATTTATTACTGAGATTGTATCATATTTACTTCCAGCTGTGGCAAAACAAAATGTTTAGTCAAAGATGTATTTTCTTTTCCCCCCCATACCTTTCTTGATAGGGCAATAAAAAGTAATAAATGTTCACTATATTCTATAATAAAAAACTGAACTGTAAAATATCTATGCATAGTTACCCCTGAACATGTAGATATATATTGGAGAGATTTTCATATCTGAAATCTAAAGCTATAACTAAGGGAATCCATAATTACAGTCTAGAATGTAGTACTTAACCTAAACACAAGATCTGATTTCCTAATGTACTTCTTTCATGAGGAACACTTTCAATATTTATTAACAGTCTGGGCAGGTTTGGATAAAAAGTTTCCAAATTAGGACTATGAGAGATTCCCAGTTTACTAATGGAGACATCACATTTATTATATTTGGAAAAACAAACTCATTTTGAAGATGGTTGTAATATAATTTCTTTACAATTCAGAGTAATATTTCACTGTGAATTAATGGATAACTGGAAAAGATCCAACTTGAGAAACAGACCTTGGAAGCCTTGCACATTATCAATACCCATCTTAAGAACAATCCTTCTTTTGTTTAATTTGAATGTATATATAAAGCCTATATCATATTGCATGCCATCTGGGGGTGGAAGGAATAGAGGGAAGGGGAGAAAATTTAGAATTCAGAATCACATGAAAGTTAATATTGAAAACTAAAAATAAGTAAATATTTTTTAAAAAGTTCACCTTCTTGAAAAATATTTCCTTTAATAAAGCTCGTAAATTATCCACGATTTCCTTTTGTCATGATGTTTTATCACAAATAATACATTCCGGGGTTAACTGTTTTAAGTCTAAAATGTAATATGATGGATATATCTGATCAATCTAGTTCATGAAATTATTTTCTATGGACCCCAAAAATAAACTTTCCTCTCTGGGTAAAGTGCTTAAAGGCTAAACATCTTTTGTTTCCACAATGTGAAATATCATTAGAAAACCACTTTCTAAGATTATGAGCTTCATTTTAAATTGGTACTTAAGAGAGAGAAATGAAAAATCATATTAAAGAAATAATAGTTCCCATAGATTATTTGTTAAAACTTTATAGTCTGAGACAATGAGCATCTTCAAGAGAACAGGAAGAGAACAGATTAGAGTCATAGTTTCTTCCTATTCTTTCTTACTGGAAAGATTCTAAATAAACTTAATTATTTTATTTTATTGTTCTCACATAAGTCATGTTGTGAAAGAAGAATCAAAACAAAAGGGAAAAACCAAGTGAAAGGAAAAAAAAACAAACAAAAAAGAGAGACTATAATATGCTTTGATTTGTATCCTGACTCCATAGATTTTTCTCTACATGAGAGTGACATTTTCCATCATGAGGTTTTTTGCAATTGTCTTAGATTATTGCATTTCTGAGAAAAGAAAAGTCTATCAAAGTTGGTCATCGCACAATGTTGCTATTACTGTGTACAATGTTCTCCTGGTTCTGTTCACTTCACTCAGCATCAGTTCATATAAGTTTCCAAGTTTTTCTGAAATCTGTCTGCTCATCATTTCTTATGGAAAATAGTATTCCATTACATTGAGGTCTCCAACTAGTAGAGTTTTGCTGTTTTCTTCCTTTAAATCACTTAACTTCTCCTGTTATCTCCTCTGCTATCTAATTCCATTTTATGGAAGAGTACATCTCATTCACATTCACAGTCATGATTATTAAATGAGTTTTTTCCTCCATCCTATCCCTCCCCCATTTATACTTTTCTCTCTCCTTTTTCCTTTTTCTTCTTCACTAGTGTTTTGGTTCTTACTGATACCTACCTCAAACTGTCCTCCCTTCTATCAGCCCTCCTCCATTTTGTTTCTCCTTTCCCCTTTCCCCTTCTACTTCCTCTAGGGTAAGAGATTCTATACCTGACTGAATGTGTATATTATTCCCTTTTTAGTCAAATCCAATGAGAGTAATATTCAAACCATGCTTACTTCCCTCTATTTCTTCCATCAATAATAGTAGATCTTTGCATTTCATGTGGTGTAATATCCCTTTTCCTACCTACTCTTTTCTTGTTCTCCCAGTACAAATTTTTTTTCTCCAATTCATTATTTTTTTAATCATCACATCAATTATATCCACACCCTCTGTCTATGTATATAGCCCTTCTAAATGTAATAAAGAGTTACAAGTAACCATATTAAATAATGTTTCTTTTCTCCTTTCCCTTTTACCTTTTCATACTTCTCTTGAGACATATTTGAATATCAGATTTTCTGTTCAGTTCTGATTTTTTCATCAGGAAAGTTTGGAAGTCCCCATTTTTCTTGAATATTGATCTTCTTTCCTGAAAAATTATTCTCAGTTTTGCTAGGTGATTGATTTTTAGTTTTAATCCAAGCTTCTTTGCCTTTTGGAACATCATATTCCAAGCTATTTGATTCTTTAATCTAGAAGTCACTAGGTTCTGAATAATCCTGACTGTGGTTCCATGATTCTAATTAAAGTTTTAGAGAAATTATTCTGTACATTGAAATTCAATTGAATGCTTCCAACATCACAGCATTGGTTTTGGCTAGTTAATGAAAAAGAAAACATAAGTTTGTTCTTTGTCAACTTCCTCCCACACTCTGCCAGGTAAGAAACATGGTCCAAAAACTCCCACACTATATCCACATAACAAAAGTCTTGGGACCATAAATAGAAACAAACTTTCCAAAGTTAATTTCATCTTTTCTTTAGAATAAGTAGTGTCCATTGGGCTTGTGTCCAAAATTTAGCTTTAAATGAAGATTATCATCATTTGGGAGGATAAAAGCATAAGGGGTTTATGTACCAAAAACATGCTTCTAAAAATCACAAGACTATGTGGTATATGGTCAGCAATGGAAGATTTATAAATGTCTTTTTCAATGCATTCTCCAATGTGAAAGGAGTAAAATCAAATTAGCAAGAAAACTCACAAGAAATTATGGGAATTTTCTAAATTGATGTACATAGATGGATCACTACCAAGCTAGTTAGATGGTTGGATGGATGGACAGAGATAGAGATAGAGAGATAGATGGAATGCATTAAGTACATTCTATGTGCCAGGCAATTTTCTGATAATATAAATACAAGCAAAAACTAAAACAAAAACAGATAGTCTGTGCCCTTAAGGAACTTACTTTCTAAAGGGAGAAGACAAAAAATAAAGGAAAGCTGAAACGGAGGGAGTGGGGAAAAGATATTAATATGGAAACATAGTGGAGAATTCTAGACAATCAGCAGCAGAACACACAGGATTGAATGAGCATAGAAGAATTAAGAACTTTCACTAAATAGCAGTTCTGGATGAAATTCATCAATCAAGTGTCATCATCACAGAGATTGCTTCACCTTTGATAATTAATACTTCTTCCATACACTCCACTTCCTTTCCCTTCTGTTTGGAAAACTGGAGCACATTGCAAAAGCAAATGAATGAAAAACAGCTCCCAACAATCCTCTTTCTAGAAATCTGAGAATTTTTGAGCTAACTCTTTATTACTCACAAACTTCTTTGCTTGATTTCAGCTCCACAAACATCACACCCATCTCTGCATTAGGTACCATCTGATAACAACCCTTGCTGTCTTCAACTTTCTTTTGTATCTTGTCTTCTCCCATTAGATTAAAAGTTTCTTGAGGAAAAGGACTATCTTTCTTTTTGCTTGTTTGTATTGCCAGCAAATTGTTTTGCACATGCTATGTACTTGCCAAATAGAAGGATTGTTATTTACCAGTTAGAGTGGGGAGATCTTCCAGTGTGAGACTAGAGTGGAATAGTCATCTTCCAGTGTGTGATGCTTCTGGGGAAGAGTGGAACACTTTGGACAGTTAAGACTGGAGTTGGGAGGGGAAGCATTAAATTAGCTAGTACTTGACAAAAAAAGTGTGATTCTAAATGTTTACTATTAATATTTCTTCTTAAATACAAAGGACTATGGATCATGCAAGAGTCCAAAGTCATGCCAAGTTTTTGATGAGCTATTGATGAGTAGTATGTATGAAACTTGAATGAACAATTTCTGTCCCTCAAGTGGAGGAAAATAGTTAAAGAATGCCTACTGTGTCCACCACTTACAGGATTTGTCTATTTGAAACTCTGACTCTCTCCTTTGATACCTCAGTGATTTTTTTCTGTCCTTCACAAGCTGGATGCTTTTTAAGCTAATGATATGTCTGGCTGCTGTATGTCAGTGGTGCCTGTCTGCTACTGTCACTTCACAACAATCGATGACTGTGTTTTATTGCATCAGGTTGTGTTTCAGTGTGACTAGTATCTTTAAATTTGGCTCTTAGGAAATAAATCCCTTTGTTCTTAGTTTCTTGAAAGATCATCATGTTCTCAACTGAAGACACTGTCAATAAACATATTTTTTCTTTTGATGATTGATTATGCAAGTGAACTAAATAAATTAATTGAAGTAACTATTATTACAATGAATTCTAGTATAAAGTGATTCCTTGTTGCAGGTGTAAAATAAGGTGATAGTTAATCCATAGCTTCATTTTAAAAGTATAAGTGCCCATTTTTCAAAAATTACTGATCTCACTGATGGGACATTTATTCCACTGATATGGATTCCATCATCTCCATATGGAGTTGGCCTTCTTGAGTTGTGGCTCTTAAATTCATTACCTCATGGAAGAACAAAAACAAAACAAAATATAACAAAAAAAAAACCACCTTTTAATACTGATCTGATCAGATGCCCTGAAGTTTCAAATCCAAACTCCCACCACAACTATGCCTGAATTTATGCCTTTCCTTGTGCTTGGCTGTTAGAGCCTTCAAGAGTCATGTGCAGGCTACAATGACATAGTAGTGTAAAAGTTTGGTTGAAGCTTTATGTGCTGAAAGGAAGATGAGATTGTTAGCAGACTCATGAAAAAAATGGCTCAGATATCCATGGGGATCAAATTTAATAAGAAATTCATATTGTCCAGATGAAAGCATGTAATTAGGCAATTTTGGCATATGAGAGGAGGTGAGAATGGAGAAATCAGGTAATGTGCTATAGAGGAGAAAGTAATAGTTTTGAAATAAGTAAGCTGTCACTCCTGTTACCACCATCTTTTCATACTTACTAATTGTGTTACTATGTGCAAATGGCCTTACATTTATGTGCCTGGAATAAATCATACATTTGGGTACAGCTCATTGAATTAAGTGCAAAGAATACATACACAAACACAGATATTGATAATACAGATGGATTATATATATTTATATATATATGTACATAAATGTGGGAAGAAAATGAAGGATTCAATAAATGAAAATGTATTTATTAAGCAGGTTCAGTTGTTTTTTAATCATGTCTGATTCTTTATGGCTCTATTTGGGTTTTTCTTGTCAAAAAATATTTCAGTGATTTGCAATTTCCTTCTTCAGCTCACTGTACAGATGAAGAAATCAAGTTAAACATGGGTTACACAGTTAGGAAGTGTCTGAGATTGGATTTGATCTGAGGTCTTTTGGACATTGGGGTGGGTGCTGTAGCCACTGTACTGTGTGGCATCCTTTATTAAGCAGATACTATATACCAAATATTGTCTACTGTTGATACAAATAAGAATAAAATAAAAAAACCCTTCAAGGAGCATGTATTTTAATGGAAAGGAAAGCTCTAAAGTAGAGTGGCCAGGCAATTAGTTTGCTCTAGAAAGCTACAAAGATGATGAGTGGGATCTTGTGTGGGGGGGAGGATAGTGATACACTCTAACCAAAAGTGATAGCAGAGTGGATTTGATCATAGTTCATGATTTCAGAACTGAAAAATACATGAAGCAAATAAGAGAGGTAGCCCAAACCAGGGTAAGGTGACTGTCAAGGCTATGAGAAGAAAACCAGAGGTTCAGGAGAGAAATAAGCAAATGAAATGAAGTCTGGACGTTTCCTGAAACAATGATATGGAAGAGCCAGTTTATATTTATTGTGAACTTAATAATAGATTTATTGGGGGGCGGAGCCAAGATGGCGGAGTAGAAAGACTCACCTATGCTAGGTCCGAACCCACAGCCCATAGATTTCCTGTAAAAAGATCTCCTGACAAATTCTGGAACAGTGGAAGCCGCGCAGAAACACAGTGAAGGAGATTTCCGTTGCAGAGAGCCCTGAAGAACCGACCAAAAAGGTACCCGGACGAGAGCGGTGTCCTGCCCGGCCGAGCGCTCCCCTCCCCCGCCCAGGCCACGCGGCACTAAGAGGAGCCAGCAGAGCCCAGCGGGCGGCAGGGACCTGGATCTCCGGGCGGCTGTGAAGGTCCCTCCACACACAGACGCACAGGTCAGTGAGGGAGACGGGCTGAGAGGGGAGCGGGGGATCTCCGGGACTCAGACCCCCTGGGAAGCGGCCGCTGCAGCAGAGGCTGAGGCAGCTCAGCCAGAGACTCCCAGAGAAGGCTGGAGCTCCAACCCAGCTCCACTACAAAGGATCTCTGTATAAACCCCTTGAGGGAAC
>CM053774.1:69677082-69737164 GCA_028658325.1 Potorous gilbertii | reverse complement strand
AATAAGATATTCCAGAAGTCAAAGGAACTAGGTCTAAAACCAAGAATCACCTACCCAGCAAAACTGAGTATAATACTTCAGGGGAAAATATGGTCTTTCAATGAAACTGAGGACTTTCAAGCATTCTTGATGAAAAGACCAGAACTGAAAAGAAAATTTGACTTTCAAACACAAGAATGAGAAGAAGCATGAAAAAGTAAACAGCAAGGAGGAGTCACAAGGGACTTACCAAAGTTGAACTGTTTACAGTCCTATATGAAAAGACAATATTTGTAACTCTTGAAATTTTTCAGTATCTGGGTAGTTGGTGATATTGCACACACACACATGTACAGGCGTACACACACACACATTCACACATGTATGTACACACAGAGACAGAGCACACAGTGAATTGAATGGAATGAGATCATATCTCAAAAGAAATCAAGGTAAACAGTGAGAGAGAAATCGTGTGGGAGGAGAGAGGGTGAAATGGAATGGGATAAATTATCTCTCATAGATGAGGCAGGTGGGAGTCTTCTTAATGGAGGGGAAAAGAGAGGTGAGAGAAAAAAAACATGAAGTTTACTCTCATCACATTTGACTGAAGGAAGGAATAAAATCCACAGTCATTTTGGTATGAAAACCTATCTTATAGCACAGGAAATTGGGGGAGAAGGAGATAAGCGGGGTGGGTGTGGGGGATGACGGAAGGGAGGGCAATGGAAGGAGGGAGCAATTTGAAGTCAACACTCGGGGAGGGACAGGATCAAAAGAGAGAATAGAAACAATGGGGGGCAGGATGGAATGGAGGGAAATATAGTTAGTCTTACACAACACGACTATTATGGAAGTCATTTGCAAAACTACATAGATATGGCCTGTATTGAACTGCCTGCCTTCCCAAAGGGAATGGGTGAGGAGGGAGGGATGGGGAGAAGTTGGAACTTAAAGTTTTAGAAACATTTGTTGAATATTGTTTTTGCTACTAGGAAGTAAGAAATACAAGTAATGGGGAATAGAAAGTTATCTGGCCCTACAAGACAAAAGAGAAGATGGGGTAAGGGAAGGGAGGGATGATAGAAGAGAGGGCAGATTGGTGATATGGGTAATTAGAATGTGCAGTGTATTGGGGAAGGGGGAGGGGACAAATGGGGAGAAAATTTTGGAACCCCAAATCTTGTGAGAATGAATGTAAAAAGTTAAATAAATTTATTAAAAAAAAAACAACAACAAGAAAGGGTTTTGGAATAAAAAAAAAGAAAAAGAAAATCAATAAACTTTTGCCTCAACTAATGATAGAGTCTATACTTACACACTAACACCACTGTCCCAAGAGGGCTCCTAGACTACATAGAACAGGCATTAAAGAAAACCAAAGTGGGAAAAGAACCTATGTTGGTCTATTCATGGATAGAAGAATTCTGTGTTGGAAGCAACAGAATTATAAGAGCAATGAAGAACCAATAAATAAAATATCCAAGGAGAAGATAATAACAAAGTCATAGATTTTTTTCTACCTTGTGAATACTGAAATAAAGTGATAAAAATTTCAGTGGTTATGAACCCATATAGCTGTTCTCTCATCTTGACAAAATCTGTTTATGAATCAAAGGCATCCTTTATAAGAGCATCATTGAACAAATAGGCTTTCAGAAACAATATTCAACAGTTTTCTCAATTCTCTAACATACGTAAAGAATAAGAAAATACACCAGGATTCTACCATGCTAGAATTTATTTAGTCTCATTACTTAGAATCATTTGGAGGGGTTTGGGGGAGAAATCAGGTAAATCCCTAAATGCTTTTACTCTACCATCTTGTATCTGCCACCCCTTTTAGCACATTTCAATGTGTCTAGGAGTAATGAATGTCATAGAGCCCACAGTAGCAGCAAGGAGCTAGGGAGATGGTGACAGTTTCTAGTAATTGTCAACCAAGAAAAAATTGATGAATTAAGCATTTTACAATATTATATGTAGGGTGGTGTGCTCTTTTGTTCTTGGTAAATCCCTGAAATAGATGGTTGTCTTAAAATTACAGAGAAAAATATGTCCAACAACTATGTAAGGATGTTTAGGGTGGCAGCTAGGTGGCATAGTGGATAGCCTGATGGCCCTATAGTTCTGAGGAACTGAGTTCAAATCCAGTATCAGACTCTAATTAGCTGTATGACCTTGAGAAAGTCTCATGGCCCTGTTTGCCTTAGTTTCTCACCTATAAAATGAGTCAGAGAAAGAAATGGCAAACTGCTCCAGTCTCTTTGCCAAGAAAGCACCAAACAGAGTCACAAAGAGTCAGACCATGACTGAAAACAATTGAACACAATAATATTTAGAGATAGATAAATAGGTAACTGCTTGGAACATTCATTAAGGGCTTACTACATATTCAATCACTGTGTTAAGTTTTGAGAATATGAATAATATCCTCTTTCTCAAAAGCTATGTCTTTATCATTATATTACAAACAAGGATTTTTGTCCTGTCTTTGCAGTCATATTCCTTGTGTAGCTGTCCCAACTCAATACTGTTTAAGAGTACTGTTACTAATATGTTAAAAAACAACCACATCCATAACATTGATAAACTCCACTGTGTTTTCGTTTAACTTATTATTAGTCTCCAGTGCATTGTTTCTATGGAGTTAGCAATATTGTCACCCTCTCTTGTGTTTTATAGTGCCAATTAATAATACACCTCTATTTTATATATATACCTCTATTCAGGTTAAGAAAAGTTGAAACCAAGCAAATCATTAATTTCACTAAAACAAATGATGCCTGACTAGTTGTTTTATTGTTTTATCTTTTATTCTTCAATTTTCTCCTCTTACCAGTCTCCTATAGACATTCCAAGATACTCAATGAATGTGTGTGGGCACACACTCATCCAGCACTCTAGGGTTTGCAAAATGCTATCCATTTTATCTCTTTTGAACCTAAAAACAGTCCGGTTAGTGCTATTGTTATCCTCATTTTATAGAGGAGTAAGTTGAGAATGAGAGATTTTAAGTGCTTTGCCCCCATCACAGATCTAATGAGTATCTGAGGAAGAATTTGAATTCAAGTCTTCATAATTTCAAGATTTTTGCTCTACCTACTATACTACAAATGCATGTAGATGTAGATGTGTGTGTATATATGGGTCCGTTTCCTAGTATTACCCACAGGTCTTCAACAATTTAATTCTAGAGAATATTAAGATCATCACACTGATCTTGCAGAAACTTTGTTTTTCTCAAATTATCTGAATTGTGGTCTTACTTCTTTTTGTGACTTTGGCAAAGGAAATCTATACTATTTATATTACAATAACTATTTGTGTCTCAAGCCATAAAAGGACCAATAATATCTTGAAAATATAAGCAATGAACAAAAAAGGAATAAAAGAACCACACAAAATCTTCAAAATATTAAAAAATGAACAAAGAGACTCTCTAGTATATCTGTCTATGTACCAGCTTTTCAGCGTATGACTTTCACAGATGGCGAGTTTAATCTCAAAACATAGAGTTGAAGGTTAGGATATTACAGGAGATTCCTAAGTGTGTTGAAAGTTGGCTTTTTAAAGACCTAATATGCCTACAGATAAACATCTTGAGTCCTTTAACTGTTGGGCTCTTGGCATGGTATTTAAAAGTCTGTGCCACAATCCAATTTTTAGTCAGTTCTCTAGATATTTACATTTGTCGACATCCTGCAATTCAATTGTTCTGCCCATTTTATTCATTAGTACACTAGCTGTTGCATTCCTTTTTGTAAACCTGAAAATGCCAGAAAGACATATGGATAGTTCTGTGGGATATAACCACCTTTTCTCTTCTGACTAGACATATTTGTTCTAGAATAGAAACAAATCTTGCCTACTTGTTCGTGAGACACAAACATGACTTTTTCTCAGAGGGTTACTTGCTGTGAGAGGCTGCAGTTTGCCAAGGTTGGAACTTTGAAATGAACCTTTTGGAATCCAAGTTAACATTCTTTGGCAACAAGTGGCTTGTGACTGATAAGGAAGAAAAAATTAGCGTAACCTTTTGAATTTTAGTATTATTTTGGAATGTATTTTCCATTAAAGAGTTTAAAAGTATGTTTAAAGAATAATTACTGAATTAGAATACATGATTTGGTACTCCATTATACGTTACCTTTTAATATTTTCTATTTCTTTTTAGACATTGTAGTTGGAGGAATAAGACAAATATACCAATAACTCTAATACAAGTAAATATATCTGTCTTTAAGAGAATTTCCAACAAAGTAATAGCACTTTAAGGCACTTTAAGACTTGCAAAGTGCTATGAAAATATCTTGTTAGAGCCTTAAACAACTCTGTCTCCATTTTGCTCAATGAGGAAACAGTGGGTGAAAACCTTTAAGTAACTTGCCCCTGGTTACATAACTATGAAGTTTTTTTCAGTAAAATTAAACTCAGGTCTTCCTAATTCTCCACTTCATGCTCTATCAATCATGTTCTTTCCTCCATCAGTAATATGACATATTAGAGAAGGTTGAGACCATATAAAACTGGGTCCATTAGGGAAGGTGTAATGGAAAAGTTGACACCAAAATTGAGCCTTGTAACAAGGGAAAAGTTTCAATAGGCAGAGATTTTGAAGAACAACATGTTCAGAGGTAAAGATACAAGAAAAGAGAGGATGAAAGATTAGCAAAAAGCAGTCCAGTTTTGCTAGAATATGGAATACATGAAAGGGAATAAGATGAGGGAAGCTTGGAAAGGTAGACTGGAGGAGCAATAGGGAGAACCTAGAATGTCAGTCTAAGCAGCTTATAGTTTATTTTAGAGACAATGAGAAGTCTGCCAGGAGGACACAGATGAGTACAACAGTGTGGAACTATTATATTACATTTGAATTATACTCCCCTAAAGCTATATAAAACATTTATAGTTCCATATATACTCCCTTCACCCCTTGTATATTGAAATGTTAGAGTTTATTGATATTTATTAAAAAATTCATAATATGAAGATAATGAAATAACCTACAATCTCATCAGCTCTAGAATTCCTTCCCATTATGAAACTATGGGCCATCAGTGCTTTCTCGTTCTATATAATTCTTGTAAGCATTCCAAAAAAGGTCACTGCAGGGACCCAGTGTGGTGGAGTCCTTCTTAACTTTCTCTTGATATGACAAATTTATCCAGGAGCACTTCATGTAGCCACCTGTCATCAATTACTCTTACCCTGTGACCATTCCATCTTCTCTTCCTGTCACACAATTCCTTGTTGACGTACCTTTTTCCTTTTCATCATTACCTCTTTAATTTAAAGCTGCAGCCAGTTCTTACCTATCATGAACATTTCCATTGTCCTCTGTGATACAAATCTTAGTTTGTTGGAGACAGTGGTTCCATATATCTCACTGCTATATACAACAGTGCTAAAAATAAAAGAATTGAAAACATAGACCTTTGCTTTCACAAAAAGCTTTGTCAGTAAAAGAGCCTTTTGATTTCCCAAAGGTAATATAGAACATAGCCTATTCTCCTCCTCCGTTTCAGCTTTAGATGCAGATTGCTATCCACCTGTTCTATCTTTCCCAGCTATGCAAACTGTTAAAAAATCATATAGGGAGTTCATCCAAATGCATATCGAAATTTGGGCAACCTTTTTCATCCACTAGGTCTTTTATATTTGGATAGTTAAATCAGTCCCCTTTGAATGACAGCAGATTATCTTCCAGGAAGTCTTGGAACATCTTAAGACTTTATGTCATTGGGTAAATGTCATTCACAAGTAGAAACAACTGAAAGAAGCAAATCCTTTTCATCTTAGAACATGTACTGCATCTTCTCTATCACAGTGATGAAAATTTTTGTGTCGTGCTTAATTTATTCAGAAGATCACGAAACATGGTTAATGTTTTTACTATTTCCATCAAATCTTGAATGATTTTGATTGATAATGGGAGAAAAAGAAGTAGTAAAGGAACCTGTTAAGGTGACATCCCCTTATGCCCCATCGAATAAAATATTTTATCATAATCAAAAACAAATAAGATGGGTATCCTTATTTGCTACATATGTTAGAGGATTGAGTGAACTGTTGAATATTGCTATTGAAAACCTATTTGTTCAATGATGTTCTTACAAAGGATGCCTTTGATTCATAAACAGATCTTGTCAAGATGAGAGAATAGCTATATGGGTTCATATTCACCGAAATTTTTATCACTTTATTCAACATCATAGGGTAGAAAAAACCCTGTGACTGTTATTATCTCCTCCTTGGATATTTTATTTATCTTCAGTGCCTTTATAATTCTATTGCCTTCAACACAGATTGCTTCTATCCATGAATAGTTCAACACAGTTTCTTTTCCCACTTTAGTTTTCTTTAATGCCATTTCTATGTGATCTAGGAGCACATTTGGGACTGTAGTGTTAATGTGTAAGTATAGACTCTATCATTAGTAGAGGCAAAAGTTTTTTTTTTTCATTTTCTTTTTCAAATCTCCACAAAATGTTACTCATGGACCTCATTGTAGCATGAGGGTACTGCTAGGTTCTTAAAGGCTATGCCAAATAAATATAAGCTATGACATACTCTACCATTCTGGACATTTTATGCATGACATCAACAATACACTGTATCTGTTTCCTGATCACCAAACCAGTATGATTATAGTCTGGTCATGATTTTTTTAGCCACAGTAGCCTATGAATCAAAGAATAATAAAACTGTAGCCCATATTCTTCTGTATCTAATGTCCATTCGTGCAGAGGAATGGGAAAAAATAGAAGATAATAAGGATCATATCCTCCTTAAAATATCAACAATCTTCAATATTATTAGTGTTGGTACTTTAAATATAGGGGAAGCTGGGTGGCTCAATAAATAGAGTACTCGACCTGGAGTCAGTAGGATCTGACCTCAAAGCCAACCTTAGATACTTCCCAGGTGTGGCAGTAGGCAAATCATTTAACCTTATCTGCCTCAGTTTCCTCATCTTTTGAGCTGGAGAAGGAAAGGAAAAACAATTTCACTGTCTTGCCCTCAAAAAAATCTCCACAGGGTCAGAAAGAGTTGAACACAACTGAAAAAACTGAACAATAGCAGGACTCTAAATACAAGATCTTTGTCTAATGGTCATCATATGGACATATTGTTGGAGGAACTGAAGCTACATCAATCTTGGCATTAAAACCTGAAACTTTAAAAATTATACAGAGAACTCATGATCTTTCATCATAAATACATTCTTCAAAAAAGAAAATGTAGGTGCTGCATGTGACTAGCACCAAATAACCAGCATACAGAATGAAGTTGACTAAATTTTAACAGCTAGGAAAAAGGCTTGTTATTCACATTTGTGTTGTTCCTGAGTCAGATCTTGATACATAGTCAGATTTTTATCTTGTTAAGAATTGAGATTAGATTTTTTAAAAAAGAAAACGAATATACAACTGACATGTTAAATTCTAAATGTGAGAAATGGGCAACAGAAGTGATATTGATGCCAAATATGAAGTTTCATCCAGAAGTTTTACTAACATAAATTAATTACCTTCTTACTAAAAGATTCCAGCAAATAGTTCAGCAAACATCTGATCAATTTTGGCAGATAAAGAGATGACTAGTAAATCCTATGAAGGATGATGGGTGATTATGAGTAGTCTTGCTTCATAAAAAGTGTTGGCATATTTAAAGAAAATTTGCAAAACGATGTGGATAAACAAAGTCAACCCAAGGGCATCAGGGATGATAATGGAAGAACTTCAAAGACATAAAAAAATAAAAAGGATGGAAAGGTAATTTAGAGTCACTCAAGGTTGTTGTTGTTGTTGTTTTTTAATGGAAACATCTTCATATTTTTTTCATGGGAAAGATTACCCTGGCAGCAGTAGGAGGGGGAGATTGGAGAAAGGAGATACTGAAAGAAGGACTGCAAATTGTGGTGCTTAGTTTAATAATTCAAATGAGAGTTAATGTTAACTTGAACTAAGCTGGTAGTGAAATGTAAATGAGTGATAAATATACTGAAGATAGAAGTAATTATTCTTGGTAAATTATTGGAAGGTCAGAGGCAGAAGGAGTAGCCAATGAGAAGTCTGGAGGAAGGTAAGTTTCCATCACATGAAATAAATAAATTAACAAATGGAAATTTAGGGAGGATCATCATGTATTTTGTTTTGGACACATTGAATTTCTGGGTTAGCTAGATATTGAAGTGTCAGTGGGATATTTAAGATATGTCCTCTAGGAAGTAGGAAATGTGATACTGAAAGCCCAGGAGACATATTATTGCTGAAAATATATATTTGGGGGCCATCAAAACAGATTTTATGACTGAAGCCTTAAGAGGTGATAAAGCTACCAATTGTTAGAATTTGGCCAGAGTTGTTCAGAAGACCAACCACAGAGCCATAGACAACTAAATTTAACATTTTGAAGGAGAGAGAAAAAGAGTGAGTGATCAGAGACACAGAATGAAAAACAGAAGTGTTGTCATGGTTCTTTAGGGATGAAAGAGTGTTTTATAAAAAGAGTACATCAACAAGGGTAAAAGCTATAGAAAGAATCAAGGGAATAAAAATTGCAATGGCATTTGGTAATACGAAGTGATCCTGGATATTCAAAGGAATAGTTTCATTTAAATGATCAGGTCAGTTAGCCCAATAGGGAGACAGAAAGCAAATTACTCAACTAATATCTGACTTTGCAGGTGAAAGGTGTATGCAAAAGGTAAAGAAGAGAAATTCTTTCCTGATTCCTCTAGTTGTTTGTGGTTTCACCTTCTTCAAATTGATGTGTATGTACTAATTCATTTACACATGTATATTCCCAGCAAAATATAAACTCTTTGGAGGCAAAGATGTTTAATTTTCTTCTCTGTATCCTTACAGATATTATGGGTTGGGCACTAGGATATTAAAGATTGACTGTATTGTGTAATCAAAATATCTTCCCTACCCAATAATAAGTCTCAGGTGGAGTCTATTAAGGGAAGTTTGATTGTAGAGGTTTGTTCTGTAGGAAGATCCACACCTTTTCTTAATTATTAATGAGGCATTAGTTCAAGAAGGTGTTGATGCCTTCTGGCTGTGAAAATTGTATATATACTTTTAAGTTTTACTTTAGAGGTTTAATCTTTGATAATGGGTTCATGTGCCAGATGAGACTGGGTAACTGTTAAGGAACTGTCCCCCTCCATCCCTACTCCCCTCTTTGAAAACCCGGATGTTGGTATTTCTCTGTCTAGTAACTATGTATGTATGTGACAGTTAAACCTATCTATTCACCTGTGATGTATGGACAGACAGTTAGAAGCCCTGTCTGTTGGTCTTTATTTCTCTGCTTATATTTTCTCTATTGGTATATGTGATTAAAGATGATTGTTGATCACTTAAAAGTTACTTTACTTTTAGAAAAGCAGATCTAAGAATCTGTGCTAACAGGTCATCCTGAGTTAGGATGACCTTAGTATGAAACCTTCTTCCAACAATTTCTGAAAATTTCTGACTTTGTGACTCTGATCAAGTCATTGACCACCTTGAGTCTCAATTTTCTCATACATAAAATGGCATAAAATCCCCCTATACATATATCACAAGGTTGTTACGAGACTTAAATGAAATCTTTTTAAAGCACTCTGCAATCTTTAAAGTGCTACATAAAAACCAGTTATTTTTATCAAAATAGTGGTTTATCCACAGTGACAATTTCCTAATGCTTGTGGAATTTAATTGAAGCTGAAAATGCCTGTAAAATGTGGTAATAGAAGATTAAAATAAAGTGCTAATCCCTTCTGCATAAAAGAAACTGGGAGTTTCAACATGAAACTGAAATAACCATATTAATTCTGTATCATTTTAATTGATTCTATTTACAATTAATTATTTTTTTCCTATAACTGCCTAAATAACATTTCATTGTGTGTGAAAGTAGTTCAGAAATTCAAGTAACCATATGTTATCCTTAGGGGATGTGGGTGGACACCACGGAGTCTGTTTTAGTATCATCACATCACCAACCTATCCTTACAGGGTGTCTGATTTGCTATCTATCCAAAAAAGTCTAGTCCACTATCTCTAGCCTTGCAGGTATACTGAAATAATGGACATTTCTTAGTCACAGGGGGGAAGAAGAGAGTTGGTGTTAGATTCTCATTTCCCTCAATCACTAGCCCCCCAATTTCCAAACAAACATATTTTCCCCACACCTCACTATGTAAGCAATCATATTAGCTTCTCTGTTCAATATGTCAATTTCTTTTAACCAATTATAACTTCTTCCCTCTCTATGGAATCTTATTTTTGTGCTAAACTCCCCAAAACCTGTAAAAGAGAACTCTACCCCTCATTCAGGGTCTTAACTTTGCTAAGGAAGCTGAGACTCTATTTATTGGTGAATTTGCACTTTACTAATAAGCTGATCATTCTCTGAATTTTGTACCTCAGTTTATTCTGTTTTACTTATCATGAAGCAGGGAAACCTATCAGATGAGAAGATAGGGGAGTTTTTCAGAGAAGTATCCCTGAAGCAATAATTGATTGAAGTTAGGAAAGCAAACTACATTAGCAGAATAGAGGAATATCTAGATGATCATTTTCTCAGAATACACACCAGAACAGTGCATTATACTGAGCAGTTCTGCGCATCACTTGTGCAATGAGTGAATTTGGACTTGATGAGCCATCTAATCCATGTTTATCCTTTCTTTTCTTCCATTCTCCTAACAAACCACCAAAAAGTATAGCTGCAATGGGGCTATTGTGCTTGTTTCCTGCAATTCAGTACATCTGATTTCCAAAAGGTAAGGGAAAATAACAGAAGCTGATGTTGAAACTAACTGCAAGACATTGGTCTAGAACATGCAAATAGCAGAAAGGTTATTATGGCTAGTAATCTGATATAGGCGTGTATAGGTAAGAAAATTGGGATTTAGGAAACACAGAACCTAGGCTCAATTCTTGGTGACCCTGGGCAAGTCCCTTAACTTATCCACATTTCTGTTTGCTCATCTTTATTGTTAGCATATGTTGAGAACTTGCTTCACACACATATAAAGTCACTATGTATTGACCTTGTTAGTGTCTTGTTTTATTCCAAGTGCCTCAGGTGGATCCTAGAAGGGTGAGACCTAAAATTAAGCTATTCATTTAGGAAAATCAGAGGAAACATGAGTGGAGAGGAATAATTTCTTTCTTTTACTCTAGGGCAGGATTTCTCCAAATACTCTGAGGAACACTACTACCAAAAGTTGGTTGCCTACAAGATTGACTGAAAAAAAAAGTTTAACCTCATATTCAACCTCAAGTAAAAGCCAGTAAGTAATGGTATAAGGAGAGAAATTATTTTTAAGTCATCAGGAGATCTACCAACAACAATAACAAGGTACTAAGCATGACTGATTCTTGGAATAATTTTAAGATGGATTTTTAGAGATAATTATCAGCTTTCTAGAAAAGAAAATTATTAATACAAAGTTCTTCATATTTTCATCAAAAATAAATTGTATTTATAAATTGTCCCAATTAAAATAACTTTTTTTATTTGGAAGTGAGAGCGCTATTCTCTCTACCATGGTTAGACCATATTAGAGTATTATTTTCAAGTGTAGATGTCACCTGTTTCAAATGATTTTGATGACTTAGAGCATTAGAGAGTGTCCCTAGGCAGCTAGGTTACATAATGGATAGAGAGCTGGGCTTAGAGTCAGGAAGAATCAGTTTAAATCTGTCCTCAGAAAGTTACTAGCTGTGTGACTGAGCAAGTTACTTAACCTGTTAGCCTCCATTTCTTCATCTGTAAAGTGTGCCAGAAAAGCACATGGCAAATCACTTAAATATCTTTGTCAAGAATTGGACACAGCTGAAACAACCGAACAACTAGGACAATGACAGTAGCCAGAATAATATTGTTCAAAGAAAGGCACCACTGAGGGCATGTAAAATGGTGAAAGGCCTGGAGGTCATGTAAGGAGAAGGTCAGTTGAAAGAACTGGAAAATCTTTAGCTCAGAAAAGAGGAAAACATTTCTTAATGTGTTTATTTCTACTTAGCTTAAGAGGGCAGAACTAGGGATAATGTAAATATAAATATATGTAAAAATTGCAAAGAATATATTTAGTCTTAGATGAAAGGAAATATTATGCAATGACAAAAGGTAGCCAAACTTGAACTGAATACCTGGAGAGGTAGAAGTAAGAAATAAGTGGGTTTGTATTTATGAGAGGTCTTCAAGCTGAGGCTAGAGGACCACTTGATGACTGTATAAAATTGTATAGGTTGAACTAAACATGTATGGGTTGGAGTAAATATGGCCTCTGAGATCCCTTTCTATTCTGATATAGGATTCTGGGAATAGCAGTAACAACTAATATTTCTAGATGAATTTAAGATTTATGAAGAATATTACATACATGATCAAATCTATGATAGTATTATATCATTTTATTCTCACAACAACGCAGGAGACCAGGACTACAGAACTACTTTACAGGAAAGGAACTTGAGATGTGGAACAGTTAAGTTATTTCATATGACTAGTAAATTTCAGAGAAAGAGTTCAAACCCAAGTCTTCTTTTTTTTCCCCAAAATCCAAGTCTCTTTCCATCACTTCTATTTGAGCTTTAAAAAAGACCCTCAAAATATCGTATTTCACAATTTTATGTGTACAGTAAATATAAGACTTTTTTTCAGGGAGAAATGTGTGTAGAAAAAGAGAGACAGAGCTACACAGACAGAAAGAGACAGATAGACGTACACATACTTATACCTATTTTCAGGGAGAAGTGTGTATATGTGTATGTGTCTATGTTTGTGTGTGTGTGTGCTCATGTGTGTGTGTGTGTGTGTGTGTGTGTGTGTGAGACAGATATTGAAAGAGTCAAAGAAAAATACGAGAGGCAGAGACAGAAAGAGAGATTTATCAGATAATATCTTGTATACACTATTGTCAAGGTCAAACTAACATTGGTTTACTAGGTTCTTACTCTTCTTGAGTAACTCAGCCAACAGATCTGTTAAGAGATGATAGTAACTGCTTGGCCTACTTCACCAGACTCAACATGAAAACTATTTTTAAAAAGTATTAAGTGCTATATGAGTGTAAGCTATTATTACTGTTTTTGTGTCCTCATAGCCTATCAATTCAATTGGAAAAGTGGGGCCAAAATTCAAGGTCTGAATTACCCTCTCCAATTTCCTCCTTTTTTGGCTTCACTTTTGATAGAGACATAGCCAAATAATTCTCATTGAATGAGTAACAAATTTTAGAGTTCAAATTTAGAAAATGATTTTTAAAAAAGTCTTAAACACTAAAAAAACAGTAAACATAAAGCAGTGGAGTCTTCAGAATATTTTGGCAAAGTTATAATTGTGCCTCTTTTGCTTTTACCTAGAATGCCCTTATTGTACAATAATAATGTTTGCACGAGAGGAAACCAATAGTTGCCAATGGCAGAATGACATTTCGACTCATAACAGGAATAGAATATATTTAAAAAACAGAAGCACTGAAAAGAAATAATGTTTTGTTGTCAGGCACCTTAAAATAATTAATAGAACCTAAGACACATTTGGGAATATCTCAATTAAATGTCTTTCAACCTCTGAGTACATGATTTAGAAAGCTGGAGTTTCTTTGAAGCAGAAAACATTCATGTAATTTATTTATGCACAGGATTGTCTGGATAAAAGGAAATAGATGTCTAGTAACTCTAATAGTATTAGAAACAATAAATTTGTTTCTAGCAATTATAATATTATTGTTCAGATCTCAGAGATAGAGTAGGCTAATGAATTCCCTGCCTCTCATAAGACTGAGATTAAATTGAAGTTAAATCTCGAAATTCTGTTCTATCTCCTCCAAATCTGGGTGTATTCCAGGTGAAGCAAGAAGCAGCCAAGTATGGCATCTCTCCTTTCTGGGATAGCAGGAGGTCAAACTCCAGGGGACATGACTGGCACTGAAACATAGATCCAGTGAAAGGCAATCAGGCAGCCGACCAGGCTCATGAAACAGAGTTGGCTAGAAGAGTGAAATGCAAGTGCCCAGAGGACCATTTCCCTGAGACTCTGGATTTCATAGCCACCAGTGTCATCCCAACCACTTTCTAGAGACCTGTAGAAAAATAGAAATGTGGTTTTGGTGTTGGTTCTAGTAGTAGTGTTGCGTGTGTGTGTGTGTGTGTGTGTGTGTGTGTGTGTGTTAGATAAAATCTAGACTATATATGTATGACATTCACCTACTCCATCTACTTAGTAACTCTGTCAAAAAAGCGAATGACTTTAGTCTGGGAAGACTTCTTTTTGATGAAGTCATATAGAGTATTTGGGGTCATTGCCTCCATTTCTAATTTTTTTATTATTAATTTATTTAAGTTTTCAACACATTTCCACAAAATTTTGAGTTCCAAATATTCTCCCCATCTCTCCCCTCCCCCCACCCCAATACACCGAGCATTCTGACTACCTCTTCCCCCAATCTGCCCTCCCTTCTAACATCCCTTGCTTCCCTTTTCCCCATCTTCTCTTTTGTCCTGTAGGGCAAGATAAATTTCTATACCCCATTACTTGTATTTCGTATTTCTCAGTTGTATGCAGGAATAATACTCAACATCTCTTCCTAAAACTTTGAGTTCCATCTTCTCTTCCTTCTTCCCTCCCCATCCATCCCCACTGAGAAGGCAAGCAGTTCAATATAGTTTATATATGTGTAGTTTTGCAAAAGACTTTCATAACAGTCATGTTGTGTAAGACTGACCATATTTCCCTCCATCCTATACGGCCCCCCATTTCTTATATACTTTCTTTTGACCTTGTCCCTCCACAAGAAAGTTTACTTCTAATTGTTCCCTCCTCCCATTTACTCTCTCTTCCACCATCCTCCCCACTCTGCTTATCCCCTTCTCCCCTACTTTCCTGCATTGTAAGATAGGTTTTCATACCAAATTGAGTGTGCATGTTATTCCTTCCTTGAGCCAAATGTGATGAGAGTAAGCTTCACTTTTCTGTCTCTCCTCCCCACTTTTTCCTTCCATTGAAAAGGCTTGTTCTTGTCTCTTTTATGAGAGATAATTTGCCCCGTTGCATTGCTCCCTTTCTCCTCCCAATATATTCCTCTATCACCCCTTATTTTTAGTTTTTTAGATACGCTGTGCTCTCTCTCTCACTCTCTCTCTATCGTGTGTGTGTGTATCCCACCAAATACCCAGATACTGAGAAAAATTTCAAGAATACAAATATTATCTTTCCATGTAGGAATGTAAATAACTCAACTTCAGTAAGTTCTTTATAATTTCTCTTTCCTGTTTATCTTTTCATGCTTCTCTTGAGTCTTGTGTTTGAAAGTCAGTTTTTTTCAGATTTGAACTTTTCATCAAGAATGCTTGAAAGTTCTCTATTTCACTGAAAGAGCATTATTTTCCTCAAAGTATTATACTCAGTTTTGCTGGGTAGGTGATTTTTGGTTTCAACCCTTGTTCCTTTGACTTTTGGACTATCATATTCCACACCCATTGATCCCTTAATGTAGAAGATGCTAGATCTTTTGTTATCCTGATTTTACTTCCACAATACTGGAATTGTTTCTTTCTATCTGCTTGTAATATTTTCTCCTTGACCTGGGAACTCTGGAATTTGGCTACAATATTCCTAGGGGTTGCTCTTTTTGGATGTCTTTCAGGAGGTGATTGGGGGATTCTTTCAATATTTATTTTGCCCTCTGACTCTAAAATATCAGGGCAGTTTTCCTTGATAATATCATGGAAGATGACGTCTAGGTTCTTTTATGATTATGGCTTTCAGATAGTCCCATAATTTTTAAATTGTCTCTCCTGGATCTATTTTCCAAATGAGTTGTTTTTCCAATGAGATATTTCACATTCTCTTCCATTTTTTCATTCTTTTGGTTTTGTTTTCTGATTTCTTGGTATCTCATAAAGTCAATAGCTTCCATCTGTTCCATTTTAATATTTATAGAACTATTTTAATCAAAGGAGCTTTTGAACCTCCTTTTCCATTTGACTGATTCTGCTTTTGAAAGCATTCTTCTCCTCATTGATTTTTTGAACCTCTTTTTCCAATTGAGTCAGCCTATTTTTAAAGGTGTTATTTTCTTCATCATTTTTTTTGGAGGTTTTCTTTAGCAATCTATTGACTCGCTTTTCATTATTTTCTTGCATCTCTCTCATTTCCCTTCCCAATTTTTCCTTCACCTCTCTTACTTTGTTTTCGAAATCCTTTTTGAACTCATCCATGGCCTGAGAGCATTGAACATTTATTTTAGATGTTTGGGAAACAGAAGCCTTGACTTTATGTCTTTCCCTGATGATAAGTATTGTTCTTTCTCATCCAAAAGAATGGGAGAAGATACCTATTCACCAAGAAAGCAACCTTCTGTAGTCTTATTTTTTCTCCCTTTTTAGGGCATTTTCCCAACCAGTTACTTGACTTTTGAGTTCTTTTTCAAGAGTAGGGTATACTCTGTAAGCTCTCAGTTCCTCCAAGGTGGCATAATCAAGCCTGCACACTGATCTGGCAGCAACCAGAAATTTTTGTGCCCGAAATCTGCAAGTAGTAGAATTTCCTCTCTACAACAGCCTCACCTCCAGTTCCACCATGCCAGCACTCAGGGCTGAGGTTCAAATCAGCTGCTCAATTCCCCCAGGGGCTTTACAATGAGGCCTCCAACAATGGGTGCTGTCTGCTGCTTGCTGTGGGAGCTGTTACCATCTGATAAGGACTCTGCCCCCACTGCCTGGAGCTGGAGCTATGGGGGGACCTTGCTCCCTTTTCAACAAGCTGAAAAGGCCATCTCACTGACCTTTGGAGTCTGTGGATTGAGGTATCTAGGAACCGCCACTGCTGCTGGCCAGGATTCTGCCCCCGAGGCCTGCTCTGGTCTTCCTCCTTGTGCTGTGCTGTCAAGACTGGGTTGTCTCCACCCTGCATCCAGTGCAACAGACCTTTCATTTTGGCCTTCCAGGTCACTCTGGTCTGGAAGACTCCTCCACTCCATCATTCTGTGGCTTCTGCTCCTCTAGAATTTGTTGAGTCATTTAGGCTGTGGGCAAAGAACTAGAGTCTATGTGTCTTTCTACTCCACCATATTAGCTCCACCCCCCACTACTTCCATTTCTAAGTCATATAATCATAGATTTTGAGTTAGAAAGGATCTCCAAGGTCATCTAGTTCAATTTTATAGTTTTGGAGACAAGGAAATGAACCCACAGACGTTAAATAATTTGTTCAAAGTCACCATTCAAAGAATACACAGGATGGGATTTGAAATCTGGTCCTCTGGTTCTGGAACCAGGAGATTTTCTTCTTTACCATGATGCTCTGCATAGTTTTCAGAAATTGTATCCTTAAAAACGAATTCAAGAATTTTGCTAAGAAAAAGAGCCAAAAACCATAATAAATGACTATAGTAATCTACTATTTGATAAATCCAAAGACTCCATATTTGAATATAAGAACTCACTATTTGACAAACACACACACACACATACACACACACACACACACACAAAACCACTTCGGGCAAAGGTAGAAAATACTATAGCAGAAACTAGGCATAGACCAACACCTCACACCCTATACCAACATAAAGTCAAAATAGGTACAAGATTTAAACATAATGGGTGATACCATAAGCAAATTAGGAGAACAAGGAAAAGTTTACCTGTCAGACGTATGGATAAGGGAAGAATTTATGACCAAACAAGAAAGAGAGAGATCATTATGAAATGCAATGTGGATAATTTTGATTACATTAAATTAAAAAGTTTTTTTTTATTCCAAACCAGTGTCACAAAGATTAGGAGGGAAGCAGAGCAGAAAGCTTGGATACAATTTCTACAGTCAGTGTTTCTGATAAAGGCTATCTATATCTATATCTATATATAATAGATATTATATCTATATATACACACACACATATATATATACATACATACATGTGTATGTATACATAGATGTGTATATACACACATGTATACATATGTATATATATATACATACATAACCGTGTCAAATTTATGAGAAAACAAGGCATTCCCCAGTTAATAAATAATCAAAAGATAGGAACAGGCAGTTTTCAGAGGAAGAAATTAGAGGTTTCCATAGTCATATGAAAAGAAAATGCTCTGAATCTCTATTGATTAGAAAAATGCAAATTAGAACAATTCTGCCGTACCACCTCACACCTCTTAAATTGACTGACATGACAAATCAGGAAAATGATAAATGTTGGAGAAATTGTGGAAAAATTGGAACACTAATATATTGTTGGTGGAGTTGTAGAGTTGTGAAATGATCCAATCATTCTGGGGAGCAATTTGTAACTGCTCAAAGGGTTATAAAATTGTGCATACCCTTTGATCTAGCAATACCACTTCTAGATCCATATCCCAAAAATAACATAAAAAGGGAAAATGACCCACATGTAAAAAATATTTTAGCAGTTCTTTATGTGGTGGCAAAGATTTGGAATTTGAGGGCATATTTATCAATCAGGGAATGACTGAACAAGTTGTGGTATATGAATGTAATGGAATACTATTTTTCTATAAGAAATGATGAGTAGGCAGATTTCAGAAAAACAAAACAAAACAAAACAACACCATCTGGACTTGCATGAACTGATCCTGAGTGAAGTGAGCAGAACCAGGAGAACACTGTACATAGTAACAAAAACATTGTGTTATTAACTTAGCTCTTCTCAGCATTTCAAAGATCCAAGAAAATTCCTAAAGACTTTTGATGGAAAATGCTGTTCCCATTCTGAAGAAGAATTATGGAATCTGAATACAGATGGAAGTATACAGTTTTTTTTCTTTCTTGTGATTTTTTCCCTTTTGTTCTGATTCTTCTTTCACTATATGACTAAAGGGGAAATATATTTAACATGATGATATATGTGTAACCTAAAAAAAATCAGCATCAAGCTCCCTGTTTTATGGATTAACAAATATTTGGTGGTACCAAAAGGAGCAAGCAGATCTTAGAAGAGATAAATGTGGTGGAAACATATTCTTTGGCTTACACAGAGCTGTCATTAACGTATAAAGCTTCCATCAGTACTCCTCAATGTTTTACAACTTTCACTATCAAAAAAGTTTCCCATAAAATATCGAGTGTGGAATAGGGGAATGGAGCCTAGATTTGTAATCAGAAGTGCTGTTTTCAAATGCACGCTATGAGATTTGCTTTCTTTGTGACAAGGTATATGTTAATAAATGTCTCTATGCCAATCTTTCCTTACATTGAGAAGAGAGGACCAAGAAACAAAATCCCGACTCAAATATGTGATTTCATAAATGAACAGAATTCCTTCCAGTCTCATGCAGATCAAGCTATCACTATCCACTACACGATACTGACTTTTGGAAACCAAATAAATGACCCTAAAACAAGACTAGGATGAGAATAAATGTCAGACTCTGTCTATACATCCATTTACACTTCTGCTTTCAATGAGTTTTGATTTCACTGCTGGGGTAACCTCTCCACCAATGCAAAA
The DNA here is from genome assembly GCA_028658325.1 of Potorous gilbertii. NCBI lineage: Eukaryota > Metazoa > Chordata > Mammalia > Diprotodontia > Potoroidae > Potorous > Potorous gilbertii. Next base: position 69,717,687 of record CM053774.1, on the reverse strand, counting down.
TGTAACCTTATGTAGAACTTGGTAAATTCACTTTTGGTAATTCTCTTAGCTAAAAAGATTATCTCCTTTTGGACAAAGCAGTCACCATCCCCTATAAACTTGGCTAAACTGGCCCTTGTATGATCAGAAATGAAGACAATCACTGGGTCTACATTTAACTCTTTCCAGGTTAGTAGAAATTGCTGAATAATAGTTGATTAAGCTTTACTGGTTTTGGATTTTTTTAAAATGTAATTGTATCTTAAAAAACAAACAGCTTTTTTTTCTTACTTCCACCATGTTGCCTCTGTTAGTGAAAGGAACATGGAATTGGAAGAAAGATGATCTCCGTTTAAATCCCAACTCTGTTACTTCCTGTCTTTGGGATGCCAGGAAATTTTCTTCTTTTCTTTGAGCTTCATTTTCTGATCTTTAAAATGTATAGATGTAAACTAAATGACTTTTGAGACCTCTTTCAATTTTAGATTTATGATCATAGCCAACTTTATCAAGACAGTTCCATTGATTTGTGCCTATTGACAGCTACAGATTTCATCTTTTCTTGAAAGGGTGTGTGACAAAAATTGCCTCTGAACAAAGGAAAGGACAGACTTTAATGGCCACACAGTGGAATATTGATCTCAAATGTGGGGGGGAAGATAGTAACAGCACTGTTATAGCCTCTCCAATTTTTCTGGTTTGTCCGTATTTTAGTCCTTCAGTGGGTGCTGATGGGAAAGTTTGGTCCTCATAGAAGTGAGTATAATAAGAAATTCTTTATGAATGTATAGGGCTCAGAACATGACACCCTGTAAGGGAATCTTCTCAAGCTACAGAATTGTTTCCAATAACAATGAAAGAAAGCAGCTCTGTACTTTAAATTTTAGTCAAAAATTGTGGCACAGAAAAATATAAAATAGGTGTATATGGGAGAATCTTTCTATAGCCAAAATATAAAAGTTAAAGTTTGAGATGATTTCAATAAACTTCCAGTAATGAATGAGATAGACTTGAATTGCTCAGGGCTGTATACTTAAAAGTTGAAAAGGAACTCAAAGGCCATCCAGTCTTACTCCCTTATTTTACATCTAAGGAAATTGTAACAGAGATAAAGCAAATTATCCATGGTCACACCAATAGTGTGACCCTCAGTTTCAGAAAAAAATTACTTTGAGGGAATGAGAAGTAGCGTGGCACAGTGGGTCAAGAGAGGGCTATGATGTGAGGAACACACGGTCTTTCTCTGACACATACTAACTAAGTGACCATGGGTGAAACCTAGCAGTTCTCTAAATTTGCACAAATTACAAAGGAATTAATAATTTATATCAATAAAGACAGATTCAACACTGGGAGCTCACACACTGATGAAATCATGAATCCAGAAAAAAGCAAACAGAAATTTCTTGAACAAGAAATAGCTGCCTTTTCTGCGTAGAGTAAGGAAAATAATGGTCATGAGATCCAATGAGACAGGATTATCAGTATTTCCCCAGAACCACTTGACCTTCACTAGCGGTGTGACCTTGGCCAAGTCACTTAACTCCAATTGCCTCATCCTGGGTCATCTCCAGATTTGGCCATTGGATTCAGATAACTCTGGAGAAGAAGTGAGGCTGGTGACCTGCACAGTCCTTCCTCATTCAAAACAAAGTCAAATGCAAGTCATGTCATTATTTTTCTGATGGCATGGTCTTCCTTGGCAATGAAGGACAAACACACAAGTAATAAGTTTTTAAAATTAATTAATTTTACAAGTTTTGTGTCCCCTTCAGGGTGACTCTATAGACTTTGAATCATAGGAGTGTATCACACCGGCACACTATCATTTGAGAGCTTATAAGCTCTCATATTTAATCAGATCTAGGAGGAAAAATTACAAAGGTTAATGAAAAACTTCTAAAATTTGCTACTCTATTACTTGAAACTGTCCTAGTAACTACCAAGCCTACACACACACACACACACACACACACACACACACACACATGCACACACAGACATGCATATATGTATGTGTATTTATATGTATGTGCATATATATTGTACATATATATATATATATGTATTTATATATATGAATGGACGGACGGCTATGTATCCATTTAAAAAAACTGGCTTCCATCCATATATGAGAGCAATATCATAAGACACAGAAGTTACAGGTGATTTTATTTTCTGTCATTTCCTGATTGAATAAGTCAGTGTGATTAAGATAACTTGAAAAGGTAAACTTGCTCAGTCCTTTTTGTTCTTATGCAGCATCGCTTTTTTTACGGGTATAATGGCACATTTATTACCTTCCCTTACAGCTAACAGCTGTGTGAGCAAACTAGAGTTAGCTATCCCTTCTTTTAAATAGTAGTAAATTCAGTCCTTTCTCCCTTAAAATTAAAATGTTCACCATACTTTCCATGATCCCCCTTTCAGTTTCTTGAAGAAGTCACTACAAACTCTAGAAATGTCTTTTTTCCTTTGCCTACCGAGGGTACTCAGAGTGAACACAAAGGGTGTCTGAATAGTGAGACAGATGTGGAGCCGACATTTCTGAAAACAAACAAGATTTGTTTGGCACAATGAAACCATTTTCTCCTGGGACTCATGAATTGTAAAGGAATTTAATTTTGCAGACCAAGAGAACAGTTTCTAACACACACACACACACACACACACACACACACACATATGTATATATATATATATATATATATTATATATATTTATAAGGAAGCTATTGATTCAAGAAAAAAAGGAAATGGGAATCACAACCGAGTTACCTATGATGTACTTGTCCATTATCTGGGAAGACATTTTATGGCATCAAGGAATGTAAAGAACACAACAATCATCTATAAAGTAAACCAGAACATCATTCATTCTGCAGAAGCAACTTGTTTGACAGTTGTGGGAGACATAAGATCTATGGAAGCATTGTCCACAAAAGTTTGGGAACACACAAAAAAAGGTAAGAAGTAGTAGAAAGAAGGTCAGAAAGTAAAATTCTTAACAAAATATTCTATAATAAAATTGTTTTGTGATCTGTATTTCTATTAATTTTTAGAAAATATACAGATGCATTTATTATAGCTATATGTCAAATATTTCACACTCCACATACATACCTCTTAACCATATCTGTAAAATATGTATATACATATGTAGATGTGTGTGTATGTATATATATATATATATATATATATATATCCAGAGATGTAATTTTGTTGGCATCAGGACTTCTTAGTAAACTTGCATATGTGCAGATAAACAACTTTTCTAAAATTTAGAGCACTGAAACTTACCTCCCACATCGAGCAGTTGAGTTTCATGGCCAGAGTATTGTGAATTAAAGGAAAAACTAGGAATCAGATTTTCCTGTCTCTAAGGCTGACTTTCTATCTGTTTTATTTCAATACAGTATAAATCAATGAAGGGTCTACTAAAATAAGTGTCCTGCCCTTGCTTTTTTAAAATTTAGCTGACACATTTAGATTTGCTCCAGTCCTTCATTTTAGCTCTGTATATGTTTCTGTGTTTCAATTCTGTTTCTTGTTAATAACATAGTGCTGAACTCTAGTCTCTAATCCATTCTACTATGCACTTCCACTTTATGAGTGAGCTCATTAAGTACACATACAGAGTTACGATTACTTTGCTTTGCTCTCCATCCCCTTTTCTTTAGTTTCTTTTTCTTGTTCTTCTTTTTGTATCCTGTCCCCTCACAAAGCCTTTGTTATTCCTCCCTTTGTCTCTTATTCCCTTTCCCTCCTTTTTACCTGCAGGGTAAGTTACATTTCTTTACATGCCTGAATGTATACATATACATGTGCATATGTATATGCATATATATATGTACATATACATATAATCTTCACTTTTTGAACCAGTTCTGATGAAAATGAAAATCTAGTATTGTCTACCCCATTTTTTCCTCTACTGCTTTTTCATGTGAGAATATTTTCCTCATTCTACTCTTCTCTCTTCCTTCTCTCAGTGCATCCCTCTTTCTCAATTTCCTATTTGTTTTGGAGATCATTGCAATATAATTGACTCACACTTATGAACGTTGCCTACGTAAACTTCTCTTAATTGCTCTAATGAAGAAAAAGAATTGAGTACATTCATAATTTTCCCATGCTGGAATGTAAACATTTATTTATATGGAAACCCTCTTTTATGTTTCCTTTTTATGCTTCTCTTGAACATCAGTATTATTTGAATGTCAGATTTTATATTCAAGTATGGTCTTTTCATCAGGAATTCTTGAAGGTTCTCTATCACATTAAATATCCATTGTTTTTCTCCTGAAGCATTGTACATAGCCCCCCTACCTCGAGTACACTCTACAGGTTATTTTTAGTTGCATTCATAGTTCCTATGCATTCCAGAATATCATATTCGAAGCAATTCTTTCTTTTGATGTGGAAACCTGTAAATCTTGTGTGACTTTGACTTTGGCTCCATGATATTTGAATTCTTTCTTTCTGGCTACATGAAGCATTTTCTTTTTAAACTGGGAACTCTGGAATTTGCTTATAATATACCTGTGAGTTTTCATTAGGAGATCTTTCTCAGAGGTTCATCAGTGGATTCTTTCATTGACTCTTTTACTCTCTAAATTTAAGAGATCATGGCAGTTTTGCTTGATAATTCCTTGAAATATGACATCTAGGGAGTAGGAAGGTGCATATACTCTAGCGTTTCCCCCATAGTCCACAAAGTACCTGTAAAAAATAACTCTCAACAAATTCTAGAACAACAGAAGCCACAGAACAACAGAGTGAAAGAGGTTTCCAGCCAAAGGTAACCTGGCAGACTGTCAGGAAATGTATATCTCATGGGACACAAAGTGGGACAGAGCCCAGACTTGGCCAGGCTACACTGGGAGGAACAGGACATGAACAGATCTCCAGGGCAGAATTCCCAGCAGGGAGGGTCCCAGATCCCTCAGCCCACAAGCAACAAAGAAAACTCCAAAGGTCAGTGTAGGAGGGTTTTCCGGCTGTGCCAGAGGGAAACAGGGTTCCCCCAGCACTAGAGCTAGGCGGTGGCAGAAGGCGGGCAGTAGGCAGCTACATTGAAGCAGTGTGGGTCCATTGTCCAGGCAGCTCAGCTTAAAGCCTCTGGTGGAATTGAGCAGCTGATCTGAACCACAGCCCTCAAGGGGGGCCCCGCCCCCACCAAAAGACACTGGGAGTTGAGCAGATGACCTGAATCTCAGCATTGAGCATAGTACTGGGGGGAGGAGGAGAACTAGGACCCTCCTCTTGACAAATGATTCAGAAGTCAAGTAACTGGCTGGGAAAATGCTCAAAAAAGGGAAAAAATAAGATCATGGAAAGTCACCTTCTTGGTGAACAGGTGTCTCCTCGTTCCATCCTTTCAGATGAGGAATAACAAGGCATAATGCCATAGGAATTCAAGATTTCTGCCTCCAGTACCTTCAAGATGAATATGAAATGAGCTCAAGCCATAGAAGAACTTGAAAAGGGTGTCAGCAACCTGCTAAAAGAGAACCAAAAAAAATACTGAGGAAAATACCTTTAAAAAGAGGCTAACTCAATTTGAAAAAGAGGTCCAAAAAGTCAATGAAGAGAGGAGGTTTTAAAAAGCAGAATTAGCCAAATGGAAAAGAAGGTTCAAAGCACATTGAACACTATTGTTCTTTAAAAGAGAGGATTGAGTTGAGGGAAGCTAATGACTATGAGATAAACTAAGAAATTGAAAACAAAACCAACAGTTTTAAAAAATAAAATTTAATATGGAACATTTCATTGGAAAAACAACTGACCTGGAAAATAGATCCAGGAGAGAAAATTTAAAAATTATAGGACAACCTGAAAGCCATGATCAAAAGAAGAGTGTAGACATTATCTTCCATGAAATTATCAAGGAAAACTGCCCCAATATTCTAGAACCAGAAGGCAAAATAAATATTGAAAAAATTCACCTATCACCTCTTGAAAGAGACTTGAAAAGAGAAACTCCTAGGAATATTGTAGCCAAATTTCAGAGTTCCCAGTTTGTGGAGAAAATATTACAAGCAGCTTGAAAGAAACAATTGGAGTATTGTGGAAATACAATCAGAATAACACAGGATCTGCCAGCTTCTACATTAAGGGATTGAGGGTTTGGAATAGGATATTACAGAAGTCAAAGGAACTGAGATTAAAACCAAAAATCACCTACCTAGCAAAACTGAGTATAATATTTCAAGGGAAAAAATGGTCCTTCAGTGATATAGAGGACTTTGAAGCATTCATGATGAAAAGACCAGAACTGAAGAAAAAATTTGACATTCAAAGAGTCAAGAGAAGCATGAAAAGGAAAACAGGAAAGAGAAATCATAAAAGATTTTCTAAAAGTGAACTGTTTATATTCCTACATGGCAAGATAATATTTGTAACTCTTGAGACTTTTCTCAGTATTTGGGTAGGTGGAAGGATTACACACACACACACACACACACACACACACACACACACACACAGTATAGGTTGAGTTGAATCAGAAGAGATGATATCCATAAAAAATATAAAAATTAAGAGGTGAGGGAGGAAAATACTGGGAGGTGAAAGGAAGCAATGGAATATGGCAGGCTATGACTAATAAAAGAGATAAGAAAAATCTTGTTCAATGGAAGAGTAAAAGGAGAAGGTGAGAGGGGAAAATGAAGCTTACCCTCTTCACATATGACTTAAAGAGGGATTCACTAAATTTGGTATGAAAATCTATCTTAAACTACAGGAAAGTAGGGGAGGAGGGGATAAGTGGGGTTAGGGCAATGATAGAAGGGAGGATAAATGGGAGAAGGGAGTAATTAGAAGTAAACATTTTGGGAAAGGACAAGGTCAAATGAGGGAATAAAATAAAAAATGGGGGAACAGGGGAGGATAAAGGGTAATATAGTTAGTATTACACAACAAGATTATTATGGAAATCCTTTGCAAAATGACACATATATAGCCTGTACTGAATTGCTTTCCTTCTCAGTGGGGATGGGTAAGGAGTGAAGGAAGGAGAGAACTTGTAATTGAAAGTATTAGAAACAAATGTTGAGAATTATTATTGCATATAACAGGAAAATAAGAAACACAAACACAGGTAACAGAGTATAGAAATTTATCTTGCCCTACAAGAAAAGATTGACGATGGGCATAAGGGAAGGGTAGAGTGTGAGAGAAGGGAGGGTAGATTGAGGGAAGGGGTAATCAGAATGCAAGGTATTATGTGTAGGAGGAAGGGGAGAGATGGGGAGAAAAATTGGAACTCATAATTTTGTGGCAATGAATGTCGAAATCTAAAAATAAATAAATGAATGAATACAATAAAAAAAGAAATATGACATATATGATCTTTGGCTGGTCATGGTTTTTAGACAGTTCAATAATTTTTAAATTATATCTCTTGGGGGCAAAGCCAAGATGGTAGAGTAGAAAGATGCACATATATTAGCTCTTCCCCCATAGCCCTGAAAATACCTGTAAAGTTTTAGTTTACCAAGATGACCTTGGAACTCTGAACTTTAGTGATTTCATGGAAATCTAAATTGCATTTCAGGTGATGATCTAATTTATTCTTTTTCTGTGTCACAAATTCTTAGTCCAATGCAACCTTCTCCCAAAGCTTCTACCCCTAGAAAACAATTCTACCATTTGACAATAATCAGGTGAAGAGTGCAGGTTGCCTTCAGTGATTCCATCATCTTTTGAAGGACTGAATTGTCACTAAGGAAAATGAAAAAAGTTTTTGACAGACACAGAAAGCTCTAGCAGATATCTAGTTAATAGAAGTCACTTTATCATTCCAGGCTTATGGTTTATTTCTCTATTCAAATGTGCATATTTTCTGAGAGGCTGTCTATACTATGTCCTGATGAAAAAATATCAACTCTGATTATACCTCTGTTGTTGATATTCACTTAAATGACTTCCACCATACTGTCTGCCTCTAATTTCCACATTTGCTTGCAATTCTATTTTCTTAATATAGTGCTGTTCACTCTTTTCAAAACAAACACACAAATTATACCTAACCTGGTCTTTTGAATAAGACAGGACATTTAAGAGCTCTATTCTAGCCATGAGTCTTAAACCACCAAGTCTCAGAAATTCCTGTAAAATCAACTCCCTCCCCTATTTGTATTACAATCTTTAGATGACTTTGTCTATTACCCATTCATTCTTTGTGTACCTGTACATAGGTGTCTGAAATCATGACAGACTCCTTTATGGGATTTTTGCATCCTCTGAGTTACTCCCCTCCCCAAAGACACCAGTAACATCTTAATCAGTGTGATATGGCTGATTTCTGATATGGAAACTTTTCTCCAATATCAGTTTTTTCTGTGTAGTCACACCATCAACATGTTAAAACAAAGCTCAAAATCAATATGAAATTAAAATAACAAAATACAGATGACACTGTGTCACTTCAACAGCTTCAATCTAGCCTAATCAAACCAAACTGACATTTAGACAATAGGAAAATGGATAAAAGAAAATCCATCTAAATTATCACTATTTTTACAGAAAGGTGATTCATGTAGAACAACAGCAACATTGAAAAGGTCAAATGAACTTGAAATCATCTCATTCAGGAAAAACTTTCATTCCTTTCTAAGTAAATATTGTAATTGTGTTTACAATCTAAATTGGCTCTGTATACAAATAATTGGCAAAAAGTTACAAATAGGTTGCAGTATTGCCTCACAAAATTGACCCAAACAGGTCATTAGAAATCTAATTATGAGGTCTGAAAAATGAAAAGTTGCAAGATGAACCTAAGAGTACAGGCAAGAAGCAAGCTATAAGTTTGTTAGCATTTTGATAAAATATTTCAGTCATTGATGACTGTGAAACCAATACTTTGGGACTCTAATGTTTCAGTCTACAATGTCGCCGAGAGGGAATGGATAGATAAGATAAAAGATGGGGAAAGCAGCTAGACTAGAACAGATATGAGTGAAAGAAATTCAGATCGGAGGAATCACAATTTTGAAAACACTAAAGAATGTTTTTCAAGATATCTGGAAGAGGAAAAACTATTTTTGTTAAAACTGTTTCTTGGTCTGATCCCCCCGACCAACTCCCATCCTTTTATTTAATATAGTAAGTTAATAATATAAAAGGGCACTATCACAAAGTAAGATTTCAAAGGAGAACCTAGAAGTCACACAAAGATCAACGGTGCATAATTAATAAATTTTATGATATATTAAACAAAATTTGCATCCTGATAATATGTGATGAATCAGCAGAAGCTATCTATCTACACACTGCTGTCAGAATTCTGACCCTATGATATGTAAATTCCCAACCAATTCCAGATCGCCACAGTTCCAGACCAGCAAAACATCAAAAAGGTGCCGATAGCTTTGAGATGATAACTTTGAAGTTTTTTTTACTGATAACTTTGAGATGATTCAGATGTGTTAATAAATGAATCCCAAAATGGCACAGAGAGGATTTGGTCTATTTCCCTCACAGAAAACCCAATGAAGTGAGATCTCAGAGTACTGCCCCCTCTCGAACATTTTTATCTTTATCAGGTCCATGCTGCCTAGTGCTCTCAACTCTCACGTATGGTTCTGTGAGTGTTATCTCTGCTTCTATTACTCATAATCTATTTCTCCACACCATCTTCCTTACTTCACCATTCCATTTTCTTTTACCATACTACTATCTAATTCGACATCCCCCACCCACTTTCTACTGCTCTTTTCTGTGCTTTACTACAGTATGATTGCAGTCCCATTTCCCACTGCTGATCATGGTCTTTCCCAGTGAGCATGCAAAGAATAGGATATTCATTCCACATTTTATAATTTCATAAATCAATTGAGAATTCCATGCTGAGCATTTTAAAAGTGTCACATTTTCTATTACTAAGAAAATAAGATGACTAGTTGAATTTCACTAACCACTTGTTTATATGTCTACATTCTTATGTTTATAAAATTTTTAGGGAATTGGTTATTCTCCCACCTGTCTGAAAACTTTTGAGCTTTTTTTGTTGGATCTTAATGTCATGTTCATCAACTGGGTGTGTTCACCAAAGATCTTTTTCTTTTCCTTTGATACTTTCTCTTATTATAATCTTGTAATCTCCTAGGGGCTCAATTATCATAATTTCACTTACATATATATATATATATATATATATATATATATATACACACATTCCAACATATATATGCATATATATATATGTATACACATATAAGTAGTACATATTCCCACAGTAATACATCCATATATGTGTGTAAATGTACATGTATGCAAATGTATGTTCATATACATAAGAAAAAAGCTAGTTTCCAGTTAATTTTAAGTGGATAGCTCTTCAGACATCCTTCTCACCTCACAGGGCTCCATATGGCTCTCTGAGACTCTTGAAGGGATTACAGCCAGAGGGGTTTTCATGCCTTGGACTTCCCTAGACACAAGAACTTCAGTGCCTGTAGTGCAGGATCTGTGTTGTGTGGCTGCAGCTGCTGTCATCTATTGCAAAGCCATTGTTCCCTGTGCTTGTATTCATTTTTTTCTATGCACACATGTACACACATGCATAAAAATGCACACACACACACATACAATCTTCTGGTTAATTTATTACCAAAAATTTAAATGCACAACTCAAATTCCATCTCCTCTAAGAGACATTTCTGATACTCCCAATAAGTAGTTGCTTTTTCCTCCCCTTGAACTTTCTTTAAGATTTTTTTGGTGCTCTTTCTTATGCTTATCATGTATTATTTTGTACTAAATTTTTATCTACTTGTCTCAACCCATTTCTATATATGCTCCCTTCATAATAGGAAGAACTTAGTCTTCTTCTCCTCCTTCTCCTCCTCCTCTTTCTCCTGCTCTTTCTCCTCCTTTTTCTTTTTCTTCTTCATTGTCTTCTTCTTCTTCTTCTTCTTCTTCTTCTTCTTCTTCTTCTTCTTCTTCTTCTTCTTCTTCTTCTTCTCCTCCTCCTCCTCCTCTTTCTCCTCCTTTTTCTACTCCTCTTTCTTGTTCTTAATACAGAACCTTGCCCATGGTAGGAGCTTCATTGAACTAATTAGCTAAATTAAATTAAACTTTGGGTTCTCACAAGCACAGCACCATCTTATTGAAAATTTGCATTTCTCTGAGCACTTAGCAATAGACTCTTAACCAGTATTTACTGCATTGAAATAAATCAATGAATTTTTGTCACCAAAAGGCACAATTACAAAGGTTGGAGGTAGTTTAGTAAGGAATTAGAGAAAGACTCAGAGCATAAATGGTCAAACTCTTGACCAGCAAAATTAGATTGCCAGAGAAAAGGCAAAGAGCGTCATAAAAAAGCTCAGAATAACTAAATAATAACAGACTAAAGCCATTGAATTAAGGTCATATCCTGGAAATAAATTCTAAACTAAACATTTATTATCTCCAGTAAACAGAAGATTAGAAAATGTAGTATTGCTGTAAATATACCAGTATTTTAACAACAATTAGAGTAGATATTTTATATAAAAAAAAAAACTTTATTTGGCCAGCAATGATTTTTCTTCCATTTTAGGCAACAAAACTAGGCACCTAAACTAAACGATGGTTTTACCCTGTTTTCTCATCTTCCAGGATGCCTTAGAGTCAAGAAAACCTGACATTGGTCATTATCAAATCCCACCACTTATTGGCACAATTGAACGATTTAGCCTAAGATCCTTTGTGGGCTTGAGTGTATAACCCAAACAGTTGAAATTTGCTTGTCATATCCATTAAGATTTTTTTAGACTTATCAAGAGGAGTTTGTACATCTGTTTTGATCAAAAAAGATTATCTCACTCTCAGTATTATTTCTATCACCTTACTACATTTAGCTAAAATTAACTTACTCTCAAATAAGGTTAAGATATCACTGAGAGATTACTTTTGGTGTTAAAATATCACATCTTAAATTGTAATTACTAAGAAGTACCAACACTCAGCTTTTTATTCAGATACAGAGTTTCAGCCAGAACATGACTTCTAACATCACAAAATATGTTCTCCAATACAATTTACAAGTGGGTACCCTAAACCTGCAATACATATTTTCCTTTTTCCTCGTAGGATTGATGTAAAGTTCCAATCTAAAATGTAATATATATACATACACACACACCCACACACCCACATATATGTGGATTTATGTGTGTATATATATATATATATATATATATATATATATATATATAAATGATGTGAAATAACTAACTTATCTTCTTTCTGCAATTAATCATTTAAATTTTGCAGTAGGTTCTGTCAGTATATTAAAAACATTGAGGTATGAGCATGAGACTGCATAAGTCAAAAACCTTGTCTAAGCTGAATTAAAGGAAATACAATGACAAATTTTTGAATTGCAGTATGTATTTTACTCACAGTAGCTCCTTTCCCATAATTATCTGAACTCTGCTATTTTTGTGTTGAAAAGCTGGGATTCTCTATCACATGAGTTTGAAAGTACAGATGCTACTTCGGGTTCAGTATGACTGACTCAGGAGATTTGACCCACTCTTTCTAGCTTGGGTCAGTTTATATTTACTCCTTTTCCTGACAGGCTCACTCAGTTAATGCTGAACTTAGTGTAAATAATCCATTGGCTTAGTCCCCTGCAGTTACAAATTCCCAAACTCAAAACAATATATAAACAAAAAGTTATCAGAGAAAGAAATCAAAACTATGAATAGGTGAAAAAATGCTCAAGCTTACTAAAATTCATAGATGGCCAAATTAAAATAACTTTGAGGTACATATCATACACATCAGATTGTCTAAGATCATAAAAGGAGAGTATCAAGTGCTCAAAGGCAAAATGGGAAAATGAGTACACAAGATGCATTGTTGGTGGAACTGTGAATTAGTCCTATCATTCTGGAGAACAATTTGAAACTATGTCCACCTGGCTATAAAAATCATACATATATCCTTTCACCCAGCAATGCTACTCCTAGGTTTATGCTCCAAGAAGATCAAAGAAGAAGGAAAGAGGGCCCATATATACCCAAATATTTTTAGCAGCTCTTGTGGTTTCAAAGAATTGGAAACTGAGGAAATTCTCAGCAATTGAACAAGATACAGTATACGATGGGATGCTATAAGAAATTATGAAGGGTAGGATTTAATAAAAATCAGAATATTACTTATATAAGCTCATGGAAAGTGAAGTGAGAAAAATCAAGAGAGGAGCAATTCACATAGTAACAGCAATATTGTAAAGATAATCAACTGTGAAAGACATAGCAAGTCTGATTAGTACAATGATCTACCACAACTTCAGAGATATATGATGTAAGACACTACCCTCTTCTAGATAGCAGACAAAATTCAAAATGAAGCACATGTTTTTTCTGTATTTTTTCTTACCTGTTTAAAGTCATGGCTATGACAGAAATGTTTTCCATAATTTCAAATGCGTAATGGGTATCATGTTTCTGATCTCAATGAGTGGAGGGAGGAAAAGAATTTGGAGTGAAATATGTATATATATATATATATATATATATATATACATATATATATATATGTATATATATATATATATATATATATATAAACATACACATATGTGTATTTTACATGAGAGAAGAGAGCCCCTACCTCTCCTAACCAGAATTTCCAAGTACATATATTATCATGACAACCATGGTATTTTGGTGTTACTGACATTTGTCAGATGCATATGTGGAAATCAATGAATTTAGACACTTTTCTGAAGATCAAGGGTTCTTTACACGAAAGACTTCAATTTTTTTTCATTAAATATTAAATTTTCCATGCAAGATTTGTCATATATATGTATATTTGATCTTATTCAGTACTGTTTCTTAAGAAATTTTTTTTAGCACCCAGGACAACCTCAGTTTTTGTCTCTTCATGCATTCAAAGCAAAGAGGAATACCACAGATTCTTTTCTGATTATGTGAAAAAGAAATAAAGGTCTAAATGTCACAATACTCATTTCAATGTGATTGGATCTTATCATCTTCTATGCTATTGTTGACTGTGGCTTTCCATGAGAATGCTAATTAATGAAGCTCCTTAAAAACAATGTTGTCAGAACAGAAAATTTTATTTTATTTAAATATATATTTTGTTTTTCACTTCTCAACATTCACTTCCAAAAGAATTTGAATTTAAAATTTTCACCCCATCTCTGTTCATCTCCAAACCAGGACTGCATTCACCCCATCTGCCCCTTCCTCCAGTCTGTCTTCCCTTCTCTTATCCCCTCTTCTTCCACTCCCCATCCCATCTATATTACTGTAGGGTAAAATAGATTTCTATATTCCATTGCCTGTATATCTTATCTTCCAGTTGCATGCTAAAACAATTTTTAACATTTATTATTAAAGCTTTGAGTTCCATATTCTCTCTCTTTCTTCCTCCTCACCCACCATCATTGATAAAACAAGCAATTCAATATAGGTCATACTTGTGCAACAATGCAAAACACTTCCATAATAGTTATGAAGTGAAGGACTAACCATATTTTCCTCTGTCCTGTCCTCCATTTATGCCATTCTCTACCTTGACCTCTCCTCCCACAATAGTGTTTGCTTCTGATTATCGCTATCCCCAATTTGCTGTCTCTTCTTTTATCTTCCCTCTCCTATCTCCTTCCCCTTTGGCTTCCTGCAAGTTTAATAGACTTCCATATCCAATTAAGATGTGTTATTCCCTTCTTAAGCCAAATTCCATGAAAATATGGCTCATTTATTTCCTTTTTCCCTCCACTGTAAAAACTCTTGTTTGCCTCTATTATATAAGATAATTGGCTACATTATACCTTTCCCATTCCCTTACTCCTAGTACATTCCACTCAATAGTATATTTTATTTTTTTAGTTGTTCTCCTTTCATATTCAGCTCATCCTGTGCCTTTTGTCTATGTGTGTGTTTGCTGATTCTTGGTTTTAATCTGATCTCCTTTGACCTCTGGAATAGCATATTCCAAACCCTTTGACCTCTTAGTGTTGAAGCTGTTAAATGCTGTGTTATCCTGATTGTATTTCCACAATATCTGAAGTGTTTATTTCTAGCTTCTTGCAATATTTTCTACTTGACCTGTGAACTCTGGAATTTGACTACAGCATTCCTAAGAGTTTTCCCTTTGAGATCTCTTTCAAGAGTTCATTGGTGAATCCTTTTCATTTCTATTTTGTTCTCTGGTTCTAGAATATCAGTACAATTTTCCTTGATAATTTCTTGGAAGGTGATGACTTGGCTCTTTTTTCGATCATGCTTTTCAGGTGGACCAATAATTTTTAAATTATCTCTCCTGCATTTATTTTCCAGGTAAGTTGTTTTTTCCAATAAGATATTTCATATTGTCATCTATTTTTTCATTCTTTTGGTTTTGTTTTAAAATTTCTAAGTTTCTCATTAAATCATTAGCTTCCACCTGCTCCATTCTAATTTTTAAAGAGCTATTTTCTTCAGTAAACTTTTGTACTTCTCTTTCCATTTGACCAATTCTGCTTTTTAAAACTTTTTGAGCCTCATTTGTCATTTGTTATAGTCTATTTTTAAAGGTGTTATTTTCTTCAGCATTTTTTGGCTCTTCTTTAGCAAGCTATTGAATTGCTTTTCATGATTTTCTTGTATTCATGTGATTTCTGTGCCCAATTTTTCCTCCCCTTCTCTTACTTGATTTTCAAAATCCTTTGTGAGCTCTTCCATGACCTGAGACCATTGCATATTTTTTGAAGCTTTGGATACAGATGCCTTGACGTTGATGTCTTTTCCTGATGGTGTGCTTTGCTCTTCCTCAACTGAAAGGATGGAAGAAAATACCTTTTCACCAAGAAAGTACCCTTCTATAGTCTTACTTGTCCCCCTTTGAGGGCATTTTCTAAGCCAGTTATTTGACTTTTGAGTCCTCTGTCAAGTGGAGGGTATGCTACCCTAGTCTTCAGAGGCTTTCTGCAGTTGTTCTCTGAGATATCTCTAGGGGTCTGTAAGTTCTCAAGTCCTCCAAGGTAGCTCAATTAGGGGGGAGCAGGTTACTCCTCTCCTGACCTGCTCTCTTTTATGTGAGCAATGAAAATCACTCTTTTCTGCCCTGAAACTACAAAAAAGATTCCCTCTAAAAACCACTAACTACCTGCTCTGCCAAGCCAGTACTCTTCCTTACCCCAGGTCTTCTATTCAATATTGAGACCCAGATCAGCTGCTCTATTCCTCTAGAATCTTTAAGTCAGACCTCCCAAAATTGATGCTTCTGCTGCAGTGATTCTCACCACCCTGGGGCTGGGATTGTGGACTCATCATGCTCCCTTCTCACCCAGGTGAAAGAGCTTTCTTACTGACCTTTGAAGCTGTCTTTGGTGTTAGTGGGTTGAAAAATCTGGGAACCACAACAGCTGCTGGTAATTCCACACCCTGAAGCCTGCTCCAGCCCTGTCCATGTCTCATGGCACATACTGAACTGCACTCTGGTGCATTTATATGTGGATATATATATATATATATATATATATATATATATATATATGTATGTATGTATGTATTTTATGGGCTATGGGGAGAGAACTATAAGACGTCTATCCTTCTACTCTGTCATCTTGGCTCCACCCCCTAGAAAAGAAAATTTAAACAAAATGAAAATATTTGGAAAACCAGCCCTTCATGAAATTTAGAGTGCTATTCTGAGAATCTGCTCATATTTGGGTTCAAAACTGAAGGTCATATTGCTCTATATCCCTTACCCACTTAAAATCTTTCCATTTTAAACTAGTTATGATTTATTATACAAGGGACAATTACAGTATGAGAAAAAATACTTTGCTCAAAACGAAATGCTAAGCATATGGTAGTAAAATATAATGATATGGAGATTGAGCCTTGGAGTTAGGAAGACTTGGGTCCAAGTTCAGTCTTCAACTCATATTGACAAGGTAAGCCTGGACAAGTCACTCGAATTTTTGGTGCTACAGACAACTCTCTTAAATCTATAACAATATTGTAGATGCCAATCTGTAAGGGGTCTGGAACTCTCAAGTTATCAGGGTCATGATGCCCTCGGGAGAAATCTCTTTGAGACATCATGTCCTTACATGACTTACATGATGGACCACCCCTACACAATTACCAACATTCACAATTATCCTGAGCAAGAACAAGGACAGCCAAGCACACAGTGTTTACAAACTTCTTGCATGAATGGAAGTAGAATGCCTATATATACTCTGAGCTAGCTGAGAATAAATTAAGTGCATACCATCTTTACTCCCACCTCATTCATTCATACCCAGAAGAAAAGTCTCATGCAGGCATGAGATCGTTGGGAACTTAACACCAATCTGCATTGATTTTCTGAATGGGAGCTTCTGATGAAATGAAATATTTCATTAAAAAGAGATACATGATAGTAAGATATTGGAAATTTCTGGGATGCTCATCAGTTCAGGAATGGAGGAACAAATTGCAGTATAAGATTTGGAAAGGATACTACTGTGCTCTAAAAAATGATGAGTTCAATTTTAGAAAAACATGGAAAGACTTGCATGAAATAATGAAGATGGAAATGAAAAGAACCAAGAGAACATTGTATACAGTAACAGAAATATTGTTTTAAGAATAACATTGAGCAAATAAGGTATTTTATCTATTATAAATACCTAAACTAACTTTAAAATTCATACAAACAAAGATAGTATCTACATTCAGAGAAAGAACTGCTAAATAGAAGTGTGGGCAGAAAAAATTGCAGAAACATAAGTGTGTATATGTATGTGTATATACGTATATGTTTGCATATATATATATATATATATATATGTATATAATATGTATGTGTTCTCATATAAACCAATATATGTGTATATATGTATATATATGTATTTATATGTATATATATATGTGTGTGTGTATAAATATATATCTATATCTATCTATACTTACATATATATTATGTATAATTGTAGACATCCCTAGAAAGGGGAGAAGGAAGAAAAAAGGGAAAAAAAGAAATTTATACAATTTTATTATATATTTGAAAAAAATAACAAGTTGGGCATAGGATATTTGCAGTTTCAAGTACAATCTTTTTTTATTGTACTTTATTATGGAAATGTTTATTTTATTCCATAAAATAAAAATTAAATAAAAAAATTAGATATAGAACAAGAAAACTTCCCAAAGTATAAACTTCTCTCTTGTTTCCTGCAAGTGTGCTGGAGAAGCACCCAGTCTTAACTCAGTGTGACAAGCTGAAAGAACTCAATGCCAAGTGATAGAATGAGAACTGAAGAATAGTGTATGAAATTTTGCTGAAGCAAAAAGCAAAATAGGTCATCAAGGCCATTGCTTCTCAGTCCCCCTCTAGTGTTTTTTCTCCTCTCTCAGTTCTTCCTCTTTTACTCCCGAAGTTCATAGTGTAAAAAAATAAAGATAATTCAGAAATGTCAGCTATATCTCGTCGTGTTTAATAAGCTATGGAGAATGTTAATAACTGTTGAAATTCACAGGGTAGAAATCACCTCAAAGCATACTCTTGACCTCACAACTTTTCTTTTTCCTAGTTTCCAGCTTCTCTTTCTGCTCAGTCTGTTTTTGAAATTTTCTTTTCCTGCTTCTTCTCACACAAGTTTGTGCTGGCTTCAGCTGTCCGGCATCCTGATTTGCAGACATTCAAATTATTCAAGTATCATGCATGAACAACAATATTGTAGAAATACAATTCAGATATTCAGATGCAACACTTACCTTAAAATCCATAAGTTAAAGGGAGCTTAGAAGTCACCTAATCTTTTTTTCAATTTTTATTTATTTAATTAATTTTTAATTTATGGAGTAAAATAAACATTTCCATAACAGAGTGTAATTAAAGAAATATAATTGCACATGAAACTGAACTTCTATTATATACCACTTGCTTTCTTTTTAATTATATAAAGTAATCATGTAAATTTGTTTTTTCTTTATTCCCTTTTGTCTTCTCTGCCGTAGAGACTGAACACACACATATATACATATGTAGGTATTTTTATAATATATATACATGTGTGCATGTATATATACACACACACCTGTATATATATATATATATATAGATAGATAGATAGATAAATAGACACTGTTTACTAATTCCCATTTCATTTTCAGCAACTTAATTTATTGCATAGCTCTCCCATTAAAATACATTGTCATAGATTCCATTCATTAGTTCTAGTTTTCCCCTCTAAGTCCCAGTCTAATGTAAATCCATTTCCTCTTCTGCAAGGCAACTCTTCCAATGTTTCAAGACTGATTATATTTCACATATGTGTAAACAACTCCAGTTCCTTCAACTAATCCTCCCTTAACATGATTTTTGAGACACCCCAATTCCTTGGTATTTATCCTCTGTATTGAGTACAACGTGTTAAGATATTTCTTAATACATGGTACCCTAGAACAATATTCTAGGTAGGTATGGTCGAAATAGGGCATCATGCAATGAGACTATTATCTCTCTTATTTTGGGCACAAGTTCAATATAAGATAGTCAGATTTTCATGATTTATGCCACACTATTGAATAATTATGGACTTTTTTATTTTATTGCTTTATTCACTTATTTTTTTATTTTATACTTACATAGCTTATTTTTTTAACATAAGGATAGGATTTATATTATATATTGTGTGTATTAAATTTTATGTAATTCAATCCAGCCCATTATTTCACATTGTCTACTATTTTTTCATTCATTTGACTTTGTTTTACAATTTCTTGACTTTTCTTAATATCATTAACTTCCATCTGCTCCATTCTAATCTTCAAGAGATTATTTTATTCATTCAGCTTATGTACCTCCTTTTGCATCCCACTAGTTCTGCTTTTTAGGGCATTCTTCTCCTTGTTTGACTTTTTGGATCTCCTTTGTCATTTGGATTACTCTATTTTTTAAAGTGTTATTTTTTTCAGCACTTTTTGAGTCTCCTTAACAAGGAGTTGACTCGTTTTTCATGATTTTCTTGCATCCCTCTCATTTCTCTTCCCAATTTTTGCTCTACTTGTCTTATTTGATTTTCAAAATCCTTTTTGAGCTCTTCTATGACCTGAGACCAATTCATACTGTTTTGGAATCTTTGTTGTAGCTTTGACCTTGTTATCTTCTGTTTGTATATTTTGGTCTTTCTTGTCCCCAAAGTAAGCTTCTATAGTCTGACTTTTTTCTGGTTCTTGCTTATTTCACCAGCCATTTACTTGACTTTTGATCCTTTGTCAATGTAATTCTCTGCTTCCAGTGGTTTTGGGGGAGGAGTGTATTGTCAGGCACTTGATCCCCCCACAACCTGTGGGTCTAAACATCCAGAAACTGTCATTGCCACTGCTACTGCCCCTGCTGCTGCTGTGGGTTCCTTCTCAGAGTGCTCCTCCACTGCCCTGTGCCTGGAGCCTGGGAATTCTAATCACAGGTCTCACAGATTTTTTTCCACTGACCTTCCAATTTGTCCTCCACTTTTTATGATCATGAGGTCTACAAACTGCCACAGGTGCCCAAGATTCAGTTCCCCAAAGGCTTGCTCAGGTCCCATCTGTGCTACAGCGGCCCACACTGGACTGGACTCTGCTCCCAGCACAGTGCTTTTGACACTTTATTGTGACCTTCCAGGCTGGCTTAAGCTGGAAATTTGTTTCTCTCCATCATTCTGCGGGTTCTGCAGCTCCAGGATTTGTTTAGTGTCATTTTTTAGAAGTATTTGACTGAGTTTGTGTGGAGAGCTCTAGAAAATCTGTGCTGTTACTCTGTCATCTTGTCTCTACCCAACAGGATTCAATTTCTTTATCTTGACTCAAGAAGTAGATATATGATCTTAGAGTAGAAGTTTTAAAGCATCAAATTTAGATTAGGTATAAATAAACAAAATCTTCACAAGAATTATGGATATGTAATGATACAAATGGTTGACTTGAAGGTGGTTAATATGATTTCTCCTCACTGAAGGTATTCAGACAAAATCAAAGATTGTCACTCTTTTAGTATTCTGATGAAATCCCTGTTTAGTTAAGACTTGAACAAATTAGTCTCTGAAATTCATTCCAATTCTCATATTCTCTTTTTCTATATATGCCTTTCAAACCCACCTATCTAATATATACAGGCCAAAACTCCCTATGAGTTGGTGACTATAGCAGCACTTTGTGGAAACACAATTTTGTTATTAATTTTTGGGACTTTGCTGAGTAAAATTAATAATAACTATCTAATATGAATGAAGCACTTTCATATCCGTTCTGTAAGTTACAGTAGCAATGATACTGACTCTGGATTCATTAGACAACAGTTTAAATCCCACTTTGAATACGATTTGTTTGACCTTGGGCAAATTAGACAAGCTCTTTTGGCTTTAGCTTCCTTAATTATAAAAATAGAAAGCAGGATTAAATTTTCTTTGAGGTGCTATTATAGCTATAGAACTAGGATCTTCACATTCTTGTGAGACAGGAAAGTATTATTATTTTCCTATTTCAGTTAAGAAGATGGAGAGCTAAAGTTATATATTTAAAACTATGAAGAAAGTTATTGGACAATCCATGAGACAGTCAAAAATCATGAAATTTGATAGCTCAGGGATCATGTAATCTAACTCATACACCAAACAAAACTCCACCATAACATAAAATTGCATTTATTGTAAATATGATCCCTCTACAGGTGAATTCCAAAGGGAGCAAGTAATTTATTTTACATCCCACAAAAGTTATTAGTCAACTCAGACATTTAACTCATGTCTTTTAACTTTCAATCAAGTTATGTTTGCATCAAATTATGCTGCCATAAATATAAATAAATACATATGAAGAACAATAAGTAAACCTATTATAGATATATATATATATAGATATATATATATATATAGATATATAGTACATATATATGAAGAATAAGTCATATGAGAGTTTGATATGACCTTAAATTCCTGGAGGTACTTAGCACAAACAGCTGTTGTAATATATAGCTCATTGACTGAATGGTTCTCAAAATGGACTTTCAAAGATTAACAGAACTGTTAAAGAGAAAATTTCAGTAGGACTCTCTCATTTTTAAGTATTTAGAACTACAGTTTGAATATGGGTTGCAATATTTATTTATTTATTTATTATTTATTTATTTTTTAATAAATTTATTTATTTAACTTTTTACATTGATTTTCACAAGATTTTGGGTTCCAAAATTTTCACCCCATTTGTCCCCTCCCCCTACCCCAATACACCGAGCATTCTAATTTCCCCTATCACCCATCTGCCTTCTCTTCTTTCATCTCTCCCTTCCCTTAACTCATCTCCTCTTTGGCCTGTAGGGCCAGATAGCTTTCTATTCCCCATTACCTGTATTTCTTATTTCCTGGTAGCAAGAACAAGACTCAACAGTTGTTCCTAAAACTTTGAGTTCCAACTTCTCCCCACCCATTCCTTTTGGGAAGGCAGGCAATTCAATATAGGCCACATCTGTGTGGTTTTGCAAGTGACTTCCCTAATAGTCATGTTGTGTAAGACCAACTATATTTCCCTCCATCCTATCCTGCCCCCCATTGTTGCTATTCTCTCTTTTGATCCTGTCCCTCCCCAAGTGTTGACTTCAAATTGCTTCCTCCTCCCATTGCCCTCCCTTCCATCATCCCCTCCCCACCCTGCTTATCTCCTTCTCCCCCACTTTCCTGTATTGTAAGATAGGTTTTCATACCAAAATGACTGTGCAATTATTTATTTTACTAATTCATTCATATTTATTCATCTAACATTTCATTTGCAAATTAGAAAAGTAAATCATTCGACAAATGTTTATTTAGTGCTAAATATATGGAAAGAACTGAATAATTTTTTGCATTTTGAGAAAAAGTATTCTAGAAAGCATATATGACTTGAATTTTAGATAATTTTATTTATATTCCTAAGGATCTGGGAAATGGAATAGTATGTTTAATTATTTATACAAATAGCAAAGGTTTATGTAGCTAACTGACATACAATCCAGTATAGTAGAAAGTTTTGAAACAATAAGATTTGGCATGAATGCATGTTGAAATTAACATGTGTTTCTGCCCAAGTCACTTCATCTTTATGAGTCTCAGTTTCTTCCCCTATAAAAGAGGGAGAATACTATCTACATATCAATTTCCTCATGTTGCTGGTAGGCTCAGGTGAGATGATTCATGTCAGGAACTTTACAAATTCTGAGTGCTCTGTAACTGTAACCTGCTTTCTTAAAGGGTTATATGCATCTTATTTCATTTAGTTCTCACAATAGTCCTAGAAAGTAAATATTGCAGTTGTTATCTCCATTTTACAGCCCCAAAAAACTGTGAGGCAACCTGAGTTAAAGGTTTGCTTATGCTAAGATGGGTCGTAAATTGTGGAACGACGATTTGAAAATAAGTCTTCTAGTTCCAAACCAAGAGACTTTTTCCAATTTATCTCAGTAGCTGAATGGAAAAAGAATAGGAATGGAATGAGTATTTATGGCAGAAGAGGCAAGGAATAGTATGATGCTTAGCACAAGACCTAGTTTACTTGCATCAGGACATTTGTTATACATGACCCTGAAGTATTTTTGGTGTTGCATTAGGTTCAATCATAGGATTATAAATTGAGTGCTAGAGGGATGATTCAGAGGCCATTTAATCCAAACCCTTCATTTTACAGATGAAGAAATTATGACTCAGAAAAGTTAAGAAATCAGGTCAGATAGGGGGATTTGTACCCACTTCCTATGAACCACGCACATGTTCTTTCTTTCTTGATAGCACCAGAACATATATGATCATGTAGTTGATCTACCAATAATGCCAGAAAGCAATTTTCCTTGCTAATTTGCTGCTTGTACTACTGACTTTGTTTCTTTGGTCACTGATTCATTAATTTTAATATAAAATGAATAACTCAGCATGTCATTAGTCATTTGTTATTCTTGATATGACAAAAAAGCACCACGTTAAAGTAGAGTAGACACTGGACTTATTGCCCTGTTCTGACTTTGAATCTTAGCTCTAGGGTGTACTCTGGGCAAATCACTTAATCTTTCCAAGTGTTATAAATCTGTGGTCATTTGGATTAGGGAAGTATCCGCAAATGAATCAATGTACAATCTATCTATGTCTGTGCACCAGATAGAGCACTAGTTCATGGCCACCTGATAGTGCTGGAGGCTTTCTTGATTTCTTCTGGTACCCCAAGGGTTTCAGAATAGCTCTATCACTATCCATTTGTCATTTCTCATTATTGTTATATGACTTGATCATTTTATTTTTTTATCACAAAATTTTGTGATAAATTTTACTACTGTTCATTTGTGAAATGATGGTAATACTTGTTCTATGTACATCTTAGAGTACTTATAAGGAGAGAATTATCTTGGTCTTCTTATGTGATTCAATATATTCATGGTTATCAGAGTGAGTATTCCTCTTCAGTTGTCCAGATAACAATTCATCATGGGTCATGATGGACAAAAATCATCTCATTTCTAATTTATTGGTGATGAAATTTTGAATACATATATTTTTACATTTATCCTTGAGAGATGAGCAGTCCATTGATGGTCTTGTGACTGAAAAACTTGGAGGTTAGTAGCACCTGTGAGATCTTGTATCCTGATAGTATAACCTCAAACAATCAAAGGCTTATAATGTTGAAATTTTGTGCTAATGTGAGTTTTTAACTGATATCAATCATCTGCTAAAGTTTTTTCTGATGACTCAACATGGTATAGAGGTGACCCTGGCTTTCTTCATAAAGGTAATTCTAGCGGAGTAAAATCTCTGGCAAGGGTTACCAAACTGTAAAGACTTTTAGTATAAAAGAAGAAAGAAAACTATTATGTCTTTTGACTGAGATCCTGCCAAAGTTACTCTAGAAATTCAAGGGTCTTCAACATGTTTACTATCATGAATGCTTTTAGCAGTGTGCTGAAGCACACTGAATTTTTCAGAATGCTGTTAAATGCACAAAAGTAAAAAAAGACACACAAAGGAAACCAACTAGCATGAAATATGGTTATTGAATTATATATGTACACAAATATATTTGCATATGTACATATATAAGTATGTATATATGCACACATATATACACATACACATGTGTGTTTATGTATATAAACATACATATGTGTATATATATGTGCACATGCTACATGTGTGTATGTATAGATAGTAGATATAGACATATGAAACCTGGAGAAAATAGGCTGGGTACAAAGTAAGGATTTTTTTTGCCAATGTTGTGATGAAAAGTTTCTAATAAATTTTAAATGGAACCCAAACTCCAATGGTGGAGGAAGAACCCCACACCAATGAAATCAAAGAGTATTGAAGAAGTGTGGTTATGATAGTGGTTTTCTTTTTAATAGATTAATTTTATATGACTGAGAAAGTTGAGAAAGCAAATTTAATTAAATTCATTCCATTTTGAA
Organism: Potorous gilbertii; assembly: GCA_028658325.1. Lineage (NCBI taxonomy): Eukaryota > Metazoa > Chordata > Mammalia > Diprotodontia > Potoroidae > Potorous > Potorous gilbertii. The sequence goes on along the minus strand of CM053774.1, from coordinate 69,692,296 downwards.
TCAGTTCAACAAATATTTATTATACCCTCATTACATATGCAAATGACAGATTGATAAAAATGTGCAAGTCTTTATTCAAGAATATGTAGGTTCAAACTCTACCTGAGACACAGACTGGCTCGACGATCCTGGACAAGTCACCTAACTTTCTTAATGATCCAGGCAAAGGTTTAAGACTCTAAGTAGCAGATAACATAACCAATCTTTAATGGTAAAAAATGTCTTGGTAAATTAAATTCTTCCCTGTGCTTTCCATATACCAAGGAAATGACAGGTTCAGGTAAAAAGAAAAAGTCTCTGCAAAAAATTGTGTTCCTCTTTTCAGTAAATAAAATGACATAAAAATCATTTAGATGAATATGTAGGGTGATAGAAAAGACAAAAAAAGTCAATACTGTTCTCCATAATTTTTGTGATAGCAGTGCTCTATAGTCAGGATTATTGGACAATATTGCCATTTATAGCATGGCTATTTAGCAGGCTGTTAGCACTTCTATTGCAGCTTACTATGTTAACCTGGTGTAGAATGAACACCATCCTTCCATTCATCTTCTTAGTCCTAACATAGATCTTACCACTACTACCCTGCATTATGCAATAAAATAGCACTTAAAATCCTTTTTTAATCAAAGACTCTGCACATTCACATGTGCAGGCTGCTGAGAAACCTTAAATCCTAAATCCACAGAGGTCTGTGAGCTTGTTAATGTGCCATACAATTCCTCCAGCTTTCAAAAGAGTGTCCGTACATGAGGCTTGCTTGTTGAATGTATTTTTTTCAGTCTGTCTGATTATGCTTTCTAATACTTAGTTAAAAATACATGAAATTTCCCATTACTTGAAATATGATTTACCATCATGATTTATATAACCAGCTAGACAGAAAAGATGGATTTTTCACAAAAATAAGGGGAAAAAAAGACACATTGCTACTTAAAGGATGGAGGTCAGATAATTAAGACAATACTACTCCTTTACTCTGCAAAATCTGTAGTACTGCTTTTGAAACCTGTTACTTGAAGAAATCATCCTTAATCTGCCTCATTCTATCCAGTCATATGATTAATTCCAGGCTACTTTTCTTTGAATAGGAATGAACTGGGGAGGAAGGGAGTGAAGTTCTTAGTATTTGCTAGTATGGACTGTAATTTCTGGACAAGAATGGCTAACAATTCTGTTCAGAACCAACACATTCAAGGAAATTATAGGACAATATTTTCTCCCTTAATTGGGTTAACTTCACTTTCTCTGTCAATGGAATTTGTAATGTTGGAGGCAGAGTAAGAGCAGTCAGTCAATTATTTGCAGAGTGTGCAATACTATACATAGAAGTGAAAATGGAGATAGAATGACATTTTCTTCTAAATTTTCTGATAAAAGCTCTAACCAAGGGCATTTTTAATGGTATTTAACCGAGCTTATTTTAAGTCATTTGGGTTATTTTGCCTCCATCATATGTTCCATTGAACTCTACAATATAAAGGTAACACAATAAGAAGATAATAAATCATCACCTAGTTAGGCTGGATTCTTGATTTATTGTTTTTATTATTTTTTTTATTTTTGACACAGTTTATTTCACATAAAACAATTCCAACTTTTGGTCAGATGATACTTATTTTAAAGCATTTACAATATAGACCACAAACTAATTTTTTAAAATATTAATCAGCAGAGACACAAATAATTAATTTCATAAGCTAATTGTCTTCACACTATTATTAAGAATTAAAGGACTCTAACTTATTGTTGTTGGTCTAAAGTCCTACACCTCATAGCTTAATTTTAGAATTAACCCCGGATGTCCCCATAGCAACAATCTATAATTTAATAGATCTGGTAGTAAGCTTCCAAATCTTTTGAGTATAGGAAATTGCCAGTAAGAATATCGACATTGCAGGGAAACAATATCTCCACAACTTCATATCAATTCCAGAAAGAGTAGATTGTCAACTGTATTCAGTCAGGCTTAAAGTCTGCCAGCTGTCAGTGGGGAGTTAGGAGAATCCTATCTCAGCCCAGGCTGAACCGCCACTCTTCCACCCTTCCCCTGAGATCATCTTTTGCAGTTCATACCAGCATCTCATAGGCTTACTGGCATCATGGATTGGAGGCTCAGACCACCTTTCTTGCTATCCATACCTGGAGTTAGACTCAGAAGAACAGTCAGTTAATAGTCCCATGGCATCTTAAAATAGCAAGTTCCAATAAGCAGGTTTCAGATATGATTGTAATTTCACATTGGCTAAGGAACATCTTTTGAAACAAGTCTTAAGTGGCTTACATGCCTTTCCATGCATGTTCTAGTTCCTCATTAATAACAATCATAAAATCAGGTTTACCATTAAAACCTTAACTTTTCCATCAATGCCAAATTTTACCCGAGGTTATCTTCCTCTAAGAAACTAGACTAAAATTCTATTCCCCAAACTAAAGATGTCTCTGATTTAGTCTCAGTAATTAATTCAATTGTTTTAATACTAATTGCTTTTACATCACTTTGTAACATGTCCAATTTTTCTCCCTGCCTCTCCCTTCCCCCTCTCCCCTAATACCTTGCATTCTGATTACCCCTTCCCTAAATGTACCATCCCTTTTATCACATCCCACACTTCCCTTATCCTCATCTTCTCTCTTTTCTTGTAGGGCAGAATAAATTTCTATACCCCATTACCTGTGTTTCTTATTTCTTGGTTATATGCAATAATAATTCTCAACATTCTTTTCTAACATTTTGAATTCCAATTTTTCTACTTTCCTCCCTCCCCATCCATCCCCACTGAGAAGGCAGACAATTCAATACAAACTAAATATGTGTTGTTTTGCAAAAGGCTTCCAAAAGTCCAAAAGACTTCTATAATAATCATGCTGTGTAATATATTGCTCTCTCTCCCCCTCTATCCCCCCTTATTTTTTTATTCCTTCTTTTAATCTTGTCCCTTCGCAAAAGTGTTTATTTCTAGTTATTCCCTTTTCCCATTTGCCCTCCCTTCTATCATTTCCCTCACCCCACTTGTCCCCTCCTCCCCTACTTTCCTGTAGTATAAGATAGATTTCTTATCAAATTTAGTGACCAGGTTCTTCCCTCCTTAAGCCATATGTGGAGAGAGTCGCTTCACTTTTCCCCTCTCCCTTTCTCTCTTTTCTCCTCCATTAAACAAGATTTTTCATATCTCTTTTATGAGTTATAGTCTGCCACATTCCATTTCTCCCTTTCTCTTCCCAGTATTTTCCTCCTTAATTTGTAGGGTTTTTTTGTGGATATCATCTCTTCTGATTCAACACAGCCTATATGCTCTATTTATGTGTGTATGTGTGCGTGTGTATGTGTATGTGTGGTGTATGTATTTATGTACATACAATCCCTCCACCTACCCAAATACTGAAAAAAGGCTCAAGAGTTAAAAATATTATCTTTCCATGTAGGAATGTAAACAGTTCAGCTTTAGAAAGTCTTTTACAATTTCTCTTTTCTGTTTATTTTTTCATGCCTCTGTTAATTCTTGTGTTCAAAAGTCAAATTTTCTCTTCAGTTCTGATCTTTTCCTCATGTGCTTCAAAGTCCTGTCTATCACTGAATGACCATTTATTCCCTTGAAGTATTATACTCAGTTTTTCTGGGGAGATGACTCTTGGTTTTCATCCCCATTCCTTTGACTTCTAGAATATCCTATTCCAAGCCCTTCAATACCTTGACGTTTAAGCTGCCAGATCCTGTGTTATTCTGATTTATTTCCACCATACTCAAATTGTTTCTTTCTAGCTGCTTGCAGTATTTTCTCCTTCACTTAGAAACTGAAATTTGGCACAATATTCCTAGGAGTTTCTTTTTTCAGGTCTCTTTCAGGACGTGAATATTTATTTGGCCCTCTGTTTCAAGAATATCATGACAGTTTTCCTTGATAATTTCATGGAAGATAATGTATAGGCCTGTTTTTGATCATGGCTTTCAGGTAGTCCCATAATTTTAAATTGTTTCTCCTGGATCTATTTTCCAGGTCAGTTGTTTTAGTAATGAGATGTTTCACATTGTCTTCTATATTTTCAAACTTTTGGTTTTGTTTTTGAACTGCTTGGTTTATCTCATAGTAATTCATTTCCCTGCACTCAATTCTCTCTTTCAACGAACTATTTTGTTCAGTGAGCTTTTGAACCTTATCTGCCATTTGGCTAATTCTGCTTTTTAAAGTCTCCTTCTATTTTTTGGCTTTTTGGACCTCTTTTTCCAACTGAGTTAGCCTCTTTTTAAAGGTGTTAGTTTCCTTGGCATTGTTTTGGTTCTCCTTTAGCAAACTGCTGACTCACTTTTCAAGCTTTTCTACTGCCTGAGCCCAATTTAGGTTCAATTTGCAGGCAGGGGCCTTGACTTTCTGTGACAGTATTCCTTGTTCTTCCTCATCTGAAAGGATAGGAGGAGACACTTGGTCACCAAGAAAGTAACATTCTATGGTCTTATATTTTTCCCCTTTTGGGGGCATTTTCCCAGTCAGTTACTTGACTTCTGAATGCTTTGTCAAGAGGATGGCCCTATTGGTCCTCCTCTCCCTGGTATCATGTTCAGGGCTGAGATTCAACTCACCTTCTTGATTTCCTGGGGCTTTGGGTTCGTGTGGGGCCATCACTCAAGGCTGAGATTTAGATCAGCTGCTCCCTACCTGCAGAGATTTTAAACTGAGCTGCTTGGACAATGGACCCAAATTGCTTCCCAGACACTGTAGCTGCCTGTAATCTGCTTCCACAGCCTCTGACCTTGCCTGGACTACTGCTGGAGGAACCTAGGTCCCCCTTGCCCAGCTAGGAAAGCCTTCCCACACTGACCTTTGCTTTCTTTGTCATTTGTGGGTTGAGATATCTGAGACCCTCTCTACTGGGAATTCTGCCCCTGGAGATCTGTTCAAGTCCTTTTCTTCCCAGTGCTGCATGCCCAGGGCTGGGATTTGCTCCACTCAGTGTCCCATGAGATTGACCTTTCCTGTTGGCCTTCCAGGTTTCATTTGGCTGGAAATCTCTTTCACTCTGTTGTTCTGTGGCTTCTGCTGCTTTACAATTTGTTGAAAGTCAATTTTTACAAGTATTTTGTGGGCTGTGGGGGAAGCACTAGAGTATATGCATCTTTCTACTCTGCCATCTTGGCTACACCCCCTGTTGCTTTAATTTATGAGAAAATGCATACCTTTTTGATGTCTTTGTTACAATTCACAATCATAGTTCAGAGCTGTAATAAAATCTTTTCTTTCCCCCTTTTGAAAGTTGTTTATATGGAGTTGCATGGAATGCTTACCATCCTTGGGAAGATTGAGACCTCTGGATCACTGTAGCTTGAAAGTTTTGAGTTTCAGCATACAAAGCATGTAGATTGTTGACACTACCATTAACAATAATATGGTGAACCTATCAGGAGTGGGGATCCATCAGGTTGCCTAAGGATGGGGGAGCAGAATAGATTATATAGGAAATGAAGCAGATAAAAGCTCTCCTGACATTCAAAGTGCGATTGGGTAGCACTTGTACTTAAATCTAGGATGAAGGTGAGAGATGAAAGAAAGGAAGAAAGAGAGAGACAGAAAGAGAGAAAAAAGAAAGAAATTAAATGGAAAGGAATGAAAACATTTGTTCATTTAATTACAGATAAATTTTAGAAAATACAACAAATCTATTCCCCTCAACCAAGCAGGATTGCCTCTTTAAATATATATATATATATATATATATATATATATACGTATGTATATATATGTATCTATATACGTATATATATGTATATATATATTCTTATTGTGAAAATTCTCCAGGCATGAGTATCACCACTTCAGTGTATCTCCTGCTGTTCTGAAGCTACTAGAATTAATAATTTCATTCCTCTATCTAAAGGTAATGTTTTTCAGTACACCAGGAACTGACTTCTTTCCTGCTGTATGATTGAGGAGACAAAAAATTAGCAGTTATTGTGCTAGGGGACTAGAACCCAGTGTGTTCCCATTTCACTACCAGAGTTCCCTCCTTCCCTCAAATGTAAATATTTAGCCTTTTTTAACCTAGAGTTCACTTAACTGTAAAATAGCTTGTTTCTTTTTTGCTTTTTCTAAAAAAATAATTGCTTTAGTCTACAAACTGAAATTACCCAGTTGTCAGTGAGATGTTTGGAGTTACTTTTTAAACATTGTTTCCAATACCAACCTCTCATAATGTTTTGCCCCAAAATTAATATTAGAAGAAGGTTAAATCTGAAGGAAATTCAGGAAACATGTAATACAACTCTTTAATTTTAGACAGAAGTAAATGATTCTCAAAGAGGGCGTCAGTTGTTCTAAGTCAATTAGACACCCAAGGACACAATGAGGAGTAAAATCCCAGAACCCAGACTCTTAATTTAATGCCTTTTCCACTAAAGTCTACTCACAACTAATTCAAGATTATATACAAGAATGTTTTATTTTTCCCTTTAATACATTAGTTAAATATGTTTTATTAAAATTCAGTTTACCCTTCATGAGTTTATAACCACTAGGCAAGCTGTGATTATTATGAGTCTGTGGAAAAGGGAAGTCTATTCATATAACCCCCCAACCAGGCAAAAAACAAAGATATCCTGAAAGATAGTAGGAAAAATATATTTCTAGGCTTGTAGGAAGTGTTAAATAAAACAAAACAATAGCTAACTTTTGCATAATGGAAAGCAGTTTGCATATTATTTCATTTGATCCTCACACTTCAGTGCACTGGGTGAAATTATTATTCCTGTTTTGTTGATGACTAAATTGAGACAGAACATACACCTCCTTCCCCCTTTGTAAAAGTTGGAAACAATGAAGAATAATGTATTGTATTTTATTGGTTTCATTTGTTGAAATGCCTTGTCTTTTTAAAAATTCTTTGTTAAAAGACATAACTCTTTAGGGGAAGGAAGGAAATTGATGCATTAAGAAATAAGGATGACATAAAAGTGAAGTGTGTAGATTTTTCAACTTGCGTATTTTTGTGTGTATGTTTTTGTATGTACATGACAGAAAGAGAGAGAGAGAGACAGAGAGAGAGAGAGAGACAGAGAGAGAGAGAGAGAGAGAGTATCTTTACTACATTTTTTTCTATTCTCTCCATATAGACATAATGGGCACATAAAAATATTTGATGACTTAAATGGGAAGGGATCCCAAAATAGAGACACAAGTCAAAGCAGGGAAATAAAAAAAATTCATAATAAAATCTAGGGAACTTTCAACTCACCATCATAAACCTCATATCTTTGACTCTAGGTTTCCTTGACCCAACCAGAGAATCAAGGGGATTAATGAAAAGAAATGCAAGGAAAGGCTGTTTAGCCATACTAGACCTTAAATTTTAGTAGAAAGCAAAAAAATGGCCAAATTAAAAAAGGGATACAAAAGCTCAAAGAATATAGTTCCTTAAAATTAGAATTAGGCACATGGAAGCTAATTAATCCATTCGACATTAGAAAACAAAGTCAAAGAAAATAAAAGGAAGAAAACATGAAAGACCTCACTGGAAATATAATTGACTTGGAATTTGGTTGAGTAGAGATAAATAAAAAACTATTGGAATACCTGAAAACTGTGCTAAAAAAAGAATAAACATCATATTTCAAGAAAATATCAAAGAAAACAGTCCCGATATACTAGAATCAAAGGGTAAACTAGAAATTGAAAAAAATATCCACCAATCACCTCCTATAAAAAAAATCTCAAAATGAAAACTCCCAGAAATATTACAGTCAAATTCCAGAGCTACAAGATCAAGGAGAAAATACTACCCATAGTCAGAGAGAAACAATTTAAATAACATGAAAATGCTTTCCAGATCACAAAAGAACTATGAGCTTCCATGTTAAAGAGGTGAAGGGCTTGGAATATGATATTACTGTAGGCAGAAGAGCTTAGATTACAATTAAGAATACATAATTCAGCAAAACTGAGTATAATTCTTCAGGGGAAAGGGATATTTAATGAAATAGAGGACCTTCCAGCATTCCTGTTTAAAAGAGAAGAAGAATAGAAAGTTTGGCTTTCAAATATAAGACTGAAGAAAATTATGAAAGATACACAAGGATTGTAAGTGATTAAATAAAGTTAAACTGTTTATCATACTGTATGGGATGGTGATGCATATAACTCCTAAGTTCTTTATCTTTATAGGAGAGTTGAAAACAGTTTATATAGATAGACAGCATAACTATGAATTGAACATGATGGGATGATTTGAAAAAATAAAAAATTGAAAAGACGGATGAACTGACTGAAGGGGAAAGGGAAGAAAGAATGAGAAAAATATCTCATATTAAAGAGGTGCATTTGAAAGAGTTTCTAAACTGGAGGGGAAATGGAGGAGGGTCTGGAGGGTAATGCTTCCACATTTCATCAAAATTGACTCAATGATGAAGCCTCATACATAGTTAGTTGGGGGTGGGGTGGGGCTGAAAGAAGGGGTATAATGAAGGCAGTGCTTATAAACATGAGATGAGAGAGAGGGAGAGAAAGATGAGAGAGAGGGAGAGAGAGAGGGAGAGAGAGAGAGAGAGAGAGAGAGAGAGAGAATGAGAGAATCAGGGAAAAATCGGATGGAGGAAAATATACAGTAAGTTATCATAACTCAATGTGAATGAGATGAACTACTCACCCATAAAATGGAAGCACATAATAGAATGGATCAAAAATAAGAATCCAACAATGTGTTGTTTATAAGAAACACACTTGAAATAGAGAAAAGACAGAATAAAAATAAGAAGCTAGTTTCTGCAGAGGTTACAAAAGAACCTCAGGGACAGCTCATGATCTCAGACAAAGCAAAAATAAATGTAATTAAAAGCAATAAAAAGGAAAATAAATTATACTAAAGGGTATCATAGGCAAGGAGGAAAGTAAGGTGACTCATTAGATAGAAAGCTGGGCCTGGAATCAGGAGGACCTCATTTTAAATACAACTTCAGACAGTTACTCACTGATTGACCATGGACAAATAATCTGACTTTTGTTTACCTTAATCCACTAGAAAAAGCAATGGCAAATCACTCTAGCATCTTTGCCAAGAAAATTTCATGAATATTATTGGTGTCCATGGGGACTTGAAAATATGGCTAAGAAATTGAACAATGTAAGCAACCATAGGCAATGAATAAATATTAATACAAAACATATATGTACTAAATGTCATAGCATTCATATTGTTAAAGGAGAATTTAAATGAGTTATGAGAGGAAATAAGCAATTAAACTATACTATTTGTTGAACTCAACTTTTCTCTCTCATAGCAGGATAACTCTAACCACAAAATAATAACAAAAAAAATTGAAGAGATGAATAGGATTATAGAAAAGTTAGATATGATAGTCCTCTAGAGAAAACTGAATGGGAATAGAAGGACTTTTTTCTCAGATACTGAGGGGTACTTCAAAAAATTGATCATCTATCAGGGCATAAAATTTCACAAGCAAATGCAGAAAAACAGACACATTAGCTTCATCCTTATAGGCATAATATAGTAAATATTTCACTTAGAAAATGACTATGGAAACATAGACTTAAAATTAATTGGAAACTAAATAGTCAAAACCTAAAAAATGAGTGAATCAAAGAACAAATAACAGAAACAATAAATTTCAGTACACAGAATGACAACAATGAGAAAATATACCAAAATTTATGGGATGTATACAAGCAGTATTTATGGAAACTGTATATGTTTCAACATGTACATTAATAAAATAAAGAGCAGATCAATGAATTGGCCAGGCAACTTAAAAAATTGGAAAAAGAACAAATTAAAAATCACTAATTAAACACCAATTTGGAAATCTTTAAAAATCAGAGGAAAGATGAATAAAATGGAAACTGAAACAAACAAATAAGCATTGAACTAATAAATAATAGCAGTAGCTGGTTTTATGAGGAGAAGAGATAATTAATTTGATTTAAAAAAATAAGAACAACAAATTACCAATATGAAACAAATAAAAAGGTGAATTCATCATCAATGAAGAAGAAATTAAATTGAGAAGTAGTAGGTGTTTTGTTCAATTATATGTTAATAAATCTATCAACCTAAGTGAAATGGGTGAATATCTTCAAAAAATATTAATTCTCCAGATTAACAGAAGTGACAATAGAGTACTCAAATAACCGTGTTTTAGAAAAAAGAAATTAAACAAACCAATAGTGAATTCCCTAAGAAAAAGCCTCCAGGGTCAGATAGATTGACAAAGGAATTCTACCAGTAATTTAAAAAATGATTCCAATACTATATATATACTGTTTGGGAAAAGGGAAAAGGAGTCCTAAAAAATTCCTCTTCCAACACTAATATAATAATGCTACCTAAAGCAGGAAGACTAAAAGAGTGGAAAAACAAATCTGTGCAACAGCTACCATAATGGATATTGATACAAAAATTTTAATACAATACTAGCAAGGAGATTACAATAACATATCAAAAGACTATGCATTATGACCAGTTGAAATTTATTAGGAAAACTCTCTTCATAATGGGTAACATAAGTAAGGAATCAAATCAAATATAATGTGATTGTTTCAATAGATGCAGAAAATGGTTTTGATAAATTGCAAAATTAATTACTATTAAAAAGATTAGAAAACAGAGACAAATTGAATTTTCTTTACAATGATGAGTAGTTATCTACATAAAACCAAGAATAAGATCTATATCTAATGGAGATAAACTTGCAGGCTTCCCAGTAAGATCAAGGGTGAAGCAATGATCCTCCTTGTCACCATTATTATTCAACAGCATTCAGATAGAACACTAAGCATTGCCATATTTCTTATAAGATGAAGAATAAATTGAAAGAATGAGAATAAGTAACGAGAATCAAAATTATCATTATTTTCAGACAATATGATTGCATACTTGTAGCCTCCTAAATAATAAACCAATAACCTGCTTGAAATAATTAATGATGTCAACAAAGTTGCAGGGTATAAAATATTCCTACATAAAATATCAGAATTTCTATATGTTATCAAAAAAACCCAGAAGGAAGAGGCAGAAAGAGAAATTCAGTTTAAAGTAACTGTGGAAATATTAAAATATTTGGGAGTCTGCATATAAGACAAATCTAGGGATATTATTTTTAAATTGCAAAACACTTTTCACATAACAAAAAGACAGATTTAAACAATCAGAGAAATACTAATTGCTCATGGGCAGGTCAAGCCAAAATAATATAAATTATGATTCTATTAAAATTATTTAGCATATTCAGTGTCATACCAATTAGACTGCTAAATAATTATTTTATAGAACTTGAAAAATTATAGCAAAATTCATTTAGAAAAATATCAATAGAAGTAAGGGAAAGAAGGTGGCCTGGCAATACCAGATTTCAAACTGTATTCCAAAGCAGTAATCATGAAAACAATCTGGTACAGGTTGAAAAATAGTGTAAGATCAGTGGAATAGTGAGGCAATAAGATGCAGTAGTAAATTACTATAATAATTTATTTTTTGATAAACATATAGATCTGAGATTTAGGAACAATGTAACTCATTATTTGACAAAAATTAATGAGAAAACTGGAAAATAGTTTGGCAGAAACTAGACATAGACTAACATCTCACAACATATACTAAAATAAGTTCAAAATGAGCACAGAATTTAGGCATGAAGGATAGTATCATAGGTAAATTAGGGGAGCATGAAAATTTTACCTGTCAGTTTGATAAAAAAGGGAAGAATGTATGACCAAATGGGAGACAGAGCACTGCAGGATGTAAAATGGATAATTTTGAATAAATCAAATTATTGTGTTGGTATAAACAAAACCAATGCAGCCAAGATGAGAAGGAAAAGAGTAAACTTGACAAAGGCATTTTCAGCAAGTTTCTGTGATAAAGACCTCATTTTTCAAATTTATAGAGAAATGAATCAAATTTTTAAGTGTATGAGTCATTCCCCATTTGAGATGTGATTAGATTATATGAAGAGGTCATTTGTAGAAGACGGAAAGAGCTATTGAGAGTCATATAAATATGTATTTATCACTATTGAGTTGTGAACTGCAAATTAAAACAAGATTGAATAACCAACTCACACTTATCACATTGATCAATATAACAAAAAAGGAAAAAAAAGATAGTTGGTGAAAGAAAGTGAGAAAATTGGGACACTCATTCAGTGTTTGTGAAATTGCAAACTGATTCAACCATTAGGGAAAGAAGTTTTGAACTGTGCCCGATAGGCTATAAAACTGTGCATTCCCTTTGACCTAGTGATACCATTAATAGGTCTGTATCCCAAGCATATCAAAGAAAAAAGAAAAAAAGTATGATGACCTATATATACAAAAAGTATTTATAGAAGTTTTTGTTTGTGGTAGCAAAAATTGGAAATTTAGGGGAAGCTCATAAATTGGAGTGTAGCTGAATACATTATGCATAATTGTGAGGTAATACCATTGTGTTGTTAGAAATGAAAAGCTGGCTGCTTTCAGAAAAATGTGGGAAGACTTACATGAGCTGATACAAAGTGAAGCAAGCAGAACCAGGAAAACAGTGTACACTGTAATAGCAACAGAGTATGACAAAATACTATGAATGATTTACTTATTCTTAGCAATACAATGATTGAGAAAAATTATGAAGGACTTACAATAAAAAGTGCTATCCACCTACAAAGAGAGAACTAATGGAACATGAATGCCAATTCAAACATATTTTTTTTTTAATTTTCTTTATTTTTCTTGTTCTCTTTTGCATCATGGTTAACATGGAAATATATTTTACATGATTGCACATGTAAAATTGATATCACATTTCTTTCCTTCATGATGTTTGGGGTAGGTATGAAAAGGAGAGAATTCAAACTCAAAATTTATTTAAAAATTAATGTTGAAAAATAATAAATTGAAAAATCCTACTTATCTAGAGATCCCATGGCATGTCCATCACCTAATATTAATATTTTCTTTTAAATTATGTAAATAATAATAAATTACTTTCTATACCCTATTACTCTTTACAAGTGATTTTCTCACAGTATGTGAGATATTCACTAGAGGCCAAGATCATATATATTATTTCTATGAAAAGATAAATATTAATATTATCTTTGATTTCTACTCTCTTGATTTTACAATGTAATTGATTTTGTGCTATATTTTATTTTCATAATTGACTTAGCATGTGTCTGAACTCACCTTGCTGAAAAATGGAGTTTTCCTTTCCAGTTGGTTTGAATGTGTGGTTGAAGGGGAATATTGTTATTTTTTTATACACTTATCCCCTGGAACATCTGCATGTTTTCTGTAAGCCCCAACCAGTTTAACTTGCTGCCATCCCCCAAAAGACATATAATCTGTCCTTGCCTGTCCTTGTACAATTGGGAGGTGTCATGCCCACCCCTGGAATAGCAAACTTGGTAGTACTGGTCCCCTAGAAAAGACCACAAGAGATGAATGACTCCCATAAAACAATATTCCTTAATTGGCACAGGGGACATGACTTACCTTAATGCCAACATGTTTTTCCAGATTTAAGTAACTATAATGTTTCAAAAGTACCCAGACTTCACTTTTTCCTCCATGTCAATTAAGATGGTCCCCCCTTCTCATTGAAATTACTGGACTTCCTGAGATGACTAGGATGACCTGCTTTGTTAACAGTTATATACATCACTTTTAATAAACTGATAATGTGCAAAATGGTACCTCAGTTTACCTTTATTAAATTTACTCATGACAGCTCTATTTTAAAGATGAGGAAACTCATTCTCAGAGAAGTTCAGCGGATTACCTAGGTTCATATAAGTAGTGAATACCTGATTTGAATTCTCCTCTTAGTTTAGTAAAGTTCACAACAAATTTCTTCTGGTTTGTCAGTCCTGATTTTTTTTATTCCTAGGATTGTAAAAAAATGGAGAAAGAATTCAGAATGTACATACCACTTAAGATCACTAAGACTTACCCCCTTTCTTTTGCTTACTCCATCAATAGTAGGTCACAGAAAAACAAAATTTAAGAGTTATCTGTACTAATTCAGTAAAACTGCTATTGATTTTTTCCTGTTATTAGAAATAAATGGGAAGTATTTAATAGGAAAAATGTAACAAATGTATATGATATAATTTTTGTTTTTCCTACTGAATTGCTATTGTCATGAAATAAAATTATTAAATATTATGTAAAGATACTTGTTAAATTGATATTAAATTTACAATTAAATTAAATGTATGAAAAATTACAAAAATGCCGAAAAATATTATAGAAATCATAAAAATTGCAGGTATAATGCTTTTGCCATAAGCTTACATAATACAAATGATCTGAGTAACATGGCAGATCAGGGATTTTCTCACGCATTCTCATGGTTCATAATTTTCACTTAGAAATCCTGAGAACATGCTAAATAAAACCACCTTCACTGTTAGGGTTAATTGACAAAAAAAGACCTTTGCAATGAAAATAACAGATCTTAATCTGGAAAATGACTGAGGACATTTCATTCCAACTCTTTCTTTCCACAGATTTTAGAAAACTGAGATTTCTACGGAAAAAGTGATTTGCTCACAGGTCATAGAGGGCATGTCAGAGGTGAGATTTACATCCTGGTTCTCTTAGTTCTGTATTACTACTTTTTCTGCTACATCAATCTGCCTTTGTATAATATGCTTACATCACTCCCCTCAAAGTTACTCTTTGGTATAGGAGGGTTCCTCCAGCAGAGGTTTCCTTCAAAATCTTGTCCCACTCTTCTAGTCAATAAAGAGGACAGAAAGGTGGGAGGAGTGAGGAGGGACATTCTCTCTCCTCTGACTGTTGTGATTTGTCTCATAACACTTCCAGCTATGTGACAGTTCCATTTAGTCCATTTGTTTCTCAGGAAGAGGTAAATTTGAATCTCAAATATGTTCCGGTCTCTATCATTTTCACTTGCAAAATGAGAGACAAATCACCCAATCTTCTTTCTCAGTCCAAGTTGCCACCATTATGCCCTTTTCAGATCCTTGTCTCTTCTTCCTTCTAATCACTAGCTCCAGCAGCTCAATTCTTTATATGTGCATACACTTTGATGTATGGATAATTGATAGTCTTTTCTTTTTTTTTATTTTTATTTATTTTTTTTCTATTTTTTTTTTAAATTTATTTAACTTTTTACATTCATTTTCACAAGATTTTGGGTTCCAAAATTTCCTCCCCATTTGTCCCCTCCCCCCTCCCCAATACACTGGACATTCTAATTACCCATATCA
>CM053774.1:69649523-69676582 GCA_028658325.1 Potorous gilbertii | reverse complement strand
GAACTAGGTCTAACACCAAGAATCACCTACCCAGCAAAACTGAGTATAATACTTCAGGGGAAAATATGGTCTTTCAATTAAATTGAGGACTTTCAAGCATTCTTGATGAAAAGACCAGAGCTGAAAAGAAAATTTGACTTTCCAACACAGGAATGAAAACAAGCATGAAAAAATAAACAGCAAGAAGTCACAAGGGACTTACCAAAGTTGAACTGTTTACATTCCTATGTGGAAAGACAATATTTGTAACTCCTGAAATTTTTCAGTATCTGAGTAGCTGGTGGTATTACACACACACATACACACACATGTACAGGCATGCATGCACACACACACATACGTACATGCACTCACACATAGAGACAGAGAGCACAGAGTGAATTGAATAGGATGGGATCATATCTTAAAAGAAATCAAGGTAAAGGGTGAGAGAAATGTAGTGGGAGGAGAAAGTGTGAAATGGAATGGGGTAAATTAGCTCTCATAGAAGAGGCAAGCAGGAGATTTCTTAGTGGAGGGAAAAAGAGAAGAGCTGAGAAAAAAATAACATGAAGGATAGGATGGAGGGAAATATAGTTAGTCTTACACAGCACGACTATTATGGAAGTCACTTGCAAAACTACACAGATATGTCCTATATTGAATTGCCTGCTTCCCAAAGGGAATGGGTGGGGAGGGGGGATAGGGAGAAGTTGGAACTCAAAGTTTTAGGAACAACTGTTGAGTATTGTTCTTGCTACTAGGAAATAAGAAATACAGGCAATGGGGAGTAGGAAGTTCTTCGGCCCTATAGGACAAAAGAGAAGATGGGGTAAGGGAAGGGAGGGATGAAAGAAGAGAAAGCAGATTGGTGATATTGGTAATTAGAATGCTCAGTATATTGGGGAGAGGGAGGCGACAAATGGGGAGAGAATTTTGGAACCCAAAATCTTGTGAAAATGAATGTAAAAAGTTAAATAAATAAATTTATTATAAAAATACAACAATCCATGACATCTCTGAAGGACTTAGGATGAAAAATGCTATCCAACCCCAGAGAAAGAACTGATAGTTTCTGAATACAGATGCAAGCAACTTTTTGTTTTGTTTTGTTTTGTTTTGTTTTTCACTGTATTTTTCTTGATTCTTTTAATCTATACTTTCTTTCACAATGTCATTATGATGGATATATTTTGCATAACTACACACAAATATCCCATGTGACATTGCTTGTCTTCAAAATGAGAGGGGTGGAGAAGGAGGAATAAAGAAAATCTGGAACTCAAAGTTTTAAAAACAAATGTAAAAAAATGGTTGTTTACATGTAATTGGGGAAAATTCAATACCAAATACATTGAAAAAAGAACATAAAATATACATTTTTAAAGGAAAATTGAGCTGATTTGAAAAACAAAATCAAAAATACAAAAATGTAATAAGAGTTCAAATGAATAATGTGCTTCAACGTTTTCAAAGCACCTTGTTCACAATGGATCTTTGTGGTCATTAGTGTTATAATCTGTATTTTACAAATATAGTAAATTTTACAAATAATAAAATGAGCCGCAGAAAACTTATGTGGTCATACCTAAGCTGCCTAGCTTGTAAATGGATACAACTTAGATATCTAGTCTCTTGCTCCTCTCTGAAGTGATATAATATAAGGATGATGACACTTGAAAAATCATAAGAAATTTCAAGCACTGAACAAACCGTAACAAACACAAAAAGATGGAAAAAAAATTATTTTCCATGTTTGAATAGACTGCTATAGAAATTGGATTTTATAGGTATATTCATTGGAATGATTATTTTAAATTATGAAATACAGTCTTTTCTTTTTCAAATATAGATAGAATTTCCCACAGAAAGAAGAGATTCTAAGCTGACTCCCAATGTTGGTAATATTTTTTTGAATTTGAACTGTGGAACACCCTGAATTTCAGGGTCAAATGTATTGGCAATTAAGAAGGTGAAGAAAGGTGTTAATATGCGTATGCGTGTGTGTGTGTGTGTGTGTGTGTGTGTACATGTGCATGTGTATGATACCCATATGATTTCTGTAGAAGTATGTCACAAACCCCAAGGAAAGATATAATCTGAAAAGGAGCTGGATGTTTCATTTTGCCTGAAAGATGAATAATAGACATTGGACCATTGAAACTGAACATTGAATCTCTACAGTATATTATTAACGAAATATTTAAAGATTAGAATAACATATCTAGGGTGTTCCATATTTGATTTTTGGAAGACATATGGCAGGACCTGAACAAGACTTGTATTGGATGAAAATTCATGAATGTATGTCTTGCAACAGACACCTGTTGACGGAATATAGAACTCACATGGATGTTATCAGTGAGTATATCAAATATATTAATGAAAGACCAATATATCTATATATGGAACACTCATAAGACTATCATAAAGCTGTAAAAATTGTAACTTGAATAACAACTATAGATTAATTTGGGAAAATATTATTTTCAATAACTGCATTTTTAAGTGACAAAACAAAACAAATAATTGCAAACAATTACATTATCAAAAGAAACAACAATTGTGTGGAAACTACAAACATGACTTCTTGAATAATTCTGGGTGTCCTCAATTTTAAGAATCAATCATTTTGTCAATAAGAGTACTCTCTCATTGACAGAGATCCTAGCACTCTTATGATTTATTGGTCAGTCAGTAAACCTTTATGAAGTGCCTACTATGTGCCAGACGCGATAAAGTCTGGGAATACAAAAAGAGGCAAATAAGTAGTAGATGGTCTGTAAGATTAAAAGATTAAGTACCTTGTAGATAAACTGGGAATAACCCTCCTAAACATTCGGAAGGTTATTTTTCAGACAATAGATCTAAGTCCTTCCGTAATAAAATTACAGAAGCATTTTCAGTATGGTGGAAACAGCTTGAACAAAGACTTCAAGAACTCATGGCTTTCATTCTATTATGATAAAGCATTATAGGTGGGTTTTAGTAGGAGAATGTCTATGCTAAAGAACAAATTATATGAAGAAAAACATTAAAAAATGACAAGATAAACATAATATATATATTATACTAAATAACGATAATACAAACACATCATCATTTGTGAAATGCAGCCAAAGCCTTGCTCAGAGGCAAATTCATATCTCTGAATGTTTATGTTAACCAAGTAGAAAAATAGAAAATTAATACTTGGGTTTTACAATTAAATAAACAATGAACAAATAATTTTAGTGACAACAAACACAAAAAGGCAAATTGTTCCATAAGAACAGAAAGGTGAGGATAACAAGATAAATTAATAACATGGAGTGGAATTGCAAAATGAGACAAAACTATTCTTAAAGACTCTTAAAATTAACATGTAGCAGATTTAATTTTCTAAAAAGGTTAAAGGAAAACCAAATAATGTAAATCAGAAATTAGAAAGATGGAATCACAAGATTTGAAAAATAAATCAGGAATGTTGCCAAACACTATGGTGTCTAGTTATATACAAACAAAAATGAGAATTTAAAATAAATGAATATTGGCAAATCATCTTAATTGAAATAAAACAACAAATAGATAAGAGCAATAAACTAATTCTAAACTAAGAAATTAGATATATGTGAAAGTGATTAAACTTCAAAGGAGAAACAATCGCTATGTTATATAAATTGCTTCTAAAAGACACATTTCATCTAATTCTTCATATGAGGCAAATCTGTTATTATTGTGACCTCACAAAGATAAGGCAGTAAAAGAAAACTCTAAGACATTATTAATAATGAAAATTCCTGAAGGGTTAATAAAATAAACTACTGACAAAGTATACAGAATATTTTAATTTATATGATAAAGAATATATCATGGTTTCAAGGATAAACGGATATTAGAAAAACACTCTTGAAAATTTTCCTTGAAAGACGTTGTCTAGCCTCCTTTTTTTGATCATGGTTTTCAAGTAGAAAAATATTTTTAAAATTATCTCTCCTAAATCTATTTTTCAGGTCAGTCCTTTTTTTTAATATAAATTTATTTATTTAACTTTTTACATTCATTTTCACAACATTTTGGGTTCCAAATTTTCTCCCATTTGTCCCCTCCCACACCCCAATACAACAAGCATACCAATTTCCCCTATCACCAACCTGCCCACTCTTCTCTCATCCTTCCCCTCTCTTGTTCCCATCTTCTCTTCTGTCCTGTAGGGCCAGATAACTCTCTATTCCCCATTACCTGTATTTCTTATTTCGTAGTAGCAAGAAAAATACTCAACAGTTGTTCCTAAAACTTTGAGTTCCAACTTCTCCCCATCCCTCACTCCCAACTCATTCCCTTTGGGAAGGCAAGCAATTCAATATAGGTCATATCTGTGTAGTTTTGTAAATGACTTCCATAATAATTGTGTTGTGTAAGACTAACTATATTTCCCTCCATCCTATCCTGCCCCCCATTGTTTCTATTCTCTCTTTTGATCTTGTCCCTCCCCAAGTGTTGACTTCAAATTGCTCCCTCCTCCCACTGCCCTCCATTTCATCATCCCCCCCCCCCACTGCTCATCTCTTTCCCCACTTTCCTGTATTGTAAGATAGGTTTTCATACCAAAATGACTGTGCATTTTATTCCTTCCTTTAGTCGAATGTGATGAGAGTAACTTCATGGTTTTTTATTCTCAGCTCTCCTCTTTTTGCCTCCATTAAAAAGTCTCCTCCTTGCCTCTTCTATGAGAGATAATTTACCCCATTCCATTTCTCCCTGTCTCCTCCCACTACATTTCTCTATTACTGTTTACCTTGATTTCTTTTAAGATATGATCCCATCCTATTCAATTCACTATGTGCTCTCTGTCTCTGTGTGTGAATGCATGTGTGCATGTCTGTGTGCACGCATGCCTGTATGTGTGTGTGCATGTGTGTGTGTAATCCCACCAACTACCTAGATACTGAACAGTTTCAAGAGTTACAAATATTGTCTTTCCATGTAGGAATGTAAACAGTTCAACTTTGGTAAGTCCTTTATGACTTCTATTTGCTGTTTATTTTTTCATGCTTGTTCTCATTCTTGTGTTTGAAAGTCAAATTCTCTTTTCAGCTCTGGTCTTTTCATCAAGAATGCTTGAAAGTCCTCTATTTCATTGAAAGACTATATTTTCCCCTGAAGTATTATGCTCAGTTTTGCTGGGTGGGTGATTCTTGGTTTTAGTCCTATTTCCTTTAACTTCTGGAATATCCTAGTCCATGCCCTTCGATCCCTTAATGTAGAAGCTGCTAGATCTTGTGTTATCCTCATTGTATTTTCACGATACTGGAATTATTTCTTTCTAGCTGCTTGCAATATTTTTTCCTTGACCTGGGAACTCTGGAATTTGGCCACAATGTTCTTAGGAGTTTCTCTTTTTGGATCTCTTTCAGGTGGTGATCGGTAGATTCCTTGAATAGTTATTTTGCCCTCTGGTTCTAGAATATCAGGGGACTTTTCCTTGATAATTTCATGAAAGATGATATCTAGGCTCTTATTTTGATCATAGCTTTCAGGTAGTCCCATAATTTTTAAATTGTCTCTCCTGGATCTATTTTCCATGTCAGTTTTTCCAATAAGATACTTCACATTCTCTTCCATTTTGTCATTATTTTGGTTTTGTTTTGTGATTTCTTGGTTTCTCAGAAAGTCATTAGCCTCTATCTGTTCCATTCTAATTTTGAGAGAACTGTTTCCTTCAGTGAGCTTTTTAACCTCTTTTTTCACTTGGCTAATTCTGTTTTTGAAAGCATTCTTCTCCTCATTGACTTTTTGAACCTCTTTTGCCAATGGAGTTAGCCTATTTTTCAAGGTGTTACTTCCTTCAGCATTTTTTCGGGTCTCCTTTGCAATGTATTGACCTGTTTTTCATGCTTTTCTTGCATCTCTCGCACTTCTTTTCCCAGTTTTTCCTCCACCTGTCTAACTTGATTTTCGAAATCCTTTTTGAGCTCTTCCATATTAATTTCAGATGTTTGGGATACAGAGGCCTTGACTCTTTTGTCTTTACCTGAGGGTATGCATTGTTCTTCCTCATCAGAATGGAAGGGGGGAATCATCTGCTCAACAAGAAAGTAACCTTCTATGGTCTTATTTTTTTTCCTTTTTCGGGCATTTTCCCAACTAGTGACTGCAGAGATATCTTTCCACCCCTGTCTAGATGCGCCCAGCTTGTGGTTGTGGTCTGAGATTCAAATGCTGCTCTCTGCCTCAAGGCTTTCAGTGGCAGATGGGGCTGCTATTCAATGCGTGCTTAAGTTCTGGTGCTCAGGTTGGGGCAGTGCCGCCTCCCAGGCTCAGTTCCCTCCGGGGGTTTATGCAGAGACCTTCAGTAATGGTCCCATGGTCCTGCCTGTACTGGGAGCCTCTGGCTGCCCACTGCTTCTGCTGCTGCCTCCTGAGGGAGCCTGAGTTATGGAGACACCCCACAACCCTCTCAGCCACTCCAGAAGTCTCTCTCACTGACCTGTAATGCCTGTGGGTTGAGGGACTTTCGTGGCCACCAGAGGTTCCGCCCCTGAAGCCTGCTCAGATCTTCTCCTCTCAATGCTGTGTTGCCAGGGAAGGGCTAGGCTCTGCTCCCATCCAGTGCGCAATGCACCTTTGGGATCAGTTTTTCAGGGCTCTCTGGAATGGTAATCTCCTTCACTCTTTTGCTGCATGACTTCCAGTGCTCTAGAATTTGCTGGGAATTCTTTTTACAGGAAATCCGTTGGCTGTGGTTTCGGAGCTAGCATATGTGAATCTTTCTACTCTGCCATCTTGGTTCCTCCCCCCAGTTTTTTTTTTAACACAATATTTCATATTGTCTTCTATTTTTTCATTCTTTTAATTTTTTTAAATAATTTGTTAGTTTCTCATAAAGTCATTAACTTTTATCTGCCCCATTTTAATTTTTAAAGAACATTCTCTTCAGTGACCTTTTGGACCTCCTGTTCCATATAGCCAGTTCTGCTTTCTATGGCAGTCTTCTCCTTATTGGCTTTTTATATCTCAAAAATATATGAATAAGTATAAATATATAAATTATATATATAATATATGGTATATAATATATATCAATACATCTCATGAATGATATGAAAGGAAAGTAATAATATTTATCTAAATAAACTTAAAAGCCTTGAATGAAATCTAGCATCATTTTAAGACCAAAAGTAGAAATAAAAATTATTGCATTGGACTAATGTGTGATTATCCCAATTAATATTCCTTGTAGCTAGCAGTTGCTGTACTCAGAGGCTTTGCCCTTAAAGCTTAATAGGGCTTTAGATAGTCATCTAGCTCAATCTGCTTATTTTGTCATAATAATAACTGACTTTTATATACCATTTTAAAGTTTACCAGTTCCTTGGATACATTACCTTATTTTTTACTCATAATAATTATATGATGCAGAAATTAAAGGTATTATCATTCCCAGTTTTTGATGTGTTCCCTGAAGCTGAAGTAGGTTCAGAGGGATGCTTTTGATAATATCCCTACTAAGTGTCACAGGCAGAATTGTGAAATGAAGTCTTCCATTATAATATACTTTCTTGTCAGATCCAGCAGAGATTCACTTTCAGCTATGGAACTAATAGCAACCTTCATTCAAAAAAGGAAAAGAAAAGGAAAGAAACCTAGCAAAAGTATTTTACCAAACCACAATTGCATCACTGTCAGGCCTTCAGTAATGCTAGAGATTAAAGTGTTAGCACTTACCTTATTGAAATGGAATGAGCTGATGCTAATGCTTCTTTACAGGAATAAGAAAAAATATTGTGACTTGTCACAACAGGATAAATATTGTGACAAGATAAATAATAATACTTATGTGATCCATGCTAGCACTTACACAGAATTTATTTGTAGTTTATACAATTATTAAGTCCTGTTTTCTCTAATTAGTGTCTCTTGACTTCCTTCACTTTATTATTCCTGTTTTTCTGTTCAAAGTCTATATTTATTTCTGAACATTTGCATAAAGACATCTTTCACATGAATTTATTCTGTTTATCATGGTGACATTAAGGACATTGACAATTGTATATTTTTTATTATTGAGCCAAAAGAAAAAAGAATAGTTTTGAAACCCCAAAGAAATTACAGTACATTTGCATTATATTCATTTATTGTAGGTGCTGTTATTGTTTAGATCTCAACTTCCAGAGGTCAATATCTTATTATTTGCAGGGCTTTTTTCCTTAACTCTTTCCTGTCATTATCCCAACATCATGGGAACAGGAACTCCCAGTTTGGGAAATAATTCCAACGATATAGATCAGGAAATTGCCTGTAATCTATAATTTGGAACACTGAAAAGTTGTCCCACAGAAAGTATGTATCAGGGTTAGAAATTGTCCTTAACTCCAAGGTTGGCACTCTCTCCACCATGCCACCTAGACACTCTAATTGGCACCAGCACACAATAACACTGTGGGTAAAGATAAAGATAGGGACTGTACCCATGATTTCATTGTGAAAGGAAACCCCAGACGATATTCCCTATACCAAGGCAGGTTAGAACCTAAAGCATTGAAAGATTAAATGACTTGCTTAGAGTTTGACTGAGAGTATATTTCATAGGCAAAGCTTAAACTCTGGTCTAATTTCAAGGCCATGGTTCTATCACCTGACACCATGCTCACTCTTGAACACAATGAAGGCACTTAGCCAATAATTGTTGATTCATTGTTTGATTTCACTAACTAATTAGCAACATTCTATATAACCAACCTATTGTGTCTCTATTCTTTGAGGCAGGAATCATCATAAGGCAATATTACCTTCCACATAACAGTATATACTTCATTTTACAAGGTCTTCTAATGGGTCACACTGTTCAATTGAAACTTACATTTTGCACGACTGAAAGAAGTTCAACCTGCCTCTTACATTGTTTTCTTTTTCTTTTTCTCAGGAAAGGTCAGCTCATATTGTTGGTGACCTGGCTGGCTCTCAAGCCTGTTATCTTCTGCCTGGGAGAGATTCTTAAACTACCAATGTGAACATTGACTTGGCCACCTTTGTGCTTGACAGAATTTGGTATGGTGGCATCAGAAGCAGTTTATTTATATTCTGTGCATGGCAGTTGATATTGCTTTTCTAGTGCAGCTGGACTAAACAGTTTATCAAACATCAGGTTTGAACTATATTAATAAGACCTGTCTGTGTCTGCTTTTCTGATAACTGTCAATAGCCTGATCTTTGAAAATATAATCTTGCAAAAATGGCCATAAAAAAAGGTAACTTCCAATTTCTTCTGGGTCCAATTTATTTCATGAAATGTAAAATAAAACAAACTCCAGCTACCTTACTTAAGAAGGAAAAAAATGGGGGGAGTGAGGTCCAAATCTGCATTTTTCTTAATATAAAATATTTATCTCATTGATCTATGTTATCTTTCCAGGTAAGGGATTGCCATTGCTATCCATGATGATTTGACAATCTCTTGGATATCTGCTTGAGCAAGCTGGAATAGCATAGTATCCTGCTGGGTAACATTTGTAACTCCTGGTACTTTGGTAAAGTTTGAAACACTCTTGGACATTTTTTCCAACCCCACCCACATATCTGGTAAATAAGAAGAGAGCAAGAACAGCTAGTATTGCTGTTATGAAATCTTACTGCAATTTGTTAAATACAACTTCTACCTTTAGTGTTATGTTAACTACTGAGTAACTACTCAATTACACTGACACCAATAAAGTCATTACTTCATCATATTCTTCAGTCTCCCTGAACAAGACAGTTTAGATCATGAATAATGAAAGGTTAAAAAAATTACCCTGTATTACAATAAAAAACATCAGTGAAATAAGAGAAAAACACAGTGTGGTATAGTGGAAAGATCATTGAGAGCCAACATGGCAAAGTGAAAGAAAGCAATGTATCCAAGTACATCTTCACAAACTTCTCCTATTAGATGTAAAAAAGATAGCAAACCAAATCCTGTTGGAGAAATCCAGCAGACAGCACAGGAAATCATTTGTCCACTCAAACAGGCATAGTGAAACAGATGTGGAGGTCGTTTGGCCCTGGAGACAGGGTTTGGAACAGAAATATGCTATGATAATGGCACTCCCATACCCAAGGAGAGGCTGTACACCACAGCAAACGGAGCTAGATCCAAACTGGGCATGGCCAGAGAAGGATGGTTGGTTGTTGTCCTTCATTCTCAAAAAGGATCAAACTGATATCACTATATTAGAGTCAAGGATATGATACATCTAATTGTGGCTGATCAGACCAATAGGACCTCAGAGTACTTTACCAAAAATAGTTCATATGAACATTTGGAGTAGAGATGTTTCTAAATTTGTGACTCTCATGTTTCTTTTAATTTTCTACAATTCTACTTCACTCATAGAGCAAAACATCTTCTTTAATAGAGGCATGCCATGCCATGACAGTTTGACACTGGCTCCCATATCATGCAATTGAATTCAAAATTCTTCAGAGAGACTTTGAGAATGTCCTTGTGTTGCTTTTTTGACCACCATGTAAGAACCTTCCTTAGGTGAGTTCTTCATAAAATAGCTTGTTAGGCAAATTATACATTTGATACTCAAACAACATGCCCCATCCATTAAAGTTGCACTCTCTGTAGCAAAGTTTGAATACTTGGCATTAGCTTGAGGAAAGACCCCAGTATTCAATACCTTATCCAGTCAGATGATCTTCAGAATCTTCCTAAGGCAACTCAAATGGAAGGGATTCCATTTCCTGGCATTGTTTCAGTGTACTGGTTATAAAGGCATGCAATAAAGGGACCAGTACAATGACTCAGAATCTTCCTAAGACAATTCAAATGGAAGGGATTCCATTTCCTGGCATTGTTCTAGTGTACTGGTTATAGAGGCATGCAACGAAGAGGCCAGCACAATGACTCCGTAGATCTTCAATCTGGTAGATAGTCTAATAGTTCTTCCCCATACTTTCCTTTGGAGACTCCCAAATACTGATCTAGCTCTGGCAATGTGTGCATCAGCATCATCATCTATGTGAGTATTCTTAGAAAGTACAATGTCAAGGTAGATGAACTGATGCACACTATTCAAAATTTCTCCATTTGCTGAAACTGATTGTTTCACATATTGATGGTATGGTGCTGGCTGTGGGAAAATCTGTGATTTCTTGGTGTTAAGCATTAGGCCAAAATTAGCATAAGCAACAGAAAATCAATATGCTCCTTTTTGCATATTGATATTGAGGTTCACCAGGTCTTCATAAATTCTTTTCTTTGATCTCGTAAGGGTTTGTCATGGTGAACTCTTACACACTGAGGATAGTGGTATGACACTTCCCTGAAAATCACAATTGCACTGTCTTGAGTCTGGCATTCATTCCTTTTGGTCAGCATACAAGCTTATAGACTAGACTAGTTTTGATTGCAAAACCTGTGCCAGCTTCACAGTGCTCCCCTTCACTGCAGCAGCTCTAACTTCTATAAGCTAGTATTCACTGGCAGTTTTGTTTCTGCTATTCTGGGCTGCTATTCTGATGTTGTTCCTGCTAAATTCTCTCACTACAAGAGCTGTTTTTCTTTCAAGTCTATTGGATTTCATGTTGTCCATAAGTATGCACACATTTCATGTACCAATCATGAATGGAATGATCTTTGCAGTATTTTTTGTACATTTTTTGGTGTGTCTTGACCCTTGTTGGGACCATAATCTGTCATGGTAAGCAGGTCAAGCTTGAGTGAAGCAGTCAATTTTTAGCCCCTTTGTATTCCCTTCCTCACACCAAGGGGTGAGTAATGCTCTCCTTATAAGACTGCTCAGACACCCAAGAGGCAGGTGAATCCCACTGCTGCTTCCAGGGGGAAAATGATCTGGTGGCCTGGGCCATCTG
Organism: Potorous gilbertii; assembly: GCA_028658325.1. Lineage (NCBI taxonomy): Eukaryota > Metazoa > Chordata > Mammalia > Diprotodontia > Potoroidae > Potorous > Potorous gilbertii. The sequence continues at coordinate 69,664,762 of CM053774.1, read as the reverse complement.
TGTAAAGGATTGTAACTATAGCTCCTAGTGTATGCATGCTTGCTGCTCCATTATTTGTTGTCACAGGAATTTAAGCTAAGCTAAAATAGTAAAATTGTAAGGATGATATCTTTTGACTTGCACATAAGTTAGATTTGAGATTGAATTGAACGAAGACATCTGTCTCTCTCTTCCAGAGTCATTGAAGTTCAGCAGCAAGACAAAAGTTAAGACAACTAGTAATGGGACAGGGTGCAATGAATAAACTTGGTGTCTTCAATGTCTAACCAAGCTCCAAACACCCCACAGGGCCTATTTCAGCTGCTTTCGTGACCACTGGAACAAAATTTTCTTGTCCACTCATTATATCAGGAGTATTCACATATCCATACTAACAGGTTAGAGATTCTTCCATTACCTTTCATCTGGTTTGGCATGTCTTGCAAGATGATTTTACTGGGATGTAGCCAGTGAACATCCTACAGCTGCTTGGAGCCACAGGTGGGAGTTAGGTGAATCAGGTGAACACCAAGGTGGAAAGTAGTCCTGATAAAGGGCTTGGAAGCCCTCATATCAGAGGTACTAGTCTTCCTAGCACACTGTGCACTTAAACAGAGAATCCTTGGAAGATGAAGAAAGGAGGAAGTTCAGAAGGCTATAGCAGCAGCAGCAGGGGTGGTAGTGGTGTGGCTCAGACTTCAGGCAGAAAACAGGGTCTGACATTCTATGTCTAACATAGCCTGCAGAGGAATAAACAAGATAGGAATCGCAGGCCAATGGCAAAATAGCAATTCTTCCACAGTGAGTCAACAAAGCTTTTCAGATTATTGGTAGGGGAAGAATCCAGAACCATTCTACTCTTGCTCAAACCAAAACCAGTTCAGAAATCTGCAGAACTCAGACAATGAAGTAGCAATAAGACTTTGCCCTGGAAAAAACCACTTGGGGAGCACTGAAAGCTTTTAGTCCACAGACTGTCCCTGTGATCCTGGAATAACACCAACACTCAGTACCCCGAGAAAGCAGCAACAAGTTCAGCCTAGATGCTTCCTCCTGAAATGCCTAAGAGTTCAATCCTAACACCCAATCCCTAGAAAAATGCACAAATCAATAAACAGCAATAACAACAAAGAATTTCATCTCTATGAGCTATTATGTATCAAGGATGCTCAAGAGACAAAGGAAGTATGACTCCAGAACATCTACAAGCATTATCTGAAAGAAAAACCCAATTTGAGTACAAACTGAGTTAGAATTACTTGAAGATATAAAGCAAGAGTTAAGAAAATAGTTTAAAATGCTTTTTCAATTGCTATTTTCAAAAGCTATTCAATTTATTAGTTGAATGAGGATGCTTAAAGGAAAAAAAATGGAAAAAGAAATGAAAGCTATGAAAGTTCTGGAAAGGGAATTAATAACTTGTTGTAAGTGTTCAAAATCTTGCCCAAGAAACAAACTTTGAAAAAATCAAACAGACCAAACAGATACCAACGAATTATGAAGCAAAAATTAATACAAAAAACAAAGTCAAAAGGCTAAAATTTGGAGAAAAGGTATGTCATAGAAAAAAACTGACCTGGAAAATAAATTAAAGAGAAAAATTCAAGACATTGTACTTCTAGAAAAATATGACCCTCAAGAAGATCCCAGAAATCCTACATCAAGCAGTCTTCAAAGAGAACTGTCCAGACCTCTTTGAATCAGAGGGCATAATATAAGTACATTCCACTGATCACTTCCTGAAAGAAATCCCAAAATAATAACTCCCAGCAACACCATAACCCAAGAACTTCCAGGTCGAAGAAAAAAGTATGGTAAGTTACCAGAAAGAAAGAATCCAACTACCAAGGAGCCATGTTTAAGATCGATTTAATAGCCACAATTATAAAGATGTGTTCAATATGAGATTTCAGAAGTTAAAGAGTTACCTTATAGCTAAAAATAACTTGCCCAACAAAACTTGCCTAGCAAAAGTGCTACAAATGGGGAAAATGGATTTTTGATGAAAGAGAGCCCTTCCCAAATATCTGATGGAAAGGCAAGAATTGCGTAATACTTTGAAGTACACCAGAAGGAAAAGAAACATAAAAATCCAAAAGTACCAAAAACAATAAACTTTAATTTCAGTATGGAGAGATGATACTGTCCCCCTCTGTATGCTATAAAAATTAGAGTTCATAGAAGCTATCCATTGGAGAAGGGTTGGGACAGGTTCTATCTTGATCTTTTTGTTTGTTTGTTTAGAAGGGGGAAGGCAAGGCAATTGGGATTAAGTGACTTACCCAAGATCACAGAACTACTAAGTGTCAAGTGTCTGAAACCAGATTTGAATTCGGGTCCTCCTGACTCCATGGCCAGTGCTGCATTCACTGTGCCACCTAAGTGCCCCTCTATTTTGATCTTAAGAGTAGAAAAAGAGAGAAAGAGGAATACAAGAGGAAAGTAAGGGGCCATCATTTCACATATTGAAAGTGCACAAATAGACATATACAAACCAGGAAGGAAGTGAGAATAACGAGGAACAGTCAACACTTGAACTTCACTTCTATATGAGCTTATCAAAAAGGAAAGAACATACACAGTTGGGAACAGGAGTACATTGTAGTTATCAGTGAAATAGGAGGGAAAGAGGACAGAAGGAAGAGGAATGAGGAGGAAGAGTGCTTAGTTTAATACGAAATAAAATTTTAATATGTACAAGAATATTTAAAGATCTTTTGGGGTGATAAAAATTAGAATCTGATGGCGTACCCTTAAGTTGAAAAATGGATGAAAATGTTATGTTTTATGATTGTGATGAAATACTATTGTGCTGAACTCTTAGCAGCATAGTGATCAATTCAGATTCCAAGGGATTGATAGTTGAAGATAATACAGATATATGACAAGGTCAAAGTGGAAATTTGTCTTGATTAACTATATACTAATATAAAGGGTTTTGTTTTTCTTGTGTACAAAACTGAAGTAATGTAGAGAGAAGGTGGATATTTCCTGACTAAAAACATACATAGATAGATAGATATAGATAGATGATATGCACATATACATACACACATACATATGCACATGTGTATATATACACATGAGTGTATATATGTATATGTGTATATATATATATATTTATATATATATACATGCGCACACACATATGTGTGTGTATGAAACTTGAAAACTGATCAACACAATGACCAAACACAATTCTTGAGATCTTCTGATGAAATATGTTCTCTACCTCCTCACAGAGAGGTAGTGGACTCAGAGTGCAGATTTAGATTTTTTTTTTAAATCTGGCCAATGAAAAATTTTGTTTTGGTTGTCTATACATGATTCTAAAGGGGCTTTTACTTTTCCTCCTTTGTCAAAGTTGAAGGTGAAGAAAAGGAAGTGGGAAAGAAAGAAGACTGATATGTGAATATAAAATAAATTTAACTTAAAAAAAGTCACTGAGGCTGGAGTCAGAACACTTGAGATCTGAATTTTTGAGTCAAAATCCTCTGACACTTAATACCAATGCAACCTTAGAGAGATTACCTAGGCTTAGATTTTTTTTCATATGTAGAAAGGAGGAAGTCAGACTGGGTGGACTCTGAAATTCCATATGGCTACAAATATATGATCTTTTGATCCAATGTACTTTGCATCAGATGATAGTTTCTAAATTGAAGTTTATTCTTTCTTGTGCTTGGCAGTAAGTTGGACTGTAACAGAGGCACATTGACTCTACAAAGTCAATAGGAGTCACCTAATTCAATGAAATGGCAAATTCTACTAGATAAGAGCAAATAAAAGGAATCTTAGATTGGAGTAGTAAGTGACCTTATAGATTATCCGATCTGACCTCTTATTTTTTTTCTTCTTAGTAGTATTTTCTCCAATTTCATGCAAAGAGAATTTTCACCACTCACATTTATAAGACATTGGGTTCCAATTTTTTCTCCCTCCATCTCTTCCCACTTCCTTCCCAAGAAACCAAGCAATCTGATGTATATTATTGCTGTACAATCATATCAATAATATTACCATATTGGTCATTCAAAACCTTTTCTTAAAACAAGAGAAAACAGAGGTCCAGAGAGATTAATGATTTGTCCAGGAGATTAATGATTTATCCAAGGTCACAAAAGAAGCAAGTAACAGAGTTGGAAAGCCAACCTTAACCTTTCCATTCCTTCATAGTTACAATAATAAGAGTGCCCTTTCCTAAAGACAATAAGCTCTACATACTGTGGTCTGTATAGTCACAGTCAAATCATACATGTCCATTTGTTTGCCTCTGTGAGCAATGGCTAGGTATCTCTGTGTTTAGAAAAGTAAAGAGGACCTAGTAAATGTGACAATCCAATTTTACGTAACATCTGATTTAAATACAATGGCATTACAATAGTTTAAAAAAGTAACACTATCTACACGATATAATAAATTGTTAGCATTCTAAATTATTTGGTACAAATAATATAATGTGCTTTGTTTCCAAATCTATAGGAAACAATTTGAGTCAAATATTAAGATGGAATAGTAAATATTTTAAATCAAATACTTGGTTCTATTTATGCTTTTCACATGATTTGTAAAGGCCATTCTTAATTTTTAAAACTATTTAAAGGATGCTAAACCTGAAAGTTCATTGTATCCTCAGTCCAAGTTTAAACAAAGAAGAGAAACTATTTGGCCAACAAATATGTTTCATGGTCAGAGGCAGAGAAAATGTACTAAATTGTATTAAATCCCATTTTTGCACTGTTCATTGCAATGTAAAGACTCTTAGTTTCAGAGTCAAAATACCTGGGTTCAAATCCCATCAATGATACTTAATACCCATGTGACCTTGAGCAAACCAATTCAACTCTCTAAACTGTCATTTTTTTTGGTAATCAATAAAATGAAAATTGGATTCGTGGTCTCTAAGTTTCCTTCTAGCTCTAAAACAATGATCCTAAAATAAGGTTTTATATACTTTTCCTTCCAAGCTATTGTAATATGTCATGTAGAAGACAGGTTACCTGTCAAAATATATCTTTTCTCCCAGAAAAATATCACTGTCACACAACTTTCCTACTCAAGAAAATAAACAGGATGAAAAGGGTAAAGATAACCAACAGAACATAATAAAAATACACCCTCCTGTATTATAGTTGGAAAATGAAAATAGCCCAATTCTGATGGAATGAAAGATATGCTAAAATAATTTATGCAGAAGTGAATTTGTTCTTTTTACCTCTCTTTAGTTTATATTGGTTTAAAGGTGGGATTGAAAATACCTCCTTTTTTGGTGCATTCACAAGCATCCTGACTCCAAGATTTAGTTCCAATACTAGTGTGTCACCAATTAACTTACATATTGAAGGCTTGCCCAGAACGTCTTTCACCTGTTTCATACTGTCTCCCATTTACAATGTCCAATTATGATGTGCATTCCCTCATCTTTATTCTCTGTACAATACAATGTGCACAGAAATTCCTATGACATATTCAATGATGTATTGCTATTTTAAAGGTGTGGAGTCTTATGTTTCTGAAATAGTAACAAGAAAAACAACAAGTATGACAATAAAATGGTTAATAAAACGCTAACAACATGTCCCAGAGACATTTCTAGCTGAGCTTCACTAAAAAAAAAGAAAAGAACTGAAATAAACAATTGTAAGTATTCATTGTCCTCATCATCCAATCTATTGAAGTTCTTAACATGATTTTAATGAACTTACAAATTTGTAACTCAGTGTTTTTTTAAATTAAATTACAACAATCAAACCGACTTTCACAATTCTTTGGTGACAACTAAACAGAGAGAAGAGTAGCATCATAGAATCTTCTCTAGATCAATGATGTCAAACAGATAGAAATATGAGCCATTAAACTGTAGACAGAAATTCCTGAAGGTACATGTTGATTTAGAAAACCATGTTAACATTATCTTTGCTTGACTGTACTTCATTCTATTAAATATTTCCCAATTACATTTTAATCTTGCTTATGATTATCTCAGACTCTTGTGAACCCTATATGCCTCAAGTATTGTATTATCTATTTGATAAAATGTCAAAGGATAGGAACAGGAAGTTTTCAGAAGAGCAACCAAAGCCATTAATAGTCACATAAAAATGCTCCAAATCATACTGATTAGAAAAAAATGCAAATTAAAAAATTCTAAGTTATCCCCTCCTACCTGTTAGATTAACTAACATGGCAGAAAAGGTAAATGACAAATGCTGGATGGCATGTGAAAAAAAATTGAGACAATAATACACTATCAGTGGAGTTGTAAACTATTCCAACTATTCTGTAATTTGGAACTATGCTTAAGAAGATATATATACACACACACATACATACATACATACATACATACATACATACATACATATATATATATACGTATATGAAAGTGCATATGCCTTGACTCATCAATACCACTACTAGTAGTACTAGCAATACTAGAAATACTAATGCTAATACTCAGTAGTTCTAGTATTAATATCAAATAGATAAAAGAAAAAGGAAAATTACATATTTGTATAAAATATTCATAACAGCTCTTGTGTGATGGCAAAATATTGAAAGTTGGTGCTTTGTCCATTAAATGGGGAATGTTATGGTATATGATTGTGATGAAATACTATTGTGCTATAAGCAATGACAACAGTATGGTTTTGGAAAAACTAAGAAGGCTTACATGAATCCATACAAAATTAAGTGAAGAGAACAAGAAAAATATTGTATACAATAATAGTAATATTGTATAGATGTTCAACTGTGAAAGACTTAGCTACTCTGAACAATAAAATGATTCCAAACACTTTCAGATAACTCATGATGAAAAAATGCTATCCACCTCCACAGAAAGCACTGATAACTCTAAATGAAGAATGAAGTACACTTAAAAAAGAAAAAAACTTTGATTTTTTTTATTGTTTTGGGGTTTTCTTTTATAACATCACTAATATAGAAATATGTGTTGCATGATTACATATATATTATAAATATCAAATGTGTTTACTTCTCAAAGAGGGATGAAGGAAGTAGAGTGAGAAAGAACATTCCAAAAGCAAAAATTCCAAAAAAAAGTATTAAAAATATTTTACATGTGATTGGGAAATATTTAATGAAATAAAAATATTCTTTAAAATAGCAGCACAGTTTCCTCATGTCACTCCTAATATTAGGAATGATATCTGCCTGAACTTTTCTATTTCCTCCTTTCCCTCAGGTCACAGATTCACAAAATGTTCAAGTGTTGGAGTATTAGAAAAGATCCAGAATGTCCACTTATCATTGGCCAATATCTTCTATAATATCCCCAATAGTTGGTCTTTCATTTTAGACTTGAAGCCCTCAGTCTAGTACTATTGATCAAGAATTAACTCCAGAATTAGATGACTTGACCAAATACTTATTATCTATCTGACCTTTGAAATGGCATTTCCCTCTACATGCCTCAATTTCTTTATCTATAAAATGAGAGGGTTTATCCATAAGATTGTATATGTTTCATCTGCTAACAATCTGATTTTCTCTTACCTCCAATGAGAAGGAAACCTCTCAGAACAGTTCCTGTGTTTGGCAACACTAATAGGGAGAGTTTTTGCTTTCATCAGACTTGTCAGTCTCTCATCAGTTTCCACTATTCCACCCACACACACATTTGTCCTACAAGGACAAATGGAACAAATTGAATTCATCTTTTTTTCTTAATAAGTCTTCAAATAAATATAGGAATATAGCAATAACATTCCTTTTAATTTTTCTTCTCTCTAGGCTAGATATCTTCAGTTCAGTTCTCTCTCCATTTTTGCTATCATATTGTGGATCTGATCCAACTTGCATTGGTTATATCTTTCCTAAAATGTGACAACTGAACTGAACTTGACACATAGCTTGATGAGAGCAGAGTGGAAATATTGCCTTCTTTATTATGAAAACCAAACTTCTTTTCTTATATTAATCACAGCTGGCCACAACTTCATTATTGCAAGGTCACATGATTTGCTCATCTAGAATTTAAAGCCCACTAATTACTACCAATGCTTCCCCTCCTTCTCCAACTTTTAATGTACCAGATCTTCTAAGCAGGAATTTATTTTCTAGACAAAATTTAGGCATTTGACATTTTTGAACCCAAGTGTAGAATTTCATTTGTTTTTATCATTCTAGCCTAACATGTCATCTTTTTCATTCCCTTTATCATTGTTACAGTTGCTGCTGTTTTTAATCTGGACACTGTGACACAAAATGTTAGCTTATCACTTCAAGGTTCATAAAAATTCAGAAAGTATACCATCTATGTTTTTATCCAAGTCATAAATAAACATGTTAAAACTAAAGGATAGAGAATATGTCCCTAGGGCCCTCTACCCCAACCCTTTTTTCAAGCTGGTATTGACCAATTAATGAGTTCTCATTGTTCCAAGTTATCCAACAGTTTCACATCTACCTAAGTGTGCTATTATCTAGCTCATAAGAACAGCATTAGGGATTTCATCAAATGGCTTTCTGTAGTCCAGGTATATTATGCCTACAGAATTTGATTTACTCATCAGTCAAGTTATATTATGACAAAAGGAAATGGAGATAGTCTGGAATGGCTTTTTCTTAATGAATCAATCAATCAACAAACAAGCATTTTTGGTTATTATAATAACCAAGGCACTATGGTAAGTACAAGAAAATAAAGTAGATTTTAAACATTCCCTTCCTTTGAGAAGCTTATATTCTTTTAAGGGAAACAACATGTGACTTGAATTTACCGAGAACAGGTAGACGCTATCCAACTATTTCCTTACTCATTATTGATTCAATTTAATTCGATAAACTTTAATCATTTATTAAATACAATTGGAAAGGAAAAAACTGGTATGGAGGAAAGGTGTGTTTTTTTTTTTGAAAGAAAGAGAGACAGAGAGGCAGACAGAAATAAGGAAAACAAGGCTCAAGCCTTTACCCTGAGTGCCACCTAAGTGCTATTAGAGACTGCCCCCAAGCAATTTTCCAAGACTACTATAAATTGCAGAGAAATTGTCAGAATTTGTGGAGGGAGGGTGCCACTTTAAAGTTTTCTATGATTATGAATATTTTTAAAAAGTTGCCATGTTAGCCACTTGAAATACAAAGGCAAAAGGGAAATGGATATCATTTAAAAGGAGGTTAGATTCTACCTAGATAAATAAAATTCAAACTAATTTGAGAAGGCTGAGATCTCCAACAACTGCCAGAGGTAGGTGAAAGGCATTTAGATAACAATGCCAGGAAGAGGAGGCTCACAACAAAATCCTTGAAGGAAGTCATGGCTTCTGTAAAGAGGAGAAGGAAGTTGTATGTAAGATGAATTTTAATGTTTGTAAAGTGAATTTTTGTTAATATTTCTTAAAAGTTCAGTTTTGCAGGAGCAGTAGTCATAATAATCTCCTCTTCCCATTTATTAAATATCAATTCCCACCACTATGATTCAATATATCTCCACCAAGCTTGTGTAGTTATATAATAGTAAATAATATAAACATCCACTGCACCTGCACAGTGAAATACAGGGATGAAGTGATGTAAACTTGTGCGGCTATTGCTGGAAATATGCCTTCTTTGTCTTCTGCCCCTATAAAGCAGGTGGTTACTGGTCAAGAGATGGGAAACTTTAGGGTTGGATGCACAGAAGCTGTGTGTGCCTCAACTGGCCCCATGTTGTGTATATTTTGATTGGTCCCCATCAAGGATTGGGGGAATCTGTGTTTTACTCAGCTGTCCCCCATTGAGGCTTGAGAGTATTTAGGGGATGCTCAAGTTGTGCCTGGATCAATTGACCCCAGGTAGTAGCCTCCCACTTCTCACTAACCCCTGCAAGAAAGGTGATTAGGGAATACTGTAGGATTTTGTGCTCTCCTTATCAGCAATTTTCTTCTGAGAAAATTAGACTAGAATAAAGTAAAATTATTAATCCCTTCTTATGGTCTTTCTTATCAGATCAAATTAAGAGTGAACCTGTGCTAGCAGCACTCCTGTGCACTGTGTTTATCTCTCTTACAGAAATGCATTCCAGTTATGATCTAGAACAAAGATTTAGAGGCCAAAAATGGAATGCAGAGTTTAAGGAAAGGATAGTGGTTCAAAAGTTAGCAGTCGAATTTGTCCAGAGGATAGTTTGTGGAGGTAAATTACATGAAATAAGATGAAAGGTATGTGGGAGTCAAATTGTGAGACACTGGAATAGGAAGAGAGAATGCGAAGATGACAAAGACACAGTCTTATGTAAGTATCCTGCACCCTAATTAGCACGACTAAATGATGAACAAAGCATCTTCATGGAGGAGATCTAACAGACTTCTACAATATCCCCTGTAACTATCCAAGAGTTAGGTTACAGCTATTTCCTTCCAAATCCTCTGGAAAGTATTTTTTATGTTTTTATTTCACAGTGAATCAGTGACAATGACAGATTGCCCTTAGTGTTTATCTAATTTGCTTATGTCTATTCTTATTTCGAATCTCTCATCAAATCATTTAAACTTACTGTGCATCAGTTTCCTCATATGTAAAATGAGGTGTTTGCTCTTGATGACCATTAGGTTCCTTTCACTTTCAAATATATGATTCTGTGACATTTACTGATAATAAAAAGTGGCTTTTCTAATAATATTTTAAGTCATATTTTGGGATTTTCATTCACACATAATCTCATTTAAATGTTTATTTTAGGGACTATTGGTCTTACAATAATAAAAACTTAAAACTTGGCACTTGAAGCTTTAGAAATTATTTTCCTCACAAGAGCAGTGGGAGATAATATTGTGTTGTTATCACCATTTCACAAATAACAAACTGAGGCTAAGGGAAGTTAATTAGAATGACCTTGAATATACACTACTAAATGCCATAGCTTGTATCTGAATCCATCTCCTTTAACTGTGAGTCTAGGAATCTATCAATTAGTCAGTCAACATGAATAAATAAAAATTAATCTTCATAAAATGGGAGCCTCAGCCCTATAATGGATGTTAATCCTTTATTGATATGTGATTCAAGGCATAGATTTATTTTTAAATAATATTTTAATTTTTCCAATTACCTGTAAAGATAATTTTAAAAATAATTTTAAAAATTTCGAGTTCCAAATTTTACCCCTCCCCTGCCTATACCCCTCCCTAAAAGTGTAATCAATTTGATACAATATACACAGTTCGGTAAAACATTTCATATTAGTCATGTTGTGAAAAAAGACAGAGATCAAAAGGGAAAAAAGCGCACAAAAAGGTGAAAATAATATGCTTCGATCTGCATTCAGACTATATCAGTTCTTTCTCTGGATGTATATAGCATTTTCCACCATGACTTTTTTAGTATTGTCTTAGATCATTGTATTGCTGAGAAGAGATAAAATATTCTTAATTGACCGTTGTATCAATTGAACATTGTACCAATGTTGTTGCTTCTGTGAACTATGTTCTCCCTCTTCTGCTCACTCCACTTTGAATCCTTGCTCATCATTTCTTACGGTAAAATAGTATTCCATTGCATTAATATACCACAACTTGTTCATCCATTCTGTATTTGATGGATATACCCTCAATTTCCAATTATGTGCTACCACAAAATGAGTGCTATAAATACTTTTGTAAGTGTATGTGTTTTCTCCCATTTTATGATCCCTTTGGGATATAGACCTAGTGGTGGTATTACCAGATCAAAGTATATGCAAATTTTGATAAGGTATAGATTTCTAGGTAATTAATAAATGCTTGTGGGATTACATGAAATCTAAAGGATATCCTAATATGCATGGTAAGAGAAGAAAATTTTTTGCTTCCTGATGCCATGGACATTTTCCATTATTTAACTTGGACATGTATTTCCATGAGCAAATTATTTGAATAGCTGTTTATTCCTGAAATGCATATTCACAGATGCACATGGACTTAAAAGAAATGAATAGTACCACACTAACAAGAATTTCTTTAATACAAATGTAAGAAAAGTTAAGTCTTCTTGAAATTCTCAGGAAAGTATTATTATGCAGTTATAAAAATAGAAAAAATGGAGGCAGAGCCAAGATGGCAGAGTGAGAGCAATGACTCACCTAAGCTCTCGGACAAACTCCTTCAGGTACCTCTGAAAGGAGAATCTGACCAAATTTTGGAGGTGAAGAATACAGTGGGAGACACAAGGTGACAGATTCGGAGCTCAGGTTGGCCTGGAAGATCTACGGGAAGGGTCTGTTCCATGGCGGTGAGCCCACAGCACACAGCGCAGTGCAACCAGCACAGAGGAGCTGAGGCGACCCGAGAAACCTGAGTGGCAGGCAGAACCAGAGGAGCTGCACTGACGGTGGGAGACAAGCCAAACCAAGTCAGTGAGAGCCCCGGAGCGCCAGGTATCAGCGAAGCAGCTCCAGAGACCTTCAGCCAGAAGATCAAACTTCCGTAAGTCACCTACTTGAACTTCCGGGAGCCAGGATGGTGGAGTGATCAGTAAATGCTCTCTCCTCTCCCCTGGATGACCATGAAAAAACCATAAAATATTTCCCCAGAAAAATCCCAGATCACCAGAAACAGCAGAAGGACGCCAATAGTCTCATAACACCTGAGAGGAGGAAAATAGCTAAGGGAGATTGCTCCTATGGTGGCAGAGGCAAACCTGAAGTACAGAGGACCCAAGGCAGGGAAAACTTGCACTAGGAACCAGGCAAGCCTCAGCAACAGGAGAGGAGCCCCAGGAGGGGTGGGAACACACATTAGCATCTAGGCGTGCCTCAGCTGTCCAGGGGAATCAGAAAGACAATAGGGCAGCTGGGATTACCAGCCCCTGAGATTACTTTTGCCTCAGGTCAGCTGAGGAGATATCTCCTGTCACTAGACCACTCCTCCCCATACTTAACAAGCTAAACCCAGGGCTGATTGGGGAAACACCAAACAAAAACTTGCTTTTAACTTTTTCACACATCAACTCAGCAAAAAGTTCTCTAACTTTGGACTGAAAGAACCAGAAACCACAACACTCAATCAAAATCATGAAGAAAAAGCAGAGGGTCAAAAGAATCATAGAATCTTTCTATGGGGATAAGGACCAAAACACAAACACCAAAGAGGTCAGAACTGAGACTGTACTTCCATCTGAATCTTCAGAAGGGACTATGAACTTCTTACAAGCACAAGCACCTCTCCTGGAAAGGTGGAAGAAGGAAATAGAAGATAAGCTGGCGAATGATCTTAATATTTTTAAGAAAGAATTCACTAATGATAATATCTCTTTGAAAAGGAAAACTGAACAAATGGAAAAGGAAGTTCAAAAAATAACTGGAGAAAATAACTTCCTAAAAGGACAAATGGAAAAGGGAGTACAAAAATTAACTGGAGAAAATAACTTCCTAAAAGGGCAAATGGAAAAGGAAGTACAAAAAATTAACTGGAGAGAATAGCTTCTTAAAAGGAAAAATTGGGCAGATGGAAAAGGATATGCAATAGTTAATGGAAGAAAACAATTTGATAAAGATTAGAACTGGGCAAGGAGAAACTAATGACTCAATGAAACAACAAGAATCAGTCAAACAAAATCTAAAGAATGAAAAGATAGAAGAATATGTAAAATATATAATTGGAAAAACAACTGACCTGGAAAATAGATTCAGCAGAGAAAAATTAAGAATTGTTGGTCTGCCAGAAACCCATGATGGAGAGAAGAACCTGGACAATATCTTCCAGGAAATCATCAAGGAAAACTGCCCAGAAGTACTAGATTCAGAGGGCAGAATAGTCATTGAAAGAATCCACCATTCCCCTCCTGAAAGGGATCCCAAACTCAAAACCCCAAGAAATACAGTTGCCAAATTCCAGAGCTATCAAGTGAAGGAAAAAATATTACAAGCAGCCAGAAAGAAATAATTTAAATATCAAACAGATACAGTCAGGATTATGCAGGACTTAGCAGCTTCTACATTAAAAGATCAAAAGAATTGGAATCCAACATTCCATAAGGCAAAGGAGTTGGGTCTACAACCAAGGATAAACCACCCAGCAAAGTTCAGCATAACATTTCAGGCAAGAAGAAAGCCATTCAACAAAGTAAAGGATTTCCAGAGCTTCCGGACCAAAACACCAGAACTTGAGACAAATCGATCTTCAAATGCAGGTCTCAAGAGAATCATAAAAAGGTAAACAGGAGCAGGGGGGGAAACAACTTGTTACTCAATTAGGGTAAACTTTTTACCTCACTATAAGGGAAGATGATACCTGTTAATCTTGAGAATTGTGTGGCTATTATGAAATATAAAAGGGATATGCATGGGGGAACGGGTATAAAGTAAATGATATCAAGATAAAAAATATGATTTAAGTATGAGAAGGGATTGTAATTGGAGGTATGAAAAGGAGGAAGCAGAAAATGACAAATTACATCACAAGAAGAAGTACAAAATCATAGTAGATGGAAAGAGGGAAGGGAGATGAGCATTGTGTGAGAGGTACTCTCATCGGATTTGTTTAAAGGATGGAACAATAAACTTAAGTAGATAATCCTAACTAGCTCTGTAAGCAGTAGGAGAGGAAGGGGGAAGAAAGGGGAGGGAGGCTAAAAGGGAGGGAAGAAGCAATAACAGTAAAGGGGAGTAAAAGTGAGGGGGGCTTAAAGAAGGAGGGGAAGGCAGCAGGAGGACGTGGTGAAAAGTTGATACTATTGATGAGGGGAAGGAGAGCTAAACAGCACAAATGATGGGAAAGAAGATGGAGGGAAATACACAGATTGTAATCATAACTGTGAATGTGAATGGAATAAATTCTCCCATAAAACAGAGACGGATAGCAGAATGGATTAAAAGCCATAATCCAACAATATGCTGCTTACAAGAAACACATTTGAAACGGGGGGTACACACAGGATAAAAGTCAAAGGATGGAGCAGAATATATTGTGCTTCAGCTGCTGTAAGAAAGGCAGGAGTAGCAATCCTAATGTCAGACAAAGCAAAAGCAGAAATAGATCTAATCAAAAGGGATAAGGATGGAAACTATATCCTGCTAAAAGACACCAGAGACAATGAAGCAATATCATTATTAACATGTATGCTTCAAGTGGTATAGCATCCAGATTCCTAGAGGAGAGGTTGGGGGAGTTGAAGGAAGAAATTGACAGCAAAACTATACTAGTGGAGGACCTCAACCTACCTCTTTCTGAACTTGATAAATCTAACCTCAATATAAACAAGAAAGAGGTTAAGGAGGTAAATAAAACTCTAGATAAGGTAGATATGATAGATCTTTGGAGAAAATTGAATGGGAATAGAAA
>CM053774.1:69620455-69649023 GCA_028658325.1 Potorous gilbertii | reverse complement strand
AATATATAGAGAACTGACTCAAATATATAACCATACAAGTCATTCCCCAATTGATAAATTGTCAAAGGATATAAACAGGCAATTTTCAGGGGAAGAAATTAAAGATATCTATAATCATATGAAAAAGTGCTCTAAATCACTACTGATTAGAGAGATGCAAATCAAAACAACTCTGAGGTACCACATCACACCTATAATATTGGCAAACATGTCAGAACAAGAAAATGATAAATGCTGGAGAGGATGTGGGAGAGTTGAAACACTAATTCATTGTTGGTGGAGCTGTGAGATCATCCAACCATTCTGGAGAATGGTTTTGTAGCCCAAAGGGCTACAAAAATGTGCATCCCCTTTGACCCAGCAATATCACTACTAGGACAGTATTCCCAAGAGGTTATAAAAATGGGAAAGGGACCCACATGTACAAAAATATTTACAGCATTGCTTTTTGTGGTAGCCAAGAACTGGAAATCAAGGAGATGCCCCATCAATTGAGGAATGGCTTAACAAATTATGGTATATGAATGTAATAGAGTACTATTGCCCCATAAGAAATGATGAACAGGAACACTTCAGGGATGCCTGGAAGGACTTATATAATCTGATGCTGAGCGAAAGGAGCAGAACCAGGAAAACTTTGTGCACAGCAACGACCACAGTGTGCAAGAGTTTTTTCTGGTAGACTTGGAACTTTGTAATAACACAAGAACTTACTGAAAAAAAAATCCCAATGACGATTTTCTAATGCAAAATGCCTCCCCCACTCAGAGAAAGAAATATGGAAGTCATTCGCAGAATGTAGCAGATCATGTTTGTGTGTGGGGGGGTTTTAGTGTATTATGTTTTGATTTGTTATATTATTTCTTCCATTTATTTTAGTGCGACTACATAATGTGACTATAATGAAAATGTGTTCAATAGGAAAGTATATGTAGAACCTATACAGAATTGTACGCTGTCATGGGGAAGGAGGGGGTTAGTGGGGGCAAGGTGTGGGGGGGATAAAATCTTAATTTTAAGGATGTGATTGTAGAACATGTATAAATAAATAAATAAATAAATAAAAATAAATGTAAAAAATTAAAAAAATAGAAAAAAATGCAAGAAGATCTGGCTTTAAATGCTGAGAAATTGTGTCACATGCCCCCCAAAGTAGCTTTATTCTGAAGGTAGATGTGTAATATTATGTTTTCTATAATGTACACCAATTTATTTTCACCCTATACATACACATTGACTACTTATATCAGAAATTTAAGATTCAGCTAACCAAATTATTCTCACCTTTGCAAACTCCATTGGTCCTACTTCAACCATAAACAATATCTAGAGGGAACATCATAAATCTAACATTATAAACTTCAAAGATCACATAAGGTATATACAGTAGCATACAACAATGTGATTGATTTTTAAAAACATATATACTTTATATATGCGTGTATGTGAGACAGAGATATTTATCCCCACCAGAGCCTTGAGTTTATAATTATAGGAAACTCCCAGTGAGCAGACTCCCCCAGCCACTTAAGATCATTAACAGCCTTGCAACCTATAATATTAAGCAATCCCTTTCTGCTTTTACGTGGTAGAAGGTGAACTTCAAAAGTTTTCTGAGCAGACATTTCATCACACTCCAGACACACTCTCCAAAGTCCTACAATTCCACAGCAGTTCCTTTGTCCCCATCCAAGCATTTCTCTCCCCATATCCTAACCCCTGCTTTCTAGCTACAAAAAAAAAATCCTCATCCAGAAACAATCTGGGTGTATAATGTGGGCAATTAAACTGAACAATATCATAATTCATTAAAATCTAAAATGTAACTAATACAATATTTTGTTTTACATAGGTGTTTACATGTAGTCTCTGCCATTAGAATGTGAGCTCTCCAAGAATGGGGAAATTCTTGTTCTCCTTTGTATCATTAGAACTCAGTACAATACCTGGCAATTAGTAGACTCAGTCATTTTGACTAAGAGAGTAGCTTTGTAGTACAATAGAGAGAAAATGAAGTTTGGAATTAGGAAAAATTGAGTTTATGACACTGGGCAAGCTGGTTAAAGTCTCTCAGTCTCAATTTCCTTATTTCTAAAATGAGGAGACTAGTGACACCTCCTTAGCAAGATTATGTGAGGATCAAATGAGTTGGCATATGTAAAGTACTGCGCGTACCTTAAAGTTCTTTATCATCATCATCATCATCATCATCTTGTTCAGATCAATAGGCATTATAGAAATGTATCTCTAGAAACTAATATTCACGAACACTTTTGTGTTTCCAAATAGTCATCTTGGGGTATTACAGGTTTATTCCAATCATGCATCTATTACTTCTAGAACTTTTCATTTGAATTTGATTTCAGAGTCAATTTATGACCCCATTTTGTTCCGATAAAGATTGGACTGACCCCTGCAATCCCTTTCCTTTCTGAATTTCTGCAGATGAACTAGTTGTGTTATATTAGTTACACTCTGGTTTTTAATCAAACATAGTATTGCTCATTTAATTGCCCATGTTATTTGCCCAAATTGGATCTAGATTACTTTTGACTTAAAAAAATCAAATACACCCTGAAAGGACAAGCATTTCCCTCTATTAGACTGTTAAAACCAGTGTTCTGTAGGCTTTAAAGGCAAATTTCAAAAGAGGAATCCAAAAATGTTTTGAGTGAAGACAGCATTGATAGAATAAGTATGTCGTCTTGATCCTCAACTGGCCACTACTTCTCAGATCTTCAGATTCCTCATCTGTAAAATGGCAGTGATAATATTTGCAACAATTTCTTCAAAAGAAAATAATTTACAAGCCTAAAATGACTACCTAAATGTGAGGTGTTATTATTAATATCGTTGTTGATAAATTATTGGAAAGACAGTATAGGGGAATAGAAGACTGGCCTCTGAGTTATAAAGAGCTGCATTCACATCCAGCCTTCAATAATTGATAAATGTGTGACCTGGGCAAGTCACTGAAACGTTTAATGATTTAAGCCACTCTTCAGGTTTCAGAGAAGACTTCAACTTGACTAGCACACACAGGTCTAGTTTAGGTCAAAAATGAATCTTCATGAAGTGGTACCATTACTTAAATTCACACTGTATATTCTCATTGGGCTAGAACTGATAACCATATTCTATAAAATTATGACTGAATAGTTTGGATTCAAACACGGGTAAACCACTTATGTAGATGTGATTGTCTCACCTGAGCTTTTCTATCACAATCAAGTCACAGATCTAATGCTTGTCCTTAGTATTATAGTTATTAATATATGACACATATTAAAAGGAGGAAGCTAAATCCTTATGGATTTTAATCTTCGGTTTTATATTTAAAGTCTGACGAACAGGGTTCAAATCCTGCCTCTGACTCATATTAAGTTTGGAACTTTAAGCAAGTTATTTTATATCTCTCAGTCTCAAATCTGTAAAATAAGGTTGGGCTAGATTATTTCTGAGGTCTCTTCCAGCTCTAAATCTGTGACACTAATGTAAACAAAGATTTAAAAATATTTATTAATAAGTATGCAGCCTCAGAAGTAATACACTTTAATCCTTTGTTCCAAAATTTTACTTCTATTGTGCATATGTAACAAGTAGAATACCTCTACATTTAGAAGCTTTGACACACGTTGAGTGTACACGTTTGTGTAGACACTCATGCAAACATAAAGGTTTTTTTCACCTAAACTCTTTTAGCAATAATTTTTACCATCCATTTTTGCGTTTCCTCATTGTGTGCTTCTAGGGTTCTACATTATATTTTAAACTTTTAGAATGCCAAAATCATGTCTTAAAATTCCTTTGCATGATCATAAGTGTTTAAGCACAGTGGTAGGCCGGGAGTAGGCACTTCATAATCATGTATTGAATTAATAATCAATAAGTGAATTGATTTCCTCATCTCCAAGTCGTCAAGATTATACACACATGTACACACACATATATACACAGATGTATGTACATATATATGTATATATGTGTATGTGCATATATTACATATACATATATATGTATATATATACATTCTTTTCTGAATTCAAGATCAATTTATATTTCTAGAAATGTAAACTCTGCTTAGGAAGAAGAACACTTTTCCTTTTTGAAAGATATAGATGACATTCCATAGAGTGGACAAATGTTCCATTAGACAGGGACTGATTTCTTGAGCAAGAAAAATAATGAACTCCTTGTCATTCCCTGGGGGCTATGTGGTTGCTAAAGAAATTGGATGCCATTGTGTGGCCCTTTCTCTAAAAGAGTATATTAAGGAATAGGGAAAATCAAAAGATCTTCTCAAAGAGAATTATTCACTGTGATCAAGAAAATTATGTATGCTCACCTTTGTCTGTAGAATAAGCCAAATGAATAAATCCTCTTTCTGACTTCTTTAAAATTTTATTACTGGGTCATTTTGTTACACTCTATTTTTGTGCTGTTTAGTTCAATGAGATTATCTGGTACCAATGAATTACTAAATGATCATATTCATTTGCTATAAACTCTAGCTAACTACCTATACTCAGAATGTAAATATCCTAACATTATAATTGGAAACATTGTAAACACTAATTTGAGAAGTATATGCAGACAGTAGGGAAAACATGAAACCCTATGACAGCCTAAAGAATTGCCTTGTTACTGACAATAGTAGAGCTAGAAGCACTGCAAGTGTGAAGTACTTTCTCATTTTTGGCAGATGAAAGAGATAAATATTAGACTGCTGGTGAGATTTGCACTATGCTGTGCAACAAGAAAATGAAATATATGAATGATGTATTGAGAAATGTCAAGAAAGGCAAAACATTTGAATGGTATGTAAGAATAGAAGCTGAAAAATCTAGTGGATAACCTTGGTACCTGATACAAACTCCTTTAGAAACCATAAAGTTTGCAATAGATAAGAGGAAAGCTGCAAATATTTCTTTTAGAAAGGACAATTTAATAACAGAAGGTGCCTACACAGAGCTTCCAAATCATAGCTTCTACTACAGTGGTACTCAATAGAAGTTAGCAGATGAAAAATTCTGCTAGTAATACTGAATCCGAACAGACCAAAGTTTTAAAGGGATTTCAAATATCATCATCAACTTAAGGAAAGAAAGCCATGGGAGTATGATATTGTACAACAGAGGAAAACTGCAGTCCAAATTTCTTTTAAACAAACGCCACTGCATCAAAAATTTTATAGAACAAGTATGTGGCATGGATTGACCTGAAAGTGTTAGGTTGCTGTGGGGATCAAATGAGGTAATCATTGTAAAACACTTCATGAACAAGGTCTGGCATATAGTAAGCACTATCGAAATGTTAGCTGTTATTAATATTATGATAATTTAAATCATTTTTCATCTATCTTTGAAAATTATTCTGTCCTTATTTTTATATATGGGAGAGGTGTATGTGTGTGTGTGTGTGTGTGTGTGTGTGTGTGTGTCATTTCCCCTATTAGTTTCTTTGGGGCCCTTTGCATTTGCCCTTAATTTTTATGCTTTCCATGCATTGATCATCTCCACCTTGCATTTTTCTTGTTAATAAATCATTGTCTGCTTTTTTGTCTCTTCCAGTAGATGTGGAGCTCCCTTAGGGAAGGGACTGGTTTTTTGGTTTTGGGTTTTTTTTTGCCTTTTTTTGCACTTGCAATAGCTTAATATAGTGCCTGGCACATAACAGACACTTAATATAAATTTATTGACTAACTGAATAAGGGCAGGGACTGCTTTGTTTTTGATTTCTCATCCTCACATCCTTTGATCTAATATGCCAGCATCTGGTATTTGATATGAGAACATTGACAGATGCTTATCAATGAACTGAAAATCAAAGGAGACTAGAAACGCAGCACCTAATGACCCCTCTCAATTTCTGTGCTTTCCTGAATATCAACATTTTCACATAACTGTAGATGATCTGAATGAACTATTGCAATTTTATTATCCATTGTGGTAAATATTATTTGCTGCTTTATGCAATGTGTAATTGTACAGAATGCCCTGGACTAGGGATCAGAAAAATATGAACTGAAATATCATGACTGTTACTTAACATCTCTTTCCTCAGTTTTCTCATCTGTAGAATGAAGATGCTAATAGATATTACTTGATAGGGCTATTTTGAGAATAAAATGGGAAAATGTATATAAAATACTTCATAAACCTTGAAGTGCTGATTATATTACAGTTTTTTGTTGTTCAGTCATTTCAGTCATGTCTGACTCATCATGACTCTATTTGGGGAAGATTCTGAAGTAGTTTGCATTTCCTTCTCCAGATCATTTTACAGATGAGAAACAGAGGAAAATAAGGTTAAGTGACTTGCCCATGGTCACAAAAATAGCAAGAGTCTGAAGCCAAATTTGAACTCAGGAAAAGGACTCTTCCTGGCTCCAGTTCCAGCACTTCTATCTGCTATACCTCCTATATCAGCCATATATTAGCTACTAATATTACTAATACTGTTCTTGCAGCTATTGCTACTGCTGCTATTACTCATATGGCCTAGTGTTCCTCAGATGAGACATACAAAATATATGTCTAGGCCCATGCTCAAAGTTTTTACATCTTACTAGTCCACTAGTCTAGATTTTGAGAACCCAGTGTGACCTGAACAGTCTGATGAAACGCTGTAATATGAATTCAGTGAATTAAACAGCCAAAACACTATGAATAAAATGGAAGGCATTCAATTGTCCATTTTCCATATGGTATACATGGCAAAAATTTTCCCAACAATGATCAGGTTTGATTAACTCCAGGAAAGTTTAATTTATTATAGACTTTAGAACAGTTCTTACCTAAAAAAGTCTTATCAAAGCCAGTGTCAAACAATCCTTTTCAAAGATCTTACCCAACTGACTACAAAAAACAAAAACAAAAACAAAAACCACATAGTTAATGAGAAGAGAGAAACTTAATGCCTCATTGCCATTTGGAATATTCTATCTGATATTAGAAACTGTAGGATATTCCAAATGCCACTATGTGTGATATTACATATATATGATGTTATATGTGCCAAAAAACTTCTCAACTACACAGTTCTGATGGAGTTGCATTGATTAGGAAAGAGAACATGATCCTGGTGAGATGAACTGATCACTTTCACAGGGTTCTCAGCAGACAGTAGTCAATTAATGCTGAAGCCACTGACCAAATACCTGAGTTTGAAGTCAATTTCTCTCTAATGGAAATTCCAAATGAGGAAGAAGTTTTGATTGTTATTAGGTACCTCTATAAAGGTAAAGGAAATAAATTTCCTGTTACAGTCACAATATTGGTACATTACTTAACTACCAGCCAAGACTAAAGTGGTGAAAAAGTTGATGCATGACTTTTGGTTTGCAGATGACTATGCACCTAATGCAGTCTCTAAGGCTGAGATGCAACAAAGTATCCCTGGATTTTCTGTTGCTTGTGCTTATTTTGGCCTAACAATTAACACAAAGAAAACAGAAGTTCTTCACCCTCCAGCACCACACTATTTATATGTGGAAACATTGGTTACAGGAAAGAGAGAAATTTTGAATGTTGCAAATAGTTTAACTTACCTTGACAGTATACTTTCCAGGGATTTACCCTTAGATGTAGATGGTGATGCATGCATTGCCCGAGCTAGCATAGTGTTTAGATGTCTCTGAAAGAAGATATTGGAGAGAAGTGGTATTAAATTGTCTACCAAACTGAAAGCTGATAGAGCTGCTTTGCTGACCTCATTATTGCATGCTTATGAAACCTGGACAATATACCAGCACCATTCCAGGAACCTAAATCACTTCCATTCCATTTGAATAGTCTTTGGATGATTCTGAAGCTCACTGGACAATGCAAGGTACTAGAAACTGAACTCCTTTTTATAAATGCTTTAAAAAGAAGTATTACCTGACCAAAAGTTTGAATTGTTTTATCTGTTATAAACTGTGTTAGAAATGAAAAATAAAATTAAAAAAAAAGACAAGGGTCCTAGTGCTCCTCCTCTTCCCAGGACTGTGCTTAAGGCTGAGGTTCAGATCAGCTGCTCTATTCCCCCAGGGGCTTTAAGCTGAGCAGGGCAGATGATGGAGCCAGGCTGCTTTTGGGGCCACCACAGCTGCCCAGCACCTGTTGTTGCTGCTACTGCTGTAACTGCTGCTGCTGCCATCGCCTCTGCTGCTGCCTGCGACCAGTGCTGGGGGCACCCCGCTCCTCTCTTACCCAGCTAGGAAAGCCCTCCCACACTGACTTTTGAAGGTTTCTTTGTTGCTTGTGTGTTGAGGGATCTGGTATGCCCCCTGCTGGAAATTCTGCCCCGGAGTCCTGTTCTGGTTCTGTTTCTTCCCGTGTGCTGTGGCCAGGCCTGGGTTCTGCTTCACTCATCATCCCATGGGATAGACCTTTCCTGTCAGCCTTCCAGGTTGCATCTGGCTGGAAATCTCCCTCTCTCTGTCGTTCTGTGGCTTCTGCTGCTGTAGAATTTGTTGAGAGCCATTTTTTACAGACATTTTGTGGGCTGTGGGGAAAGTGCTAGAGTATACATGTGTTTCTACTCCGCCATCTTGGCTCCACCCCCAGGCTATGTTTTCATTAAGCAAATATGATGCAACACATTTTTGCACATATGACTCTTAGCTTTGATGGTATTCCAAATAAACCATATTCACAAAGTTTGACCAACCTAGAAAAATTAGAAGGCAATTAGTCATCAACTCTTGCCTCAGCTGAACGTAATCCAGCTTTATGAAATGTAAAAGGAACATCTATCTATTTCTCAATCTCACATCTCCCACCTCTATTTTCATATCTGCCTTCATGTTTGATTCTAACATCATCCCTATGAGTGTAGGTATTACTATGCTTCCCATTTTATAGGTAAGAAAATTGATGAAGCTCAGAGAGTTTAAATGCCTTGACAATGAGTATACCACTAGTAATAGTCAAAGATGGTCTATGAACCCATGTATATCCTGACTCCAAGTATTTTGAAACTAGAATACACTGTCACAATTATTTTTAAAGATACATTTGGAAAATGTCTTAATACGAAGAAATACAAAGTCCTCTTCCTGTCATAGAGGTAACTTTAAATACTCAAAATGGATGTTGATCAGGTCAACTTGTGACTAGTCTTATCAAACACCAAGGGTTTCAAATTTAGGTCAGTGACAGATTTTGTTTGCCATCTGATCATGAGCTGAGTTGGTAAAGAAGTGGTTCATCCTTCATGTTTGGCTAATAACTGATAAACAAGCATATCATATAATTAGTCTGTCTACAAAAGTGTGAAAGAGTTATGATCTGATTCATTCGTAATAATATTCACATACATGAAATTACACAATATGAAAATATGTATATATCATGTTTATATATATATGTAAATATATACATATAAATGCCCTGAATAATATTCCTATTTTTAGAATAAATTTTAAACAAAATTTTGATTACTTTAGTACCATAGCTACTTCTCAAAATTTACCCTAATCCTCCCTGCTAACAAAGAAACACAAAAAAAATAAATTGAAACGATGTCCATGGCTGATAGTATATTTATCTTTCCACAACTATCGACCCTGATTTCTGTGCCTCATTAGGAGAGTTTTTTATCACTTGTTTGCCAGAATAAAAATTAGTTATAGCATTTAATGAGAAATCAGCTTACACTTAGCATTGCCGCTTTTTAAAAAATTATAGGCAATTGTTCTAGTTCTGCTTTCTCCATTATTCAGTATCCGATAAAAGAAGGGGAGTTTCTCATGGATAAATTACATTTTATTTTCTTTCCTTTGCTTTGCTACATATTATTTATTTATTTATTTATTTTTACTTCTCAACATTTATTTCCACAAAATTTTGAGTTGAAAGAAGAATTGAAACAAAAGGGAAAAGCCAAGAGAAAGAAAAAAAGAGGGAGAGAAAATAGAATGCTTCCATCTACATTCAGACTCTATGCTTCATTTTCTGATGTGGATAGCACTTTCCATCAAGAGTCTTTTGGAATTGTCTTAGATTAGTGCATTTCTGAGAAGAGCTAAATCTCTCAAAATTGGTCATTGCTTTTCTTCTGTCCTTCTGGTTCTGCTTACTTCACTGAGCATCAGTTAATATAAGTCTTTCAAGCTTTTTTTCTGAAATCTGCCAGCAATCATTTCTTACAGAAATGTATTCCTTCAAATTCATATACTACAACTTGTTCAGCCATTCTCCAATTCTTAGGACATCTCCTCAATTTCTAATTCTTTGCCACCATAAAAAAAGAGCTGCTGTCAATATTTTTGTATAGATGGGTCCTTTTCCCTTCTTTATAGTATCTTTGGAATGTAGAATTATTAGTCGTATCACTGAATCAAAGGGCATGCACACTTCTATAGCCCTTTGGGCATTGTTTCAAATTGATCTCCATACTCTTTTGATTAATTCACAACTCCATCAACAATGTATTAGTATTCCAATTTTCCCACATCTTCTCCAACATTTAGCATATTTCTGTTTTGTCATGTTAGACAGTCTGGTAGGTGTGAGGTGATAGGTCACAGTTGTTTTAATTTTAATTTCTCTAATCAGTAGTTATTTAGAGCCTTTTTTCATATGATCATTGATATCTTTAACTTTATCTGAAAACTTTCTTTTCATAACCTTTAGCCATTTGTCAATTGGGAATGACTTGTATTCCTATACATTTGACTCAGTTCTCTATATAGTTTAGAAATGAGACCATTGTCAGAGATACTGGCTCTAAAAATTTTTTCTCAGATTCATGCTCCCCTTCTAATCTTGGTTGCATTGGCTGTTTGTGCAAAAATTTTTCAATTTAATGTAATAAAAATATCCATTTTGCATTTCATAATGTTCTCTATCTCTCATTTGGTCATAAATTATTCCCTTCTCCATACATCTGATGGTAAACTATCCTTTCTCTTCTAATTTGTTTTTGGTATCACCTTTTGACATCATCTTGGTTATGGTGTGAAATGTTGGTCTATGCCTCATTTCTGTCTCTATTTTTCCGTTTTCCCACTAAGTATTATCAAATAGTGAGCTCTTATCCCAGAAGATAGAGTCTTTGGTCTTATCAAGCAGGAGATTAATATTGTCATTGACTATTGTGTCTTGTGTACCTAACATACTCCATTGATCAACCACTCTACTTCTTAGTTAATACCAAGTGATTGATGATGATTATTGTGTAATGCAATTTAAGATCTGGCAAGGCTAGGTCATATTCCCTTTCATTTCTTTATATTTTTTTTATATTCTGTATCTTTTGTTCATTAAGATGAAATTTGTTATTAATTTTTCAGGTCTACAAAATAGTTGTTGTTTGTTTTATTGATATGGCACTGAATAAGGAAATTAATTTAGGTAGAATTCTCCTTTTCATTACATTAGGAACTGATGTTTTTCCAATTATTTAGATATGAATTTATGTCTGTGGAAAGTGTTTTGTAATTGTGTTCATATAGTTCCTAGGTTTGTCTTAGCAAGTAGATTCTGTAATATTTTATATTGTCTAAAATTCCTATAAATAGAATTTCTCTTTCCATCTCATGCTGCTGGGCTTTGTTAGTTATATGCATATATGCATACACACACACACACACACACACACACACACACATATATATATATATATATATATATATATATATATATATATATATATATATATATATATATATATAAATGATGATGATTTATGTGGGTTTATTTTGTATCCTGCAACTTTGCTAAGGTTGTTAATTATTTCAAGTAAATTTTTAGTTGATTCTCCAAAATTCTCTAAATTCACAATCATATCATCTGCAAAGAGTGATAGCTTTGCTTCTTCATTGCTTATTCTAATTCCTTCAGTTTCTTTTTCCTCTATTGTTGTTAAAGCTAACATTTCTAGTACAATAGTGAATAACAGTGGTTATAGTGAACAAGTTTGTTTCACCCCTAATCTTGTTGCAAATGCTTCTAGCTTTGTCTCATTGCATAAAATACTTGCTGATGGTTTCAGATATGTGATACATATTATTATTTGTCAAAAGTATTTTTCTGTAGATGATTTCTATTAATTTTCTTATTGATATTGTCAATTGTGCTGATAGCTTTCCTAATATTCATTTAACCCTGCTGGACTGGTATAAATCCCATCTGGTCGTAGTATGTTATCTTTGTGATGAGATACTGTAATCTCTTTGCTAATATTTTATTTAAAATTTTTGCACCTATGTTCATTAGGGAAATTGTTCTATGATTCATTTTTTTTCTGTTTTTGTTCACTTCCCCAGTTTAGTTATAACACCATATTTGTATCATAAAAAGAATTTGGTAGAAATTTTTCACCTATTTTTCCAGATGGTTATAAAGTATTGGGATTAATGTCCATTAAATTTATGGTACAATTCAGGGCCATCTGGACACAGAGATATTTTTATTAGAGAGTTCATTAATGGTTTGTTCAATTTGTTTTTCTGAAATGTAGTTATTTTATTTATGTATTTTATTTCCTCTTCTGTTAATCTGAGAAATTTATATTTTGTATATATTTATCCATTTTATTAAGATTGTCAAATTTATTGGCATACAGTTGGACAAAGTAGTTTGTAATTATTGCTTTAATTTCTTCTTCATTGGTGGTGAATCCACCCTTTTCCTTTTTGTACTAACAATTTGGTTTTCTTTCTTTTTTAATCAAATTAACCAAAGGTTTATCTATTTTATAGTTGCTTTTTTCATAAACTCTTTTTTCATAAACAACTCTTAGTTGTGTTTATTAGTTCAACAGGTTTTTTTATTTCAATTTTATTAATTTCTCCATTTCAGTTTTAGAATTTCTCATTTTATATTTAATTGGAGAGCTTTAACTTGTTCTTTCTTGCTTTTTTAGTTGCATGCCCAATTCATCGATTTTCTCTTTCTCTATTTTATTAATGTAGGAATTTAGACATATAAAATTTCCCCTAAGAATTACTTTGCCAGCATCCCATACCTTTTGGTATTTTGTCTCATTATTGCCATTGAATTTAATGATTTTTTCTGTGATTTGTTGTTTAATCCACTCATTCTTTAGGGTTAAATTATTTTATTTCCAATTAATTTTAGTCTGTCTTTCTATGTCTTTTTATTACACGTAATTTTTATTGCATCATAATATGAAAAGAATAATTTGATATTTCTGCCTTTCTGCATTGATTTGTGAGATCTTGTGCCCTAATATATGATCATTTATTTGGTTGGTGTCCTGTACCACTGAGATAAAGGTATATTGCTATCTATCCCATTTCAGTTTTCTCCATAGGTCTACCATATCTAACTTTTCTAAAGTTCTATTCACCTCCTTAATTTCTTTCTTGTTTATTTTGTGGTTAAATTTTCCTACTTATGAGAGAAGGAAGTTGAGGTCTCCTACTAGTATAGTTATTTATCTATTTATTACTATAACTCATTTAAATCTTCCCCTGATATTTTAGTGTATATCTGTTTAATATTGATGTTACTTCACTGTCAATGGTATCTTTTAGCAGGATGTAGTTTTTCCTTAACTCTTAATTAGAAGTAATGGTAATTTTACTTTCTCTGAAAAAATGATTGGCACCTTTGCTTCTTTTTTCTTTTAGGTGAAATACAATGTATTCTGCTTCAGACTTTTAACTTTACTCTGTGTATCTTTCTGTTTCAAATGTGTCTGATATTCACTTCTGTTTTATGGGAGATTTCATCCCATTCAAATTTATGATTACTGATTCTATCTTTCCCTCCATCCTATTCTCATCCCCCAAACTCCCTAGACAAAACTTTCTCTCTCCTTTATCCCTTTTCTTTTCACCAGTGTTTTCCTTTTGATCACCACCTCCCTCAATTTGCCCTCCCTTGTATTATACTTTTTCTTTCCCATCTCCCCTATTATTTCATACCTACATTCTGACCTCCCTTCTATCCACTCCTCCATTTTCTCTCCCCTTTCTCCTCCTATTTCCTCTATAGTAAGATAGATTTCGAATTCCAACTGAGTGTGTATTTTTTCCATCTTTAAGCCAAATCTGATGGGAGTAAGGTTCAAACAATGCTCATTTCCCTACTTCTCTCCCTCTACCCTAAAAGATCTTGGCACCACTTCATGTGATGCAATTACCCTTTTATTTCTCTTTATTTTTCTTTTCTTCCAATACAATCCTTTTTTTCACCCTTCAGTTATTTTTATCATCACATCGAAGTCAACATATCCACACCACTGTCTACGTATATCCTTTATAACTGTCATAATAAAGATGCACTTCTCATGAGTTACAGGTTTCATCTTTCCATGTAGGGATATAAACAGCTTAACCTTATTGAATAAGAAGTTTGTTTTCTTTCTTGTTTACCTTTTTATTCTTCTCTTGGGTCTTGTATTTGAAGGTCAGGTTTTTTCTTCATCTCTGGTCTTTTCATCAGAAAAGTCTGGAGGTTCCCAATTTCATTGAATGTCCATCTCCTCCCCTGAAAGTTTATTCTCAGGTTTGCTGGATAGTTGATCCTTGGTTAGACTTCAAGTTACTTTGCCTTCTAGAATATCATATTGCAAGTCCACTGATCATTTAATGTAGAAACTGTTAGGTCCTCCATAATCCTGACTCTAATTTAAATATATTTATTTTTTAATTAATTTTATTTTCAGTGTTCCAGAATCTCTACCATATAACTTAGATTTCTTCTTCTCTCCCTCCACTCTCCCTTCTCCCTCCCTCCCCAAGACAATATACAATTTATATAGGTTCTATACATGTATTCTTATTAAATACATTTTCACCATAGTCATGCTGTATAGAAGAAGTGAAATGAATGGAATAAATCATATAACAAACCAAAATTTCACGCAAAAGAAAATGATCTGCTACATTCTGCAATTGAATTCCATAGTTCTTTCTGTGGATGTGGAAGGCCCTTTCCCTTGAAAGACAATTGGGAATCTTTTTAAGTCCTTGCATTGCAATAAACTTTTAAGCCTACCAGAAAAAAACTCCCACAATGTGGTCATTGCTGTGCACAAAGTTTTCCTGGGCTTGACATGTATTTTTGTACATTTGTCTCAATTCTCTATATATTCTAGAAATGAGGGTTTTATCACAGACACTAGCTGTAATATTTTTTCCCATCTTTCTGTACCCCACCAAACCTAGTTGCATTGTGCAAAAACCTTTCAATTTAATGTAATTAAAATCATCCATCTTGCACCTCATAATGCTTTCTATCTCTTCTTTAGTCAAAAATTTTTCACTTCTCCATAAATCTGATATATACACTATTTATTGCTCTACCAATTTGTCCATAGTATCATTCTTTATACCTAGATCATGTACCCATTTGGATTTTATTCTTGTGTATGGTGTCAGGCATTGGTCTATGCCAAGTATCCATCACACTGTTATCCAGTTTTTCCCAGTAATTTTTCTCGAACAGTGAGTTCC
Organism: Potorous gilbertii; assembly: GCA_028658325.1. Taxonomy (NCBI): domain Eukaryota; kingdom Metazoa; phylum Chordata; class Mammalia; order Diprotodontia; family Potoroidae; genus Potorous; species Potorous gilbertii. The sequence continues at coordinate 69,633,611 of CM053774.1, read as the reverse complement.
CATCCCACAAACTAGGGTTCTTAGGTTTATCAAACAGTAGATTGCTATAATCATTTCTTACAGTGTCTTGAGTACCTCGCATATTCTACATGTCTACCCTTTTGTTTCTTAGCCAATATCAAGTGGTTTTGATAATTCCTACTTTATAATACAATTTGAGATCTATTAGCACTAAGTAACCTTCCTTAGCATTTCTTTTACTTAGTCCCCTTGATATTCTTGACCTCCTGTTCTTCCAGATATATTTTGGTATTATTTTTTTCCACTTCTAGAAAATAATTATCTGATAGTTTTATTGGCACATCATTAAATGAGTAAATCAACTTAGGTAGAATTATCATTTTTATTATATTGACTTGACCTACCCACAAGCAACAGATGTTTTTCCACTTACTTAGATCTGACTTTATTTGTGGGAAAATTATCTTGTAATTGTGTTCATATAGTCGCTGGATTTGTTTTGGCAGGAAAACCCTGAAATATTTTATAGTGTCTACTCTAGCTTTAAATGGGATTTCCTTTTTATGTCTCTTGCTCTTGGGCTTTGTTACTAATATATAGAAATGCAGATTTATGTGGGTTTATTTTGTAACCTGAAACTTTGCCACAGTTGTTTATTATTTCAAGTAATTTTTTACTTGAATATCTGGGATTCCCTAAGAATATCATCGTATCACCTACAAAGAGTGACAATTAGTTTTTTCTTCCGGTATTCTAATTCCTTCATTTTCTTTATCTTCTCTAATTGCTACAGATAATGTTTCTAACACTATATTGAATAACAGTGGTGATAATGGACCTCCCTGTATCATTCCTAATGTTATTGGAAATGCATCTAGCTTATCTCCATTGCATATTATACTTACTGAAGGCTTTAGGTAGATACTGCTTATTTTTTTATGGAAAGTTCCCTTTATTCCTATGTTCTCCAATATTTTTAATTACAATGGGTGTTGTAGTTTGTCAAAAGCTTTTTCTGCATTTATTGAGATAATCATGTGGTTTCGGTTAGTTTTGTTGTTGATATAATTGATAATGAAAATAGTTTTCCTAATATTGAACCACCTCTACGTTCCTGGTATGAATCCTACCTGATTATAGTGTGTTATTCTCATGATAAATTGCTGTATTCTTTTTGCTAAAATCTTATTTCAAATTTTTGCATGTATGTTCATTAGAGATATTTGTCTTTAATTTTCTTTCTTTGTTTTGTCTCTTCCTGGTTTATAATTCTTACTTTATAATACAATTTGAGATGTGTTAGCACTAAGTAACCTTCTCTAGCATTTCTTTTCCTTAGTCCCCTTGATATTCTTGACCTCCTGTTCTTCCAGATATGTTTTGGTATTATTTTTTTCCACTTCTAGAAAATAATTGTCTGATAGTTTGATTGGCATATGATTAAATGAGTAAATCAACTTAGGTAGAATTATCATTTTTATTATACTGGCTTGGCCTACCCACAAGACCATATTTGTATCATAAAATGAATTTGGGAGTATTCCTTCTTCCTCAATTTTCCCAAATAGGCTATACAATATTGGAATTAACTGTTCTTTAAATGTTTGGCAGAGTTCACTTGTAAATCCATCTAACCCTGCATATTGATGAATTGTTAATTTCTTTCTCTGAGAAGGGATTGTTTAAATATTCAGCTTCCTCTTCTGTTAATCTTGGCAATTTGTATTATTTTAAAATACTCGTCCATTTCATTTAGATTGTCGAATTTATGGGCATAAAGTTGGGTGAAGTAATTTCTAATAATTGTTTTAATTTCTCCTCATTGAAGGTGAGTTCACCCCTTTCATTTTTTATATTTTGGCAATTTGATTTTCTTCTTTCTTTTTTTAATCAAATTGACCAAAGTTTGATCAATTTTATTAGATTTTTTTCATAAAATCAACTATTAGTTCTATTAATTTTATTTATTAATTTAATAGTTTTATTAATTTCAATTTTATTAAACTCTCCTTTGTTATTCAGTTTTTCTAATTTGGTATTTACTTGTAGATTTTCAATTTGTTCTTTTTCTAGCTTTTTCAGCTGCATGCCCAAGTCAGTGAATTTCTCTTTCTCTGTTTTATTCATGTAGGCATTCATATATATATAAAATTTCCCCTAAGAACTGCTTTTGAAGTATCCCATAAGATTTGGTAAGTTGTCTCATTATTATCATTCTCTTGAATGAAGTTGTTGATTGTTACTATGATTTGTTGTTTAGCCCACTCCGTCTTTAGGATTAGATTATTTAGTTTCCAATTAATTTTTAGTTTATCATTCCATTGCCTTTTGTTACATTTAATTTTTATTGTGTTAGGATCTGAGAAGGATGCATTGACTATCTCTGCCTTTCTGCACTGCCTTTCTATGCCCTAGAACATGGTCAGTTTTTGTATATATGCCATATGCCTCTGAGAGTAAGGTATGTTTCTGTCTATCCCCATTCAGTTTTCTGCAGAGAACACTCACATCTACCTTATACAGAGTTTTATTCACCTCCTCAACTTCTTTCTTGTTTATTTTAAGGTTATATTTTTTTCAAGTTCAGAGAGGGGAAGGTTGAGGTCCCCGACTAGTATAGCTTTGCTGTCTATTTCTTCCTGAAACCCCCCCAACATCTCTTCTAGGAATTTGGATTCTACACCACTTGGAGCATACATATGCAGTAATGATATTGATTCATTTTCTATGGTGCCTTTTAGCAAGATATAGTTTCCTTCCTTCTACCTTTTGATTAGATCTATTTCTGCTTTTGCTTTCTCTGAGATTGGAACTGCTGCCCCTGCTTTGCTTATATCAGCTGAATCACAATATATTCTGCTCCAACTTTTTACCTTTATCCTGTGTATATCCCCCCATTTCAAATATGTTTCTTGTAAACAATACATTGTTGGATTATGGCTTTTAATCCATTCTGCTATCCATCTCTGTTTTATTGGAGAATTCATTCCATTTACATTCACAGCTGTGATTACAATCTGTTTTGTCCTTCCATCCTCTTTCCCACCATTTGTACTTTTAGTTCTCTCATCTCCCTTCCCTTCCTCAATAGAGATTTTACTCTTGACCAGCACCTCCCGCAGTCTTCCCTTCCTTCTTTCAGCCTCCTGCTTTTACTTCCCTTTACCCTTATTACTTCTTCCCTCCCTTTTAACTTTCCCTCCCCTTTCTTCCCCCTTCCCCTCCCACTGCCTATAGAGCTAGTTAGGTTTATATACTTAATTAAGTTTATTATTCTCTCCTTGAACCAAATTAGATGAGAGTATCTATCAAAGAATTCTCATTACCCTGCCCTATTTCCCTCTCCTATAATATAATTTTGTACTTCTTCCTGTGAGATAATTTATCATCTTCTGCTTCCTCCTTTTCACGTCTCCTATTACAATTCCTTTGCATGCTTGAATCACATTTCTGTCATCATGTCATTTACTTTGTACCTATTCCTTCTCTCTATGTATATCTCTTTTATACCTCATAATAGATGTACAATTCTCAAGATTAAAAAGTATCATCTTCCCTTATAAGGAGGTAAACAGTTTCCCCACATTGAGTAACAAGTTTTCTTTTCCTCTATTTACCTTTTTATGCCTCTCTTGAGACCTGCATTTGAAAATCGCATTTTCTATTGAGTTCTGGCCTTTTCATCAGGAAGTACCTTATTTCATTGTATGTCCATCTCCCTCTCTCAAATGTTATACTGAACTTTGCTAGGTAGTTGATCCTTGGTTGTAATTCCAGCTCCTTTGCCTTGAAGAGTATCATATTCCAATTCCTTCAGTATTTTAATATAGAAGCTTCAAGTCTTGTGTGATCCTGACTGTAGCTCCTCAATGTTTGAATGGTTTCTTTCTGTCTCTCTGTAGTATTTTCTCCTTCACTTGATAATTCCAGAATTTTGCAACAATATTTCTTGGTGTTTTTAGTTTGAGATCCCTTTGGGAGGTGAATGGTGGATTCTTTCTATTGCTATTTTGCCATCTGGATCTAGAACTTCTGGGCAATTTTCTTGGATGATTTCTTGGAAGGTATTTTCCAGACTCTTTTTTTCATCATGACTTTCTAGTCAGCCAATAATTCTTCAATTTTTTCTCCTGGATCTATTTTCCAGGACAGTTTTTTTCTAATTAGATATTTTACATTTTCTTCTATCTTTTCATGCTTTAGATTTCGCTTGACTGATTCTTGATGTCTCATAGAGTCATTAGGTTCTACTTGCCCAATTCTAACTTTCATCAAATTGGTTTCTTCACTTAACTTTTGTATCTCCTTTTCCATCAGTCCAATTATTCCTTTTAAGGAATTATTTTCTCCAGTTAGTTTTTGTCCTTCCTTTTCCATTTGTTCAGTTTTCCTTTTTAAGGAGCTGTTCTCTTCACAGAATTCTTTTTTCAAGCTTTTATAATCATTGGCCAATTTTTCTTCCATTTCCTTCTTCAGCTCTTCCAGGAGAGCTGTTAGTGCATGGGAACAGGTCATAGTCCTTTGTGAAGTTTCAGAATGTGGTACAGTCTCAATACTGACCTCTTTGGTTTTTGTGTTTTGTTTCTTTTCCCCATAGAAATATCCTATGGTCTTTTCCTTACTCCTTTGCTTCTTGCTCATTATGGTGAGACTTTGTGTGTTGTGGCCTCTGGTTCTTTCAGTTAGAAGCTGGAGAATCTGTTGTTGAGCTGACTTAAGTGAAAAAGTTAAGGGCTGGTACCTTTTTTTCTTTTTCTTTTGCATTTCCCTGGATCAAGCCTGGGGATAGCTTGTCAAGTGTGGGGGAGGGGTGATCTGGTCACAGGAGATCTCCTCAACTGAGCTAGAGCAAAGGCAAGTTTAGTGTTTGGTGATCCAGGCTGCTGTGGTGTCTTACCAGTTCCCCTGGAGCTCTTAGGCACACCTGGGTCCTAGCATGAATTTCCAACCCCCTGAAGCTCCTCTTCTAGCACTGAGGCATGTCTGAGTCCTAGTGTGAGTTTCCACCCCCACCCCCTGGGACTCCTCTCCTTCTGGTTTGCCTCTGCCACAGTAGAAGGAATATTCTTTAGCGATTTTTCTAGGCTCAGGTGTTACAACACTGTTTGCCCCGTATGCTAATTCCACTGATCCAGAATTTTTCTGGGGAAATATTTTATGGTTCTTTTGAGGTCAGTAAGGGGAGGGAGAGAGAGCATTTAACAATTACTCCACCATTGTGGCTCCCAGAAGTTCAAGTAGATGACATACAGATGTTTAATCTGTGGGATGAAAGTCTCAGAAGCAGCTGTGGCTGATACCTGGTGCTCAATAGCTGCTATTCACTCGGTTCCTTCTCCTGCCCTGGGCTACCACCCTGTAGTTCCATCTGCTGCTGTGTTGGACCGGCCCAGGGTTTTCCTGCTTGTCTGTGCCATGGTAGGACACATTGCACTGTGTGCTCTGGGCTCACCCCCATGGAATCAAACATTGCTATCGACCTTCTAGTCTGTCCTGGTCTGTGAATCTGCCAGTCTGTCTCCTATTAGATTCTGTACCTCCAAAATTTGGTCAGATTATCTTTTTGTAGGTATCTTAAGGATTTTGTATAAGAGCTTAGGTGAATAGTTGCTGTCATTTCACCATCTTGACTTGCTCCCAACCCCCGTATGTGTTCAGACATTTAAATTTTTTCTTTCTGTCTGATTAGAGTAGTTTCTCTTTGACCTGATAAGTCTGGAATTTGGCTACAATATTTCTTGGAATTTTCATTTTGCGATCTCTTTGAGGAAGGGATTGGTGTCTTTGTTCAATGGCTATTTTATTTTCTGGCTCTTGAATATCAGAGCAATTTTCCTTGATAATTTCTTGAAAGATGCTATCCAAGTTCTTTTTTGTTGCCCTAAGGTAGAACAATAATTCTCAAATTATCTCTCCTGTGTTTATATTCCATGTGAGTTGTCTTTCCAATGAGATATTTTATATTTTCTTCATTTTTTTCATTCTTTTGATTTTGTTTGACTGATTCTTGATGTTTCATAGAGGCATTAGCTTACACTTGCCCGATTTTATTTTTTAAGGAATTATTTTCTTCACTTTGCTTTTGTACCTCCTTTCCTTATGCCCAGTTCTGGTTTTCAATTATTTTCTTCTATGGATTATTTTTTTTTTTGCTATTTGGCCAATTGTAATTTTTAAGGAATTGTTTTTTCGGACAATTTTTGTCCTTACTTTTCGAAGATGGGGACTCTCTCTTGAATACCTCTCATTTCTTTCACAAATTTTTCTTCTTCCTCTCTTATTTGACTTTTTAAATCCTTCCTGAGCTCCTTCAAGAAGACTTTTTGGACTCAAAACCAATTCTTATTGCTTTTTTAAGATTTTGGATATAGGTATATTGACAATGTTTTCCTCTTTAGAGTTTGTGTTTTGATCATCCCTATCCCCGTAGAAACTACCTACACTCAATATTTGCTTTTTGCTCATCTTGTTTTCTTGTTTCCTAGCTTTTAAAGTTGAGCTCTTCTGCAGGAAAGTGGGGTCATTGTCCCAATGTGCTCATGCTGGGTGCCAAGGGCCTGATCATTGGCTTTGTGTGCTGGTACCTCAGGTACTGACAACTGGAGAGTGTGGGTAGTCTGGCAGTATACTTGGTGCAGAACTGGATTTTGAGTTGTGGTGTCTGGCATGTGCTGAAGACAGGTAGGGTTTTTCTTTGGTTCCCTGGGGCTACATTGAAGTACACATAGGTCTGCTGCTGGTAGACATATGTCCACCTAGGCCTACACAGAAACTTGGGTATATCTGGTCACTATAGGGTGTTTGATTACCTGGGACTGTGCTGAAACACACGGTGCTTTTCTAAGCTGATGTCTGATGATTCTTCTGCCTATGCTAAGGCATGTGGGGGGATCATAGAATTGACATTTGCCTGTTCCACCACACTGGGGCTCAGGATCTTCCACTTGTTTGCTCAGATAGGGCTTGCTGTTGGCTTGCTTGGATGTATCTTGTCCTGGAATTCACTTCTCTTTTACCTGAGTGAAATGGACAATTGTTGTTTATCCTCCTAATTTCTCATGCAAAAAGACTGTTTCATTCCATTTTCCATGGTCTCTGATTTCCAGGATTTTTCCTGGAGCACTCTTACTAGATTTTCAGAGGTAGATTTGGGAAGGAGAAAGTGATTTACTACTTACTTTGCCATTTTGTTCCTCAAAAGTTCATGTATTACAGTAAGTATTCAGCACATCCACATAGGCTGCATAGATATTTCATGCATTTCAAAGATAATTTGGATGAATATTTTTTCTATCAATTCTTCTTGTATTTTATTAGTGACATGAAGACTTTAATGGCTTTCGTAGATTTCATTAATAAACGAACAGAAGTTTCTTTGCAGTTTCTCTCAGGTTTTCTAATTAGTCCATCATATTGCCTGCAAATGACAATGTTTTATCACTATATTCCTAGTGTTTATACCCTTAATTTCATTCCATTTTTTTCTTCTTCTGATTAGAATTTTAAGTATTATCAAATACTTGGAGGAGGGTTCATACTTTATTTACTCCTTACATGTTGGGAACATGTCTAGGGCTTTTTCCATTCAAAATATATAGTCTCTCATTTTAGATGTATTTGTATTCATATTAAACAGTAGTTCTTCCACCCATATGCTTCTTTTAAAAGATTACATAAATGATATTGATACTTTAGTGAAGGGTTTTTCTGCATCTGTTTGTATAGTCTTGATTTATATCTTTTACATGATTATCAATTCCTATGTTTTTCATAATGTTGAATTATTCTTATATTTTGATTTTTGGGTGGGACCTGGCTCAGGCCAGTTTCCTGAACTGTTAATATTAATATTAGAATAAATCATACATTTTTAAATAATTTAATAGCAAAACTATATTTATTTAGCCATATTTGTAGAAGGATATTCAAGAAGAATATATACTGAGGACACAAAGTTGGTTCAAGTGGGTGAAGTTCATTTGCTTGAGTTGCCCATCATAGTCTGCCAAACATTGTAAGGTGCAGCAGGTAGGGAAATCTATACTGTGGGATCGTTTTATTCTACACACTAGGAAATGATGTTAACAACCTGAAGCTTTGGTTCTCTGAGGCAACCAAAGCTAAATCATCATGCAAATATTCAATATCTCTAGTCCATTTAGAGAGAGTTAGTGGTAGTGAGTTTAAGATATTTCTCCTAGATTTGCATAAGTCTAAGTTTTTAATAGTGTTAATATGTTTGATACATTGGTATAACCTTTTTGTTAACATTCTGCCAAATTTTTTTCCTATCCATGATGAAATTGGTCTATTATACTCTTCTTTTGCATAATTGTTTCCTATTTTAGATATCAGCATCACATTTTTTCTCCTAACAAATATCATTAAGATATCACCTACTCTATTACAGAGAACTTTTTTGTAGCACAGATGAGAATGAATTTTTATGAGATTCTAAGAATTTTTCTGCAATATAATGCCATCCAAATAATTTTTCTTCCTCCTTTCTTAGTTAATTTATTGTTATCTAATTTCTCTGATATTTTGTTGATTGATAACTTTATTTTAGTTAATTTATTTAAATATATCTTTCCTTATATTAATTTAATTTCAAGTATATTCTTAGCATTATTTCAATAAAAATGTGCATAGTATTTTCTGACAATTCCTTTTGTTTATCTTTATTTGTTTTGAGTTCATCCTTTACATTTTTATTTCGGTGATTTAATTTATTTTCTCATTAAAATATCAAACTAGGTAATGGTTCATCAATATTTAAGGTTTCCCATTTGAGCATCTGAGTGTTCCAAAAATAGATCTCTTCATTTGATTTGTCAAATTCTTGATTTTTTTTCTCATTTGTATCTCTTTGTCCTTTCATTTTTAATATTTTTTTATTTCAAGTTTGCCCTGAGATAGATTCAGTTGTCTTTTTTAATTGCACATTAAGCTCATTGATCATCATTTTTTTTCCATTGTGCAACATATTTTAATATTTTTTGACCTCTCAAGACTATTTTAGCTATATTCCATAACTTTTGGAATATTTTCTTATGTTCATAATTTATTATAATATGACATTTGTGTTCTATTTTTGACTTGGATTTATTTAATTATCATAACATAATTAGCTTATAAGTAAAAATATTATATGATGTGTTCAATGAATATATTTATTGATTATATTACAAGTGATATAATTGATATGGGTTACCATTTGAATTGCATATTGTCCACAAATTAGATGTTTTACAATTTCTTCTTTCATTTGTTTGTTATGAGTTTGTGCTCTTTCAAATGACTATTTTTTCTCTAAAGGTATTATGTTGAGATGCTTTGGAATGTGTCTAATATCTCAAATACAAATTTGCTGTATAGCATTCAAACGTACCCTTCTCATGGTGTTTTTCTTAGATATATTCAGCTCTGAAACAATATAAATCTTCTACTACTAGCATCTTCTTGAAACTCATTTAGTCTTTCCCAAATCAGAACAGAGTAACTGAAATCTTCATCTCTTCCCTCTCCTCCTCCTCCTTCTTCTTCTCTTCTTACTCCTCTTCCTCTTTCTATTTCTTCTTGTCCTTCATCTTCCTCTTGCACAACTACCAAAAATAATAACAATTGTATGAATTCATTTTCTATGATATCTTTAAGCATTATTTCTTTCCCTACTTTTATTTTATTTATTTGTTTATTTTTATTAGTTCCCTCTCCTTAATTTTGCTGATTTTTTTCTTTTTGCTTTACTAGAATCAATTATAATTCTTGTTTTTTTGAATGTCTAAAACATATTAAGTTTAGTTGAAGTTACTCCCAAATATGCTAATCCAAATAATATTTACAAAATATTTTTTACCAATTTTAAAGCAATTTTATCAAAATTTAGAAAACAATGAATAACCATATTGAAAAATATCCTGAATAATTGAAAATAAGACAGCATACCATGCTTCTATTATAATTAAAATATTTTTGATATTAAAACGAGGGGAAAATAACAGAAAATGTAGATAAATATCACTCATAAAGAGATGCAAAAATTCTGAAGTTACATACAGAATAGTACTAGTGATACTGGCACTATGAAAAGGGTGAATTTATACTGAGGATACAACAATTGTTCAAAATTATGGAAATAACTACCAAATTTAATAATATAAATGCTGAAAAACTGCACTAACATCAAAAATGCAGAAAAGTATCCTTTAAGAAAATAAAATATGTGCAAATGGTAGAAGTCTGAGAAACATAGATGTATAAGTCCTAACCTATAAAATAATCAAATGTCTATTTCTTAAACCAAGAGCTGGCAATATCAAACACTGGAAAATTTTCCAATTAGTACAGGGTTAAATCAAGAATTTCTGTTCTCCTTGCTACCAGTTAGCACATTTCTATAATGTTAAGGAAGGAGAGAAAAACAGTCTTATAAAGATCAATAAAGCTGATAAGAAAATCATACGTATTTTAAAATTACATGGCAGTTCAGATAAAAAACTAATAAAAATCACTGAAAAAACTAATGATGATAATGAATACGTTCACTAAATTTAGTATAAAATGAATACGCAAAAGCACTATAATTTCTAACTAAAATTAACAAAATCCAGGAGAGAATTATAGATAGGAAAATCTACTTAAAAAAATAGAAATTATATAAAAGCATGTAAAATGTCCAAGATTTAACCAAGCAGAACATATTCAGGACTTATATAAATACAATGATAATCAACAACTCATAGAAATGAAAAAAGATAAATAGTTGGCGTTATTTTCATTGTTCATTACTAAGTCAAATGAACATTAAAATGTCAGAGCTGCCTCAATTAGTGTAAAGATTTATTGTTATATCACTCAAAAAAGGCAAAATATGGTTACAGAATTAGAGAAATACTGTCATTTCTTTAGAGGGACAGACAAAATATGAAGTAGTGAGGGGAACAGATATTAAGCGTATATATAACTCAATTTATAAACTAATATTATTGAAAATTTCTTATTATAAAAAACAAATTGAAAATATCCTTGAGAAAACTTATATAAACAAAGGAATACAGCAGAACAAGATTCCATATATACAAGTATATAAAACATGTTAGGAGGAGAGAGGGTTGAATATTTCCCATGTGATAAGAACTACTGGAAAAAGAAACTGCCCAAATGCCTAAAGGTTAAATAATATAGCACAACAAAGCCAAAATGGAAAAGGCACCCAAATATGAAATCATCACATGATTTTAAAAATGGAGGGGGGGAATTGGAGGCAAGGTGGGGGTGAAGAGGAATCTCACAAGTCAAGTAATGGCTGGGAAAATACCCAGAAAAGGGAAAAAAAAATAAGACCATAGAAGGTTACTTTCTTTGTGACCAGATATTTCCTCCTTTCCTTTCAGATGAGGAAAAACAATGCTAATCATCAGGGAAAGACATAGATTTCAAGGCCTCTGTATCCCAAACATCCAAAATAGATATTTGGGCTCAGGCCATGGAAGACCTCAAAAAGGATTTTGAAAATCAAGTTAGACAGGTGGAGGAAAAACTGGGAAGAGAAATGAAAGAGATGCAAAAAAAGCATGAAAAACAGCTCAATACCTTGCAAAAGGAGACCCAAAAAATGCTGAAGAAAACAACACCCTGAAAAATAGGCTAACTCAATTGGCAAAAGAGGTTCAAAAAAACCAATGAGGAGAAGAATGCTTTCAAAAGTAGAATTAGTCAAGTGGAAAAAGAGGTGCAAAAGCTCACTGAAGAAAATAGTTCTTTCAAAATTAGAATGGAACAGATGGCCAAAAGAATGAAAAAAATGGAAGAGAATGTGAAATATCTCATTGGAAAAGCAACTGACCTGGAAAATAGATCCAATAGGGACAATTTAAAAATTATGGGACTGCCTGAAAACCATGACCAAAAAAAGAGCCTACACATCATCTTTCATGAAATTATCAAGGAAAACTACTCTGGTATTCTAGAAGCAGAGGGCAAAATAAGTATTCAAGGAATCCACCAATCACCACCTGAAAGAGATCCAAAAAGAGAAAATCCGAGGAACATTGTGGCCAAATTGCAGAGTTCCCAGGTCAAGGAGAAAATATTGCAAGCAGCTAGAAAGATACAATTCCAGTATTGTGGAAAGACAATCAGGATAACACAAGATCTAGCAGCTTCTACATTAAGGGATCGAAGGGTATGGAATAGGATATTCCTGAAGGCAAAGGAACTAGGACTAAAACAAAAATCACCTACCCAGCAAAACTGAGTATAGTATTTCAAGGGAAAAGCTGGTCTTTCAGTGAAATAGAGGTCTGTCAAGTATTCCTGATGAAAACACCAGAGCTGAAAAGAAAATTTGACTTTGAAACACAAGAATGAGAAGAGGCATGAAAAAGTAAACAGCAAAGAGAATTCATAAGGGAGTTACCACAGGAGAACTGTTTACATTCCTACATGGAAAGACAATATTTGTAACTCTTGAAACTTTTCAGTATCTGGGTAGTTGGTAGGATTACACACACTCACACACACACACACACACACAGAGAGATAGAGAGCACAGGGTGAATTGAATAGGATGGAATGATATCTTAAAAAAAATAAGGTAAACGGTGAGAGAGAAATGTATTGGGAGGAGTGAGGGTGAAATGGAATGAGACAAATTATCTCTCATAGAAGAGGCAGGCAGGAGACTTTTCAGTGGAGGGAAAAAGAGGAGAGCTCAGAGAAAAACTCATCACATTTGACTAAAGGAAGGAATAAAATGCACACTCATTTTGGTATGAAAACCTATCTTACAATACAGGAAAGTGGGAGAGAAGGGGAGAAGCAGGGTGGGGAGGATGATGGAAGGGAGGGCAATGGAAAGAGGGAGCAATTTGAAATCAACACTGTTGGGGAGGGACAGGATCCAAAGAGAGAATAGCAGCAATGTGGGGCAGGATAGGATGGAGGGAAATACAGCTAGTCTTACACAACACGGCTATTATCACAGTCCTTTGCAAAACTACACAGATATGGCCTATATTGAATTGCCTGCCTTCCCAAAGGGAATGGGTGGGGAGGGAGGGATGGGGAGAAGTTGGAACTCAAAGTTTTAGGACCAATTGTTGAGTATTGTTCTTGCTACTAGGAAATAAGAAATACAGGTAATGGGGAATAGAAAGTTATCTGGCCCTACAGGACAAAAGAGAAGATGGGG
>CM053774.1:69608328-69619955 GCA_028658325.1 Potorous gilbertii | reverse complement strand
AAAACTACACAGATATGGCCTATATTGAATTGCCTGCCTTCCCAAAGGGAATGGGTGGGGAGGGAGGGATGGGGAGAAGTTGGAACTCAAAGTTTTAGGACCAATTGTTGAGTATTGTTCTTGCTACTAGGAAATAAGAAATACAGGTAATGGGGAATAGAAAGTTATCTGGCCCTACAGGACAAAAGAGAAGATGGGGTAAGCAAAGGGAGCAATCATAGAAGAGAGGGCAGATTGGTGATAGGGGAAATTAGAATGCTGGGTGTATTGGGGTTGGGGGAGGGGACAAATGGGGAGAAAATTTGGAACCCAAAATTTTGTGAAAATGAGTGTAAAAAATTAAATAAATAAATTTACTAAAAAAAAGTGGAGGGGAAGGAAAATATTATCATTTACGATTTTTAACACTCACCAGAAAGTTTGAGGTGTATACATAGGATTCTAAATCAAATCTGTAATAGAGAAGTTCATCAATGATTTAAAAATATAGGCAATTTTGTTTACTTAAAATTTAAAAATTTTTTAATCCAGGCAGGGAAATAAATGATAAAAAGGAAAAGTATCCAGATAAAATAACTCCAGTGAATAAGATATCCAACATATTCAGGAAATTAAAATGATGAAATAAGATGAAAAGCCATTATCTGAAAAAGCAAATCTGTTTATGGTAAAATAATACAAATATACAGTTTACCAAAAAAATTTCCAAACTATAAATATTCATATGACAGTCTGTTCTTTTCAAAAATATGTGGAATTAAATTGAAAATAAAAACAAATGAAAACCCCTCAAATTGGCAATCATGATAAAAAATAAAGAAAAGTATTATTGGGAGACAGACTGTGGGAAGACAAGTATATTGATGCACTTTAAGGAGAGTTTTGAATTGATCCTTTATGAAAACAATAATAATTTGGTGTTATTGAAGATACTATTAAACTCTTCATGCCTTATGTCCTCGTAATGTCACTATTAGGTATATAATCCCCGCAAAAGAGAGGAGACAGAAAGATCCAAAATATTTACCACAATGAATGTTTCATTAGCAACATTATTAGAAATAAAGTAGTAACCTATAAATAGGGAAATGGCCTGGCAAATTATTGTCTTATTTCTATGCAATTAAATATTATTGTACCATAAGGAACAATAAAGCATGAAGAATTCAGAAACATATGTGAAAATTAGTATCATTCCATGAAGATCACAATAAAGAGAGTAATAAAAACAACATACATAAAGTTTGTACCAACACAAATTAAAATATTACTAAAAGTCACTGAACTCTGACTGTAATGACTCATCTTGGATGTGGAGAATTAATGATTACACAAATACACACACACAGGCTCTACCACAGGTAAGGCACAAATAGTCCACATCAACATTTGGAGTGAAGAGGTTTCTAAATTGTTGGTGCCCCTCATATTTCCTTTGAGCTACTGTAATTCCGCTTTGCTCATAGAGTACAGTAAGTTCTCTGATATGGGCATATTATGTGGATGGTCCTCTGCCAGTGTCACCCGTGTTTCACAATCGATTCCAAAGTTCTTCACAGAGATCCTGAGAGTGTCTTTATATTACTCCTTCTGACCTCCATGTAAGTACTTGCCTTGTGAGAGTTCTCCATAAAGTCATTTTTGTTTTTTTGTTTGCTTTTTTATTTTTAAGGTAAACATATGTTTGCATTCAAACAATGTGGTCAGCCCATCAGTGTTGCATTCTCTGCAGTAGAATTTGAATTTTTGTCAGCTAAGCATGAGAAAAGAGCTAAGTGTCCAGTACTTTAACTTGCCAAGTGATTTTCAGAATTTTCTTAAGACAATTGAAATGGAAGGGATTCCATTTCCTGGAATGGTGCTGGTATACTGTCCAGGTTTCACAGGCATACAACGAGGTCAGCACCAATTTGCAGGCAGTTTGGCAGGCAGCCAATACCTCTCCTCTCCCACATTTGCATTCACTCTCCTAAATGCAGAGCCACCTCTGGCCACATATACACGAAGTGTGCATCAACCTCATAGTCTATGCGTGTATATCTCTGGAAAGTATACTGCCAAGGTAAGTGAACTTCTCCACACAACATTCAAATTTTGTCAACTTGCTGTAACCAAGGCTTCCCTGTATTTGTGGTATGGTACTTACTGATGGAGAATATATGTTTTCTTCATATTAATTATTGGGCCAAAATTAGCATAAACAGCAGAGAATCAACTCATAATTTGTTGCATCTAAGCCTCAGAAGCTACATTGAGGGCACAATCATCCTGGAATAAAAAGTCAAGCACCAAATCTCACCCCACTTTAGTCATGGCTTGTAGCCTTTCCAAGTCAAATAATTCATCATCAGTGTGGTAGCTGACCTTGATGAACATTTTTGTCCTGGTTGAAGGGCTCTCATCACATATCATGCTAAAAAGGACAACAAGCACACAAACCTAATTTACTCAATCAGTGACTGGGAAAGTGCAAGACTGTCCATTATCCAGAACCTGTGCAAAAAAGCCCCATTGCAATTGACATACAATACTGATAAACTTTGGGCAATTAAATTTTGCCAATTTTTGTTTTGCTTAGTTTGGTTTGGTCATTTTTTAGGTATGCAGCTGTATGTGGATGTGGAATGCAGCATATGCTTTAATAATGACTGTCAGTTTGCTACATTCTTAATGTTTTGACTTGATTAAGATGTAGGAGCTCAGCTGAGTTTCATCCTTTTACTCTGCCATCTTGTCAAATGCTTTCTATTTCTTTTAGAAAAAAAAGTTCTTTCTTTAATGCCTGATTCTTTGTACAAAAAACGAACAAAAATACCTCACTAAAGAGTAAAATGAACTTAAAATTGCTAAGTGACTCAAAAATTAGACTGAGGAAGATTTTAGCTCACATCTGCCCTCTGACCCAGGCTGTGTAACCCGAGCCAAGATAAGTAACTTCTGATACTCTTTGCTTCCTCATTTGTTAAATGTCTCATATTTTGTTTATTTTGCATGTGTGAAAAGATAAAATAAGATATTTTAAAGCATTTTTCAGATATAGTAATGATACTTTCACATACTGACCAATTTTCCAAATCCTACACTTTAGGGTATAAACAGTCCAAATACAAACATACATTGAAAGTCATCACTCACTTATGGTTATTCTACTAATTTTTCTTTTGAATTTCATGAAACCACATTACAATAATACTTTAGGACACAAATATTTGGTGTCAAAATCTCTCTCTCTGGGAGGAAATTGGATGTTGCTGTACGTATAGTACCGGAATGAGAATAAGGAAAACCTGAGTTCAAAAAGTCCTATCTTGGAAGTTCACTAGCTGAGTGATCCTAAGCAAATCAATTAACTTGTTTGTGATTTAATGTCTTCTATAAAATAATAGATTGGACTTCATAACCTCATATAGAGACCTATTTTTTAAACATGATTCAAATTGTAGACAGAAAATATTTTTTAAAACATATATTCCTTGATATAAAAAAAACATCTTTATGGATCAACTGAGAAAATATACTTTACTCATTTCGTTCTCCAGATGACTAAACATCAAAGTGAATAAAGTACAGGACCTGAGTTCAAATCTTGTCTCAGACACAAATCCCATCTGACCATGGGCAAGTTACTTAGCCCTGTTTCCTTCAGTTTCCTTATTTTTAAAATAAGCTGAAGAAGGAAATGAATAACCACTCCAATATCTTTGCCAACAAATTCCCAAATGAAGTCATGAAGAGTCAGACACAGCTGAAACGACTGAACAACATTTTGTTCTACACATCCTGCTATCAAGATTGCTTGCCAACACTTCAAACAATAATGAAATAGAATTTAGGACCTGATACTTCATGAAAGTGAAAACAGGTCGGCTATTTTAAATGTCCTCCATTCTCCATCCTCTAATGCATTATCAAATCTGGAATGATATCTGAAACTATAAATGCATGAAACTAGAGTGTTATATGCACTTCGAAGTAAGAGGGGCAAAGGCAATTGAAGTGTAAGCAGGAAGAGTTCCAGGCAAGTACGGACAATATAAACATAAGATGATAAATCCACTTCAATCAGCCACGATGGTCAAAAGTTAAAGTGAATGACGCTAGAACAGGAGATTACACAGCTCTCATGATGAGAGAAAATGAGATTTATTAGTAAAGGACTCAGGCAAGTTCTGGCTGCCATCTACTATTCACCTAAATTAAATTATGCATTTCCTTTTTTGAAAAATAAATTCTACAACTTACAATATATACATTTGAAACATGAAAATATCTTGAGCTTTTACAAAATACCAAAAAGAATTTTTGATGGAAAGTTAGTTTATCAGAGCATCTGAATAATTATGGGGAGATTATTTACTTAATTTACAGAGATCCTAAAAAATTAATAATCAGTGAATCACTAAGAGATAGTGAAAATATAAGTCAAAATGGATATCATTTAGATAATTATTTATAAAAAAGATTTCTTGCTTTCAGTTGAGTAGAAAATGAAAATATTTTATTAGATGCTCTATTTCTGATATTGCCAAAGCATAGCTTTTTTAAAAAAAGAATAACTAGAATTCATTGTCCAATTTTTTACAGTCTTGTAAACACTGCAGATTGAAATGTGCTGAGCCTTGGGCAGTGACTGTCAGGAGAAAAAGATAACTTCCACTGGATTTCTCCTAGTTGGACAGAAGATAGTCTATGTCCATAACTTCAGAATCAAAAATAAGATTCTCTAAGTCCTAGGAATCTTCCAGTGCTATAGACAAAGATTTCCCTGAAACTCCAAGCTCGCTTTTTATTTATAATTTCATATCTGCATGGAGGAAATATTAATTCCTCAGAAATGTGGTTGGAGTTTAAATTCTGTACCTCCAAGCAACAATTACAGAAAGTGTCTCTTTATCTCTTGTTACATACAAAGTAACTACATCTCCTAAAGAGAAAGGTACATTCATGTCTTGCTTTTCTCTTGCTTTACTTTAAAAAAAATTAGCCACTGGGGCAGTATTTGGACTTCTGTCAGTATTTACACTATCCATTATCTTCATTAAATTCTGAGTTTGTGTAAAGGATAAGGGAGTGGGGAGGGAGCAGTAGAGGGGATGGGAGTAGGAAAATAAAATTATCTTCAATATAATACTCCGTGTTATGTGTATCACATGGAAGTTACAGGCTATCTATACTTAGGGTAAGGGTCAAGAAGAGAAATAATATAGAAAGAAGTTTGGTTCCAGATGGAAACTTCAGTTAAATTAAATTTTAAAACTCTCTGAACACACAATTCAATTTCTTCATGCTGTAGACCATGCCCATTTCAACAAAGGCACAAAAGTGAAAATTATCTGTAATAACTATGGAAGACCTTAGAAATAATGGAATTTAGACCTCTTAATTTAGAGAAGGGAAAAATGAGACTCAAATAAGCTAATTATTTTGACAAATCCAATAGAAAAAGACAATTATTTCAAAAATCAGGGGAAAATAAAACTATAACTAATGGTAGCCCAGAGAATATGATTAGCTATAATAAATATTCATAAATTTAGTTAGAAAGGATCCTTCAGGTAATCTAGGCCAACGCAGTCATTTTATCAAATGAGGAAACTAAGGCCCTGAGGTGTTGTCACTTGCTGTTAGAAATCGATATCATTTCTGCTTTAAGGGCCAAGACGGTAAGTAGATTATGTGGCATTTATGATTCAAGAAGCATCTGTAGCAATGAAGAAAACACTGAGGATGCAGACATATACATAGCAAAATATACATACATGTCCTCACAGACATATATGCAATGCATATGTGTGTACAGTTACACATGTACACATGCTTATATAATCACATATACAAATACATATGCATATATATATTTGCATATGAATATGCAAAATACATGTGTATGCACAGGCCATATGATTATATGTGCATATTAACACATACAAACTTGTGGGCAGCTGCCTAGGTCACAGTCACAGAAATTTTTACTCCTGGGACAGTGAAGTGAGTTGAGTGACTCAACTGGGAATCTCTACCAACAAGAAACGCCAAATCCAGCTTTGCTGAGGAGAGACATGGGGGCAAGATGAAACCAGGGCATGTCAGGTAAGTGTAGAAGTAGTGGATCAGAATGCCCATGACTGTGGACACTTAGAGGAGACTGGAGGTTTGCCTTTGGTTCCAGGTTAGAGGAGAGAACTGAGATCAAGGGGGACTAAACTCCATATCCCAGGTCTACAGGTGATTACAAAAACTAAGCTATTGCTACCAAAAAATGCATAGGCAAAGGAGAAGGAATCCAACATGGAAAGTTATGGGAATAGAAAAGACCAAGGTTCATCTTCAGAGAATAATGAAGGCATGAAACACTCTTATGTCCCCAAGTGTAATAGCAAATGCTCACTTGCCCCAAAAGAATTC
This sequence comes from Potorous gilbertii, assembly GCA_028658325.1. Taxonomy (NCBI): domain Eukaryota; kingdom Metazoa; phylum Chordata; class Mammalia; order Diprotodontia; family Potoroidae; genus Potorous; species Potorous gilbertii. The sequence continues at coordinate 69,613,550 of CM053774.1, read as the reverse complement.
ATAGAAGAACTTTGAAAAGACATTGAAAATCAGATGAGAGAGATGAAGGAAAAACCAAAAAATAAAAAATAAAAACAGTCCATGAAAAACAAGAAGATTATGAAAAAAAATCAACAAATTAGAAAAAGAGATTCAGAATCTTAAGGAAGAAAATTACACCCTGAAAATTAGAATTGGACAAGTGAAGCCGATGAAGTTATAAGAGACCAAGAAAAAACTTTTGTAAATGTGAAAAGTGAAAAAATAGAAGAGCAAGTGAAACATTTATAAGAAAAACAATTGATCTAGAGAACAAATCATGAAGAGTAAACATAATAGACTACCAAATTGTTATGATCAAAAAAAGAATCTCTGTACAATAATTCTAGAAATAATTAAAGAAAATTTTCTTTTGGTAGTATACCTAGGGCAGAAAGTAGAAACAGAAAAATACATTAAACACCATGTGAAAAAGATTCTATAAGGAAAACTCATAGACATATTATAGTCAAATTCTGAAACTCCCCCATATCAATGATAAAATATTAAAAGCAACAAGAAAAAAATTAGTTTAAATAGGGTGGTTGCACAATTAGAATCACAAAAGTCTTAGAAGCAGATATCCTAAAAAACTGCAGATCTTGAAACATCAAGATGTGGGACTCCACCTAAAAATATCATGCCCAGGAAAGTTAAGCATAATTTTGAATGGAGAAAAATGAATGTTTTATCAGCTGCCAGATTTACAAGACTTTGTTAAAAAATAACTTAACTTAATAGAAGTTGTGAAATCCAAGAGCAAAGAGAAATGGAAGGTACATAAAAAAGACTAATTGCAAGGTATTCAATAAGTGTAGGCAGTTTACTTTTTATGTATGTAAAGTGTATATATCTAAGATTGTCACTAACAGGGTAGTCCATAAAAATTTTCAGAATGCAACTGAGTATCATATGACTTAAAAAGCAAAATTATTGAGGAACAGCTAAAAAAGAGGAACTATTTTATGCAAATGAGGAGCAAGAGGAAGAATGGATACAGAGGAATTATATGGGGAGAAGGGCTGGTAGTTCTTTTTTAATTGTTTTTGCATTTATGTATTTTTAAATAATTTATTTGTTTTCACTTTTCTACAATCACTTCCATAAATCTTAGAATTCCTCCCCGTCCTTCACCACTCTTTCCCTCCCTGAGAGGACATAGAATTTTATATGGGTTCTGCACATACATTCTTACTAAATACATTTTTATCTTAGTCATGTTGCATGGAAAAATTGAAATGAATTAAAGAAACCATGAGAAAAACCAAAACAAAACAAAAAACAAGAAAAAAATTGTCTGTTTCATTCTGCAATGCAATTCCATAGTTCTTTCTGTGGATTTGGAAGGCATTTTGCCCCAAGTTCATTGGGAATATTTTAGGTCCTTGCGTTGCTATGAAAGGCTAAACCCACCAGAAAAATTCCTCACACTCTGTGGTTGTTACTGTATACAAAGTACTCCTGATTTTTCTCCTTTCACTCATCATCAGGTCATATAACTGCTTCCAAGCCTCTCTAAAGTCTTCCTGTTCATCATTTCTTATAGCACAATATTATTCCATTACATTTGGATACCACACCTTGTTCAGCCATTTCCCAGTTGATGAGCATCCCCTTGCTTTCCACTTTTTGGCAACCACAAAGAGAGCTTCTGTAAATATTTTGGCACATGTGGGGCCTTTCCCATTTTTATGATCTCTTAGAGATATAGTCCCAGAAGCAGTATTGCTGCGTATGCACATTTTTGTAGCCCTTTGGACATAATTCCAAATTGCTCTCCAGAATGGTTGGATCAGCTCACAGCTGCACCAACAATGAATTAGTATTCCAATTCTCCCACATCTCCTTCAACATTTATCATCTTCCTGTCATGTTAGCCAGTCTGATAAATGTGATGTGGCACCACAGAATTGTTTTGATTTGCATCTCTCTAATCTGTAACGATTTAGAGCATTTATCCTGTGACTGTAGATAGCTTCAATTTCACCTTATGAAAATTGCCCATTCTCATATCCTTTGACTATTTATCAAATGGGGAGTGACTTGTATTCTTGTCCATTTAGCACAGTTCTCTATATATTTTAGAAATGAGGCTTTTATCACAGACACTAGTTGAAAAAATTCTTTTCCAGTTTTCTGCTTCCTTCTTAGTCTTGTTTACAGCAGGTGTGTTTGTGAAAAAACTTTTCAATTTAATGTAATCAAAATTATCCATTTTATACTTCATAATGTTTTCGTTGGTCAAAAATATCTACATTCTCAGGAAATCTGACAAATACACTCTTCCTTGCTCCACAATTTGTTTATAGTATCAGTCTTTCCCTAGGTCACATGTTTATTTGGATTTTATTCTTGTGTACAGTGTCAGGTATTGGTCTATGCCCAGTTTTCACCGCACTGTTATCCAGTTTTCCCAGCAGTTTTTCCCAAACACTGAGTTCTTATCTCAAAAGCCGGGGTCCTTGGGTCTATTAAACAGTAGATTGCTATATTCATTGATTACTGTTTCTTGAGTACCTAATCTATTCCACTGTTCTATCCCTCTATTTCTTAACTGCTACCAAGTAGTTTTAGTAACTGTTGCTTTATAATACAAGTTGAGTTCTGGTAGGACTAGGCCACCTTCTTTTGTATTTCTATTTATTAGTTCCCTTGATAATCTGGAACTTTTTTTCTTCCAGATATATTTTGATATTATTTTATCTAACTCTATAAATAATTATCTGGTAGTTTGATCGGTATAGCATTGAAAAAGCAAATTAATTTAGATAGAATTGTCCTTTATATTATATTAGTTTGGTCAACCCACGAGCAAGCAATGTTTTTCTACTTATTTATATGTGCAAAAAGTGTTTTGTGATTGTGTTCATACAGTCCCTGGATTTATTTGGCAGGTAGACTCCCAAATATTATATAGTGTCCCTTGTAGCTTTTAATGACACTTCTCTTTTTATCCCTTGCTGTTGGGTTTTATTAGTAACATATAGAAATGCAGAGGATTTATGTGGGTTAATTTTGTAACCTAAAATATTGTCAAAATTGTTTATTATTTCAAGTAGTTTTTATCTTTTATTCTCTTGGATTCTCTAAGTTTATCATGTCATCTGCAAAGAAAAATGACTTAGTTTCTTCTTTGCCTATTCTAATTCCTTCAATTTCTTTTTCTTCCCTTATTGTTAAAGCTAACATTTCTAGTGCTATACTGAATAACAGTGGTGATAATGGACATCGTTGTTTCACCCCAATCTTATTGCAAATGCATCTAGCTTATCCCCATTGAATATAATCCATGCTGATGGTTTTAGGTAGATACTGTTTTTTATTTTATGGACATCTCCTTTTGTTCCTTTTCTCTCCATAGTTTTCAATAGGAATGGGTATTGTATTTTGTTGAAAGATTTTTGTGCATGTAGTGAGATAATCATATGGTGTCTGTTAGATTTGTATTTGATATGAACAAAAATACTGATAGTTTCCCTAATATTGAAACAGCCCTGCATTCCTGGTATAAATCCTACCTGATCATAACGTATTATTCTGATGAAAATCTGCTGTATCCTTTTTGTTAATCTTATTTAAAATCTTTGCACCTATATTCATTTTTCTATAATGTTCTGTCTCTGGTTTGGCTCTTCCTGGTTTAAACATCAGAACCATATTCATGCCATAAAAGGAATTTAAAAGGAATTCTTCTTCCCCAATTTTCCCAAATAGTCTATATAGTTTTTTCCCATTTACCTTTTTATGACACGAGATTTGTGCTTGAAGATCGAATTTTCTATTGAGCTCTGGCCTTTTCATCAGTAAGGTTTGGAAATCCTTTATTTCGTTGAATAGTTAATGAAATATATTGCTCAAATTTGCTTGAGTAATTGATCCTTGGGTATAGTCCCAGCTCCTTTGCCTTATGGAATATCATTTTCCAATCCTCCAATCTTTTAATGTAGAAACTTCAAAGTCTTGTGTGATCCTGACTGTAGCTCCTCAACATTTGAATTGTTTCTTTCTGAATTTTTTCAGTATTTTCTCCTTCACTTGACAGTTCTGGAATTTTGCAACGATTTTCTTTTGTGTTTGCAATTTGGGACACCTTTCAGGAGGTGACTGGAAGATTTTTTCAATGACTATTTTGCCTTTTGGATATAGGACTTCTGAGTAGTTTTGCTCCATGAGTTCTTGGAAGAGATTGTCCAGGCTGTTTTTTTTCATTATGGCTTTCTGGTAGAGCAATAATTCTTAGATTTTCTTTCCTGGAACTACTTTTCAGGTGAGTTGTTTTTCCAATGAGATATTTTACATTTTCTTCCACTTTTTTCTTTCTTTTTATTTAGATTTTTTTAAAAATATATTTATTTATTTTTGGTTTTTAACATTTATTTCAACAAAATTTGGACTTCCAAATTTTCTCCCCATCTCTCCCCTCGCCTCGATAATGCTTTGCAATCTAGTTATCCATTCCCTCAATACACCCTCCCTTTTATCACATCCCTCCCTTACTTTATCCCTATCTTCTCTTCTTTCTTATAGGGCAAAATAGATTTCTATACCCCATTACCTCTACTTCTTATTTCCCAGTTGTATACAAAAACATTTCTCAACATTTGTTCTTAATACTCTGAATTCCAACCTTTCTCCCTTCCTCCCCCCCCACCCATCCCCACTGAGAAGGCAAGCAATTCAATACAGGCTATATATATGCAGTTTTTCTTTTTTTTTTAATATAAATTTATTTATTTAATTTTTTACATGCACTTTCACAAAATTTTGGGTTCCAAATTTGCTCCCAATTTGTCCCCTCCACCCACCCCAATACACCCAGCATTCTAATTGCCCCGATCATCAATCTGCCCTCTCTTCTATCATCCCTCCCTTCTCATGTCCCCATCTTCTCTTTTGTCCTTTAGGGCAAGATAATTTTCGATTCCCCATTACCTGTATTTCTTATTTCCTAGTAGCAAGAACAATACTTGACTGTTGTTCCTAAAATTTTGAGTTCCAAATTCTCCCCATCTCTGTCTCCACACCCATTCCTTGGGAAGGCAGTCAATTCAATATAGGCCATATCTGTGTAGGTTTGCAAATGACGTCCATAATAGTCGTGTTGTGTAAGACTAACTATATTTCCCTCCATCCTATCCTGCCCCCCATTGCTTCTATTCACTCTTTTGATCTTGTTCCTCCCCAAGTGTTGACTTCAAATTGCT
>CM053774.1:69596402-69608228 GCA_028658325.1 Potorous gilbertii | reverse complement strand
CAGGAGACTTTTTAGTGGAGGGAAAAAGAGGAGAGCTGAGGAAAAAAACATGAAGTTTACTCTCATCACATTCGACTAAAGGAAGGAATAAAATGCACACTCATTTTGGTATGAAAACCTATCTTACAATACAGGAAAGTAGAGGAGAAGGGGATAAGTAGGGTGGGGGGGGATGGAAGGGAGGGCAATGGGAGGAGGGAGCAATTTGAAGTCAACACTTGGGGAGGAACAAGATCAAAAGAGTGAATAGAAGCAATGGGGGGCAGGATAGGATGGAGGGAAATATAGTTAGTCTTACACAACACGACTATTATGGACGTCATTTGCAAACCTACACAGATATGGCCTATATTGAATTGACTGCCTTCCCAAGGAATGGGTGTGGAGACAGAGATGGGGAGAATTTGGAACTCAAAATTTTAGGAACAACAGTCAAGTATTGTTCTTGCTACTAGGAAATAAGAAATACAGGTAATGGGGAATCGAAAATTATCTTGCCCTAAAGGACAAAAGAGAAGATGGGGACATGAGAAGGGAGGGATGATAGAAGAGAGGGCAGATTGATGATCGGGGCAATTAGAATGCTGGGTGTATTGGGGTGGGTGGAGGGGACAAATTGGGAGCAAATTTGGAACCCAAAATTTTGTGAAAGTGCATGTAAAAAATTAAATAAATAAATTTATATTAAAAAAAAAAGAAAAACTGCATATATATAGCCTGTATTGAATTGCTTGCCTTCTCAGTGGGGATGGGTGGGGGGGGAGGAAGGGAGAAAGGTTGGAATTCAGAGTATTAAGAACAAATGTTGAGAAATGTTTTTGTATACAACTGGGAAATAAGAAGTAGAGGTAATGGGGTATAGAAATCTATTTTGCCCTATAAGAAAGAAGAGAAGATAGGGATAAAGTAAGGGAGGGATGTGATAAAAGGGAGGGTGTATTGAGGGAATGGATAACTAGATTGCAAAGCATTATCGAGGCGAGGGGAGAGATGGGGAGAAAATTTGGAAGTCCAAATTTTGTTGAAATAAATGTTAAAAACCAAAAATAAATAAATATATTTTTAAAAAAATCTAAATAAAAAGAAAGAAAAAAGTGGAAGAAAATGTAAAATATCTCATTGGAAAAACAACTCACCTGAAAAGTAGTTCCAGGAAAGAAAATCTAAGAATTATTGCTCTACCAGAAAGCCATAATGAAAAAAAACAGCCTGGACAATCTCTTCCAAGAACTCATGGAGCAAAACTACTCAGAAGTCCTATATCCAAAAGGCAAAATAGTCATTGAAAAAATCTTCCAGTCACCTCCTGAAAGGTGTCCCAAATTGCAAACACAAAAGAAAATCGTTGCAAAATTCCAGAACTGTCAAGTGAAGGAGAAAATACTGAAAAAATTCAGAAAGAAACAATTCAAATGTTGAGGAGCTACAGTCAGGATCACACAAGACTTTGAAGTTTCTACATTAAAAGATTGGAGGATTGGAAAATGATATTCCATAAGGCAAAGGAGCTGGGACTATACCCAAGGATCAATTACTCAAGCAAATTTGAGCAATATATTTCATTAACTATTCAACGAAATAAAGGATTTCCAAACCTTACTGATGAAAAGGCCAGAGCTCAATAGAAAATTCGATCTTCAAGCACAAATCTCGTGTCATAAAAAGGTAAATGGGAAAAAACTATATAGACTATTTGGGAAAATTGGGGAAGAAGAATTCCTTTTAAATTCCTTTTATGGCATGAATATGGTTCTGATGTTTAAACCAGGAAGAGCCAAACCAGAGACAGAACATTATAGAAAAATGAATATAGGTGCAAAGATTTTAAATAAGATTAACAAAAAGGATACAGCAGATTTTCATCAGAATAATACGTTATGATCAGGTAGGATTTATACCAGGAATGCAGGGCTGTTTCAATATTAGGGAAACTATCAGTATTTTTGTTCATATCAAATACAAATCTAACAGACACCATATGATTATCTCACTACATGCACAAAAATCTTTCAACAAAATACAATACCCATTCCTATTGAAAACTATGGAGAGAAAAGGAACAAAAGGAGATGTCCATAAAATAAAAAACAGTATCTACCTAAAACCATCAGCATGGATTATATTCAATGGGGATAAGCTAGATGCATTTGCAATAAGATTGGGGTGAAACAACGATGTCCATTATCACCACTGTTATTCAGTATAGCACTAGAAATGTTAGCTTTAACAATAAGGGAAGAAAAAGAAATTGAAGGAATTAGAATAGGCAAAGAAGAAACTAAGTCATTTTTCTTTGCAGATGACATGATAAACTTAGAGAATCCAAGAGAATAAAAGATAAAAACTACTTGAAATAATAAACAATTTTGACAATATTTTAGGTTACAAAATTAACCCACATAAATCCTCTGCATTTCTATATGTTACTAATAAAACCCAACAGCAAGGGATAAAAAGAGAAGTGTCATTAAAAGCTACAAGGGACACTATATAATATTTGGGAGTCTACCTGCCAAATAAATCCAGGGACTGTATGAACACAATCACAAAACACTTTTTGCACATATAAATAAGTAGAAAAACATTGCTTGCTCGTGGGTTGACCAAACTAATATAATATAAAGGACAATTCTATCTAAATTAATTTGCTTTTTCAATGCTATACCGATCAAACTACCAGATAATTATTTATAGAGTTAGATAAAATAATATCAAAATATATCTGGAAGAAAAAAAGTTCCAGATTATCAAGGGAACTAATAAATAGAAATACAAAAGAAGGTGGCCTAGTCCTACCAGAACTCAACTTGTATTATAAAGCAACAGTTACTAAAACTACTTGGTAGCAGTTAAGAAATAGAGGGATAGAACAGTGGAATAGATTAGGTACTCAAGAAACAGTAATCAATGAATATAGCAATCTACTGTTTAATAGACCCAAGGACCCCGGCTTTTGAGATAAGAACTCAGTGTTTGGGAAAAACTGCTGGGAAAACTGGATAACAGTGCGGTGAAAACTGGGCATAGACCAATACCTGACACTGTACACAAGAATAAAATCCAAATAAACATGTGACCTAGGGAAAGACTGATACTATAAACAAATTGTGGAGCAAGGAAGAGTGTATTTGTCAGATTTCCTGAGAATGTAGATATTTTTGACCAACGAAAACATTATGAAGTATAAAATGGATAATTTTGATTACATTAAATTGAAAAGTTTTTTCACAAACACACCTGCTGTAAACAAGACTAAGAAGGAAGCAGAAAACTGGAAAAGAATTTTTTCAACTAGTGTCTGTGATAAAAGCCTCATTTCTAAAATATATAGAGAACTGTGCTAAATGGACAAGAATACAAGTCACTCCCCATTTGATAAATAGTCAAAGGATATGAGAATGGGCAATTTTCATAAGGTGAAATTGAAGCTATCTACAGTCACAGGATAAATGCTCTAAATCGTTACAGATTAGAGAGATGCAAATCAAAACAATTCTGTGGTGCCACATCACATTTATCAGACTGGCTAACATGACAGGAAGATGATAAATGTTGAAGGAGATGTGGGAGAATTGGAATACTAATTCATTGTTGGTGCAGCTGTGAGCTGATCCAACCATTCTGGAGAGCAATTTGGAATTATGTCCAAAGGGCTACAAAAATGTGCATACGCAGCAATACTGCTTCTGGGACTATATCTCTAAGAGATCATAAAAATGGGAAAGGCCCCACATGTGCCAAAATATTTACAGAAGCTCTCTTTGTGGTTGCCAAAAAGTGGAAAGCAAGGGGATGCTCATCAACTGGGAAATGGCTGAACAAGGTGTGGTATCCAAATGTAATGGAATAATATTGTGCTATAAGAAATGATGAACAGGAAGACTTTAGAGAGGCTTGGAAGCAGTTATATGACCTGATGATGAGTGAAAGGAGAAAAATCAGGAGTACTTTGTATACAGTAACAACCACAGAGTGTGAGGAATTTTTCTGGTGGGTTTAGCCTTTCATAGCAACGCAAGGACCTAAAATATTCCCAATGAACTTGGGGCAAAATGCCTTCCAAATCCACAGAAAGAACTATGGAATTGCATTGCAGAATGAAACAGACAATTTTTTTCTTGTTTTTTGTTTTGTTTTGGTTTTTCTCATGGTTTCTTTAATTCATTTCAATTTTTCCATGCAACATGACTAAGATAAAAATGTATTTAGTAAGAATGTATGTGCAGAACCCATATAAAATTCTATGTCCTCTCAGGGAGGGAAAGAGTGGTGAAGGACGGGGAGGAATTCTAAGATTTATGGAAGTGATTGTAGAAAAGTGAAAACAAATAAATTATTTAAAAATACATAAATGCAAAAACAATTAAAAAAGAACTACCAGCCCTTCTCCCCATATAATTCCTCTGTATCCATTCTTCCTCTTGCTCCTCATTTGCATAAAATAGTTCCTCTTTTTTAGCTGTTCCTCAATAATTTTGCTTTTTAAGTCATATGATACTCAGTTGCATTCTGAAAATTTTTATGGACTACCCTGTTAGTGACAATCTTAGATATATACACTTTACATACATAAAAAGTAAACTGCCTACACTTATTGAATACCTTGCAATTAGTCTTTTTTATGTACCTTCCATTTCTCTTTGCTCTTGGATTTCACAACTTCTATTAAGTTAAGTTATTTTTTAACAAAGTCTTGTAAATCTGGCAGCTGATAAAACATTCATTTTTCTCCATTCAAAATTATGCTTAACTTTCCTGGGCATGATATTTTTAGGTGGAGTCCCACATCTTGATGTTTCAAGATCTGCAGTTTTTTAGGATATCTGCTTCTAAGACTTTTGTGATTCTAATTGTGCAACCACCCTATTTAAACTAATTTTTTTCTTGTTGCTTTTAATATTTTATCATTGATATGGGGGAGTTTCAGAATTTGACTATAATATGTCTATGAGTTTTCCTTATAGAATCTTTTTCACATGGTGTTTAATGTATTTTTCTGTTTCTACTTTCTGCCCTAGGTATACTACCAAAAGAAAATTTTCTTTAATTATTTCTAGAATTATTGTACAGAGATTCTTTTTTTGATCATAACAATTTGGTAGTCTATTATGTTTACTCTTCATGATTTGTTCTCTAGATCAATTGTTTTTCTTATAAATGTTTCACTTGCTCTTCTATTTTTTCACTTTTCACATTTACAAAAGTTTTTTCTTGGTCTCTTATAACTTCATCGGCTTCACTTGTCCAATTCTAATTTTCAGGGTGTAATTTTCTTCCTTAAGATTCTGAATCTCTTTTTCTAATTTGTTGATTTTTTTTCATAATCTTCTTGTTTTTCATGGACTGTTTTTATTTTTTATTTTTTGGTTTTTCCTTCATCTCTCTCATCTGATTTTCAATGTCTTTTCAAAGTTCTTCTATGAATTCTTTTGGGGCAAGTGAGCATTTGCTATTACACTTGGGGACATAAGAGTGTTTCATGCCTTCATTATTCTCTGAAGATGAACCTTGGTCTTTTCTATTCCCATAACTTTCCATGTTGGATTCCTTCTCCTTTGCCTATGCATTTTTTGGTAGCAATAGCTTAGTTTTTGTAATCACCTGTAGACCTGGGATATGGAGTTTAGTCCCCCTTGATCTCAGTTCTCTCCTCTAACCTGGAACCAAAGGCAAACCTCCAGTCTCCTCTAAGTGTCCACAGTCATGGGCATTCTGATCCACTACTTCTACACTTACCTGACATGCCCTGGTTTCATCTTGCCCCCATGTCTCTCCTCAGCAAAGCTGGATTTGGCGTTTCTTGTTGGTAGAGATTCCCAGTTGAGTCACTCAACTCACTTCACTGTCCCAGGAGTAAAAATTTCTGTGACTGTGACCTAGGCAGCTGCCCACAAGTTTGTATGTGTTAATATGCACATATAATCATATGGCCTGTGCATACACATGTATTTTGCATATTCATATGCAAATATATATATGCATATGTATTTGTATATGTGATTATATAAGCATGTGTACATGTGTAACTGTACACACATATGCATTGCATATATGTCTGTGAGGACATGTATGTATATTTTGCTATGTATATGTCTGCATCCTCAGTGTTTTCTTCATTGCTACAGATGCTTCTTGAATCATAAATGCCACATAATCTACTTACCGTCTTGGCCCTTAAAGCAGAAATGATATCGATTTCTAACAGCAAGTGACAACACCTCAGGGCCTTAGTTTCCTCATTTGATAAAATGACTGCGTTGGCCTAGATTACCTGAAGGATCCTTTCTAACTAAATTTATGAATATTTATTATAGCTAATCATATTCTCTGGGCTACCATTAGTTATAGTTTTATTTTCCCCTGATTTTTGAAATAATTGTCTTTTTCTATTGGATTTGTCAAAATAATTAGCTTATTTGAGTCTCATTTTTCCCTTCTCTAAATTAAGAGGTCTAAATTCCATTATTTCTAAGGTCTTCCATAGTTATTACAGATAATTTTCACTTTTGTGCCTTTGTTGAAATGGGCATGGTCTACAGCATGAAGAAATTGAATTGTGTGTTCAGAGAGTTTTAAAATTTAATTTAACTGAAGTTTCCATCTGGAACCAAACTTCTTTCTATATTATTTCTCTTCTTGACCCTTACCCTAAGTATAGATAGCCTGTAACTTCCATGTGATACACATAACACGGAGTATTATATTGAAGATAATTTTATTTTCCTACTCCCATCCCCTCTACTGCTCCCTCCCCACTCCCTTATCCTTTACACAAACTCAGAATTTAATGAAGATAATGGATAGTGTAAATACTGACAGAAGTCCAAATACTGCCCCAGTGGCTAATTTTTTTTAAAGTAAAGCAAGAGAAAAGCAAGACATGAATGTACCTTTCTCTTTAGGAGATGTAGTTACTTTGTATGTAACAAGAGATAAAGAGACACTTTCTGTAATTGTTGCTTGGAGGTACAGAATTTAAACTCCAACCACATTTCTGAGGAATTAATATTTCCTCCATGCAGATATGAAATTATAAATAAAAAGCGAGCTTGGAGTTTCAGGGAAATCTTTGTCTATAGCACTGGAAGATTCCTAGGACTTAGAGAATCTTATTTTTGATTCTGAAGTTATGGACATAGACTATCTTCTGTCCAACTAGGAGAAATCCAGTGGAAGTTATCTTTTTCTCCTGACAGTCACTGCCCAAGGCTCAGCACATTTCAATCTGCAGTGTTTACAAGACTGTAAAAAATTGGACAATGAATTCTAGTTATTCTTTTTTTAAAAAAGCTATGCTTTGGCAATATCAGAAATAGAGCATCTAATAAAATATTTTCATTTTCTACTCAACTGAAAGCAAGAAATCTTTTTTATAAATAATTATCTAAATGATATCCATTTTGACTTATATTTTCACTATCTCTTAGTGATTCACTGATTATTAATTTTTTAGGATCTCTGTAAATTAAGTAAATAATCTCCCCATAATTATTCAGATGCTCTGATAAACTAACTTTCCATCAAAAATTCTTTTTGGTATTTTGTAAAAGCTCAAGATATTTTCATGTTTCAAATGTATATATTGTAAGTTGTAGAATTTATTTTTCAAAAAAGGAAATGCATAATTTAATTTAGGTGAATAGTAGATGGCAGCCAGAACTTGCCTGAGTCCTTTACTAATAAATCTCATTTTCTCTCATCATGAGAGCTGTGTAATCTCCTGTTCTAGCGTCATTCACTTTAACTTTTGACCATCGTGGCTGATTGAAGTGGATTTATCATCTTATGTTTATATTGTCCGTACTTGCCTGGAACTCTTCCTGCTTACACTTCAATTGCCTTTGCCCCTCTTACTTCGAAGTGCATATAACACTCTAGTTTCATGCATTTATAGTTTCAGATATCATTCCAGATTTGATAATGCATTAGAGGATGGAGAATGGAGGACATTTAAAATAGCCGACCTGTTTTCACTTTCATGAAGTATCAGGTCCTAAATTCTATTTCATTATTGTTTGAAGTGTTGGCAAGCAATCTTGATAGCAGGATGTGTAGAACAAAATGTTGTTCAGTCGTTTCAGCTGTGTCTGACTCTTCATGACTTCATTTGGGAATTTGTTGGCAAAGATATTGGAGTGGTTATTCATTTCCTTCTTCAGCTTATTTTAAAAATAAGGAAACTGAAGGAAACAGGGCTAAGTAACTTGCCCATGGTCAGATGGGATTTGTGTCTGAGACAAGATTTGAACTCAGGTCCTGTACTTTATTCACTTTGATGTTTAGTCATCTGGAGAACGAAATGAGTAAAGTATATTTTCTCAGTTGATCCATAAAGATGTTTTTTTTATATCAAGGAATATATGTTTTAAAAAATATTTTCTGTCTACAATTTGAATCATGTTTAAAAAATAGGTCTCTATATGAGGTTATGAAGTCCAATCTATTATTTTATAGAAGACATTAAATCACAAACAAGTTAATTGATTTGCTTAGGATCACTCAGCTAGTGAACTTCCAAGATAGGACTTTTTGAACTCAGGTTTTCCTTATTCTCATTCCGGTACTATACGTACAGCAACATCCAATTTCCTCCCAGAGAGAGAGATTTTGACACCAAATATTTGTGTCCTAAAGTATTATTGTAATGTGGTTTCATGAAATTCAAAAGAAAAATTAGTAGAATAACCATAAGTGAGTGATGACTTTCAATGTATGTTTGTATTTGGACTGTTTATACCCTAAAGTGTAGGATTTGGAAAATTGGTCAGTATGTGAAAGTATCATTACTATATCTGAAAAATGCTTTAAAATATCTTATTTTATCTTTTCACACATGCAAAATAAACAAAATATGAGACATTTAACAAATGAGGAAGCAAAGAGTATCAGAAGTTACTTATCTTGGCTCGGGTTACACAGCCTGGGTCAGAGGGCAGATGTGAGCTAAAATCTTCCTCAGTCTAATTTTTGAGTCACTTAGCAATTTTAAGTTCATTTTACTCTTTAGTGAGGTATTTTTGTTCGTTTTTTGTACAAAGAATCAGGCATTAAAGAAAGAACTTTTTTTTCTAAAAGAAATAGAAAGCATTTGACAAGATGGCAGAGTAAAAGGATGAAACTCAGCTGAGCTCCTACATCTTAATCAAGTCAAAACATTAAGAATGTAGCAAACTGACAGTCATTATTAAAGCATATGCTGCATTCCACATCCACATACAGCTGCATACCTAAAAAATGACCAAACCAAACTAAGCAAAACAAAAATTGGCAAAATTTAATTGCCCAAAGTTTATCAGTATTGTATGTCAATTGCAATGGGGCTTTTTTGCACAGGTTCTGGATAATGGACAGTCTTGCACTTTCCCAGTCACTGATTGAGTAAATTAGGTTTGTGTGCTTGTTGTCCTTTTTAGCATGATATGTGATGAGAGCCCTTCAACCAGGACAAAAATGTTCATCAAGGTCAGCTACCACACTGATGATGAATTATTTGACTTGGAAAGGCTACAAGCCATGACTAAAGTGGGGTGAGATTTGGTGCTTGACTTTTTATTCCAGGATGATTGTGCCCTCAATGTAGCTTCTGAGGCTTAGATGCAACAAATTATGAGTTGATTCTCTGCTGTTTATGCTAATTTTGGCCCAATAATTAATATGAAGAAAACATATATTCTCCATCAGTAAGTACCATACCACAAATACAGGGAAGCCTTGGTTACAGCAAGTTGACAAAATTTGAATGTTGTGTGGAGAAGTTCACTTACCTTGGCAGTATACTTTCCAGAGATATACACGCATAGACTATGAGGTTGATGCACACTTCGTGTATATGTGGCCAGAGGTGGCTCTGCATTTAGGAGAGTGAATGCAAATGTGGGAGAGGAGAGGTATTGGCTGCCTGCCAAACTGCCTGCAAATTGGTGCTGACCTCGTTGTATGCCTGTGAAACCTGGACAGTATACCAGCACCATTCCAGGAAATGGAATCCCTTCCATTTCAATTGTCTTAAGAAAATTCTGAAAATCACTTGGCAAGTTAAAGTACTGGACACTTAGCTCTTTTCTCATGCTTAGCTGACAAAAATTCAAATTCTACTGCAGAGAATGCAACACTGATGGGCTGACCACATTGTTTGAATGCAAACATATGTTTACCTTAAAAATAAAAAAGCAAACAAAAAAACAAAAATGACTTTATGGAGAACTCTCACAAGGCAAGTACTTACATGGAGGTCAGAAGGAGTAATATAAAGACACTCTCAGGATCTCTGTGAAGAACTTTGGAATCGATTGTGAAACACGGGTGACACTGGCAGAGGACCATCCACATAATATGCCCATATCAGAGAACTTACTGTACTCTATGAGCAAAGCGGAATTACAGTAGCTCAAAGGAAATATGAGGGGCACCAACAATTTAGAAACCTCTTCACTCCAAATGTTGATGTGGACTATTTGTGCCTTACCTGTGGTAGAGCCTGTGTGTGTGTATTTGTGTAATCATTAATTCTCCACATCCAAGATGAGTCATTACAGTCAGAGTTCAGTGACTTTTAGTAATATTTTAATTTGTGTTGGTACAAACTTTATGTATGTTGTTTTTATTACTCTCTTTATTGTGATCTTCATGGAATGATACTAATTTTCACATATGTTTCTGAATTCTTCATGCTTTATTGTTCCTTATGGTACAATAATATTTAATTGCATAGAAATAAGACAATAATTTGCCAGGCCATTTCCCTATTTATAGGTTACTACTTTATTTCTAATAATGTTGCTAATGAAACATTCATTGTGGTAAATATTTTGGATCTTTCTGTCTCCTCTCTTTTGCGGGGATTATATACCTAATAGTGACATTACGAGGACATAAGGCATGAAGAGTTTAATAGTATCTTCAATAACACCAAATTATTATTGTTTTCATAAAGGATCAATTCAAAACTCTCCTTAAAGTGCATCAATATACTTGTCTTCCCACAGTCTGTCTCCCAATAATACTTTTCTTTATTTTTTATCATGATTGCCAATTTGAGGGGTTTTCATTTGTTTTTATTTTCAATTTAATTCCACATATTTTTGAAAAGAACAGACTGTCATATGAATATTTATAGTTTGGAAATTTTTTTGGTAAACTGTATATTTGTATTATTTTACCATAAACAGATTTGCTTTTTCAGATAATGGCTTTTCATCTTATTTCATCATTTTAATTTCCTGAATATGTTGGATATCTTATTCACTGGAGTTATTTTATCTGGATACTTTTCCTTTTTATCATTTATTTCCCTGCCTGGATTAAAAAATTTTTAAATTTTAAGTAAACAAAATTGCCTATATTTTTAAATCATTGATGAACTTCTCTATTACAGATTTGATTTAGAATCCTATGTATACACCTCAAACTTTCTGGTGAGTGTTAAAAATCGTAAATGATAATATTTTCCTTCCCCTCCACTTTTTTTTAGTAAATTTATTTATTTAATTTTTTACACTCATTTTCACAAAATTTTGGGTTCCAAATTTTCTCCCCATTTGTCCCCTCCCCCAACCCCAATACACCCAGCATTCTAATTTCCCCTATCACCAATCTGCCCTCTCTTCTATGATTGCTCCCTTTGCTTACCCCATCTTCTCTTTTGTCCTGTAGGGCCAGATAACTTTCTATTCCCCATTACCTGTATTTCTTATTTCCTAGTAGCAAGAACAATACTCAACAATTGGTCCTAAAACTTTGAGTTCCAACTTCTCCCCATCCCTCCCTCCCCACCCATTCCCTTTGGGAAGGCAGGCAATTCAATATAGGCCATATCTGTGTAGTTTT